>CM050654.1:1851477-2053977 GCA_027574665.1 Rhynochetos jubatus
CCTTGGCCAACCTCTTGGCCAACGTGATGACCAAGGCCTTGGCCGACCTCTCAGCGGGGCCTTGGCCAACCTCTCAGCTGGGGCTTGGCCGAGACCTTGGCCAACCTCTCGGCCAACATGATGACCGAGACCTTGGCCAACCTCTCGGCCAACATGATGACCGAGACCTTGGCCAACCTCTCGGCCAACATGATGACCGAGACCTTGGCCAACCTCTCGGCCAACATGATGACCGAGACCTTGGCCAACCTCTCGGCCAACATGATGACCGAGACCTTGGCCAACCTCTCGGCCAACATGATGACCGAGACCTTGGCCGACCTCTCGGCCAACATGATGACCGAGACCTTGGCCGACCTCTCGGCCAACATGATGACCGAGACCTTGGCCGACCTCTCGGCCAACATGATGACCGAGACCTTGGCCGACCTCTCAGCCAACACGATGACCAGGGCCTTGGCCGACCTCTCGGCCAACATGATGACTGAGGCCTTGGCCAACCTCTCGGCCAACCAACATGGTGACCACAGCATTGGCCGACCTCTCAGCGGGGCCTTGGCCAACCTCTTGGCCAACATGATGACCGAGGCCTTAGCTGACCTCTCGGCGTGGCCTGGGCCGAGGCCTTGGCCGACCTCTTGGCCGAGACCCTGCCCAAGGCCGATGCTTTGAGCTAGACTTTGGCCAACGCCAACCAGTTGACCGACGTCTCGGCCGACGCCTTGCAGAGTGCCCCGCCTCCCCCCCCCCGGACCGCCAAGGCGCCGCCGACCCCCCCGGGGGAGGGCACTGCTGCCGTGGGGGGTGGGCTCGCCCCCCTCCCCGCTCCCAACCCCCAACCTATGGCGTCACCTCTGGCTGTCGAGGACCTCGAGGGAGCGCTGGGGGGCGTCTTCCGAGCGGGAGGTCTCGTTCCTGGGGGGGGACGGGTGATTAGCGGGGGGGAGGGGCCCCGAATGCGCCCCGTTTTGAGGGGTACCTGGTGACGTCAGCGAGGAGGAGGGGCAGGGTGGGGCCCCCCGAGAGTTGCCCTGCCCCCCCCATGCATCTCCCTATAGATTCCTCCCGGCCCCCTATACACCCCCAGCCCCACATTTCCCCCCCCAGCCCCCCCCGTCCCCCTCAAGGCCCCTGTAACCCCCTACATCCTCCCTACAGGCCTCCATCCCCCCCAGTCTCTCCTGCAGCCCCCCAGGCGCCCCCCATAGCCCCCCCCGGCTCCGTTATCGCTCAGGGCCCCCCCAGACGCCCCCCCCGCCCCGCAGCTCCCCTATGAACCCCTCGCCCTGCCCTCGGCCGCTCTATCTCCCCTACGGGCCGCCCCCAGCCCCCCGGGGGTCCCTCTATCGCCCCATATCCCCCCGCCCAGCCCCCCGGACCCCCGCGCGCCCCTATGCCCCCCCCCAGGCGCCCCCGTAGGCCCCGCGGAAGCCCCGCCGTGGGCCCCGGTACCGCCCCGCCCCCACCCCCCACCGGCCCCTCTATCACTGCCCCCCGTTCCCCCCCCCGGCGCCCCCCCGCCGCGGGCGTCGCCGCCGATGACGTACCGGACGCGTCCCGCGCGCGGCATGACGCCGTCACCCGCCCAGGGCCGCTCTGCCCGCCGGCGGCCGCCGCCTCTACTCCTCCCGCTTCCGGCAGCGGGGCCACGCCCCCTCGCTTCCGGCGACGCTCCGCCCCGCCCCCTCTTTGTCCCGCCGCTTCCCCTTCCGCCGCCGCTCTAGCCCCGGCCTCCCACCGCCCTGTCCGCCGCTCCCGCGCGCCCCCGGTGCTGCTACCCCCCACCCCACGCGGGGGAGTCCCCGACGGAGCCCCTCACCCCCGCACCCCGGTCCCACGCCCTCCGCCTCGCCCCCGGGGCGCGGGACCCCCCGCCGTCTCTATGGTCGCTGACCGGAAGCGGTGCTGAGGGGGAGGCGGGACTTCCGGTTCCGGAACAGGGCGCCCGCGGGGCAGCGTCTCCATTCGCGGCGAAGCCATGGAGGTGCGGGGGCGCGCGGCCGGGGGGCGCCCGCGAGGGGGGGGGCCGCGGGGGGCGCCCGCGGGTGAAGGGAGCGCGGAGGGCGGCCCACGGGCGGGGATTGTGGCCGTGGTGGCCGCCCACGAGGGGGACTGAGCCGTTGGGGATGGCCCACGGGGGCTGTCCGGGCGGGGGGGGCACCCGCGGGGGGACTTGGCTCGGGAAGGGGGACCCACGGGGTCTCTAGGTGTGTGTGTGGGGGGCCCCACGGGGGTGACTGGGTCTCGGGGGGGCACCCATGGAAGAATTTGGGTCTCGGGGGACCCCCACGGGAGTCTCTTGAGTCTCGGGGGGAGCACCCACGAGTGAATTTGGGTCTGTGGGGGCCAACCACGGGGGTCTCTGGGTCTCGGGGGGCACCCACAAAGGAGTTTGGGTGCGGGGGCCACCCTTGGTGGTCTCTGAGTCTCAGAGGAGCACCCACGAGGGAATTTGGGTCTGGGGGGGGCAGCCACAGATGGAATTTTTCTCTTTGGTGGCCACCCACAAGGGAAATTTGGCTACTGGGGGGGGCACCCCTGGGTGTGTCCCACCTGTGGGGGGCACCCTGTCACTGTGGGTGCCCCCCACCCACCCCACAGACACCCCCGTCTCTAAAACCCCCCACTCCCCCCCCAGTTCCCCGGTGGCAGCGACAACTACCTGGCCATCACCGGCACGGCTCACCCCTTCCTCACCGGGGCCGAGGTAAAAAACACAGGGTGGGGGGAGGGGCGGCGGTGGGGGTGAACCCCCGAGTGCGGGGGGTTCACACCCACCCGGGGTGGGGGGCACGAGGGTGAAAAATGGCAAAAACTCTGTGGAATTCCACAGAACAGCCCTGGGAATGGGTGGTTTGGGAGGGGGAGGGGGAAAAAATTAGATTTTCCGGAGGAAGAGGGGGTAAAACACTCAAAAACATGCGGTTTGAACCCCAGAATAGCTGAAAATGTCACCGAAATTTCCCGAAATAGCTGAAAAAGGTAATACAGCCCCCCAGATCGCTCAGAGCGGCACCGAAAGATCCAAAAATACCAAGATAGCGGAAGAATCCCTCCAAAATGCAAAAAACGGCACCAAATTCCGTTAAAGTAGATCAGTGCCACAGAACTACCTCAAAATCGCTTGAAGCGGCACCAGAATAGCGCAAAGTAACTCAGAGTGGTGGGAAAAATCAACCGAAATAGCTCAAAAAGGTAGCAAAATCCCCCCAGATAGCTCAAAATAGTGGTAAATTCTCTTAAAATTGCCCTTTTTTGTTACCAAACGGCTGGAAAATACCACACTGAACCAAACAAGGAGGAAATTGGGGTCAGAACGGTGCCCAACGCCCCGGAAAAATCGCTTTATAACCCCAGGAATAGCTAAAAATGGCCAGCCCCCACCCAATTTGACGTGGTTTTACTAGTGAAAGGGTAAAAAATTCCATATCCGAGCAGTCGCAGTGGGAATCGAGGTTGAAATTATTCCCGAATCTGGTTAAAAATCAGATTCTGAAGTGCAAAACGGCCCGAACTCCTGAATTTTGGTACTTTTCATTGCTGAAAGGCTAAAACACTGTGATTTAATCACTCGCGGTGAGAGCAAGCGTAAAAATTTCTCAGGCCTTGGGTAAAAAGATACGTTTAAAGCTTCAAAGTGGGTTTTTAAGGGATAAATTCCACCGTTTACTTACCCGGAGGGGAGATTTGGGTCAAGCATGTGCTAATAATTCACCAACAATTGAGGTTCTGAGGCAAAAAAGGGTCTCAAAATGGCTCCGTCCTGGCTGAAACCGACCGTTTTCGTTAATAAAACTCTTTTAGGTTGCATGTGACCTTCTTAGTTTAAGGAAAAGCAGAGAACGTGTTCCGGAATTGTCCGGTGGGAAACGCAGGGCCAGAATGTGCCAGAACAGCCCCAGGCTCAGACTCTGAGGCCAAAAAATGCCGCCGACAGGCCCCAACCGCCCCAAGATGGGCACGTTTTTATTGATAAAAACCTGAAAAGGTGAGATTTCACCCGTTGGCTTGCAATAAAAAGGGCAAGAAGTGTCCGTTCAGCGTCCAAAAGAGTAAATTCTGGTTGAGAACGTGACAAAGGTGGGCCCAGACATTCAGGTTCTGAGGGGAAATGCCTCAGGCCCAACCCCCACAAAACTGACGTAGTTCAGTAGCGAAAGGCGGAAAAAATGAGGTTTAGCCTTTGGGGTTTCAACAAAAAAGGGCAAAAAGTGTCATTTAACGCTTGAAAAAGGAGATTTCGGTTGAGCATGTGGCACAGGTAGGGCCCAAGCGTTCAGGTTCTGAGGGAAAAAATGTCTCTCGTAGGCCCCAGCCCCGGAAGTCAACAGGTTGTATTGGTCGGGGTCTGAAAAGAGGAGATTTAACGCAATAACGGGGACAAAACGTGCCATTTAGTGTCCACAGGGGCAAATTTGGGTTGAGAATGTGCCAAAAACAGGCCCCGAATTCAGATTCTGTGGCAAAAATTGTCTCAGGTAGGCCCCAATCCCCCCAAGATTGATGTTTTTTATTCATTAAATCAAAAGAGGTGAGATTTAACGCTTTGGTTTTCAATAAAAAGGGCAAAAACTGTCCGTTAAAGTTTGGAAAAGGAAAATCAGGTTGAGAATGTGCCAAAAATGGGCCCACACATTCAGAGTCCGAGGGGAAAATGTCTCAGGCCCCAACCCCCCCCAGATCAACAGTTTTCGTGAGTAGAAATCAAAAAAGAGAAGATTTAAACCTTTGTTTTTTAATAAAAAGCGTAAAAGGCGACATTTAACATCTGAAAAAGGAATTTTCGGCTGAGAACGTGACAAAACCAGGCCCCAAATTCAGGTTGTGAAGGAAAAAATGTCTCAGGTAGGCCCCAACCCCCCTGACGTCGACATTTGTCATTAGGAGAAACCTAAAAAGACGAGGTTTAACTCTGGTTTTCAGCCAGAAGCGCAAAAAGGGTCGTTTAACGTCGGAAAAGGGAAGTTTAGGTGGAGGATGTGCCCAAACCAGGCCCAAACGTGGAGGTCGTGAGGGGGAACCCCCCCCGCCCCGGGCGATGTGTCGGGGCGCCCCCCCGGGCGCGGCTCTGACCCCCTGTCCCCCCCCAGACGTTCCACACCCCCAGCCTGGGGGACGAGGAGTTCGAGCTGCCCCCCATCGCGCTGGAGGCTGACCCCTCCCTGGCCGTCCCCGACGTCGTGGGGCACTTCGAGGACCTGGGCGAGGGGGGGGGGAGGGCCCCCCGACCCCCCCTTTCCGCCCCCTCCGTATGGGGTGCAGGGCCTGGAGCTGCCGGTGGGGATGGGCCACCCCCCTGATGGAGCAGGGCGGGGGGCTGCTGCCGGGGGGGCTGGGCGATGGTAAAGGGGGGTGAGACCCCGAATTCGGGGGGGGGCGGGAGGGGGCGGGAAGTGGGGGGTTGGGGGGGAATAATGGGGGTTGGGGGAGGAATGTGGGGGCGGGGAGGGGCCAGTGGGGGGTTTTGGGGGGAAAACAGGGGGTTTGGGGGGGGAAGGGGGGGTTAGAGGGCGAAAAAACGTGGTGTGGAAGGGGCCCTGGGGGGTGTCGAAGGGGTTGTTGGGGGGGGGGGGGGGGGGGGGGGGGGTGAGGGCGGGAGGGGGGGCTGGCAGGGGGGTGCGCACTGGGGTGACTGGATTGGGGTGTGCAGGAGCTGACCGTCGATGGGGGCGCAGTACGCGGGCGCCCCCCCCCGGTCACCATCGACGTCCCCATGGCCGCCCTCAGCCCGGGGGGGCTGCTGGGCCCGGCCCAGCTCACCACCATCGACCAGTCCGAGCTCAGCTCCCAGCTGGGCCTCAGCCTGGGGGGGGGCGACGGTGGCGGCGGCGGCGCGGGGGGGCCCGGCGGGGCACCTGCGCTGCCCGCGGCCCCGCCGTCCCGTCCCCTCCCCCGAGGAGCAGCTCTCCCCCACCCCCTCGCCCACCGGCTCGCTGCAGGAGGAGGAGGCTGAGGAATTTCGGAGGGTGAGGACCCCCACCCTGCCCCCCCTTTCATCTAGGGGGGTCTCATCCACCCCCGAGACCCCCCCCCCCAAACCCCAACCGGCCCCCGGCCCCCCCGAATTACACATTTTTCAAGGCACAGCCCCCACAACGCGTGTTTCGCTGGGGTTAACCCTCAAAATCTGGGTTTAAGGCCCAAAAACGGGGGCGTTGACTCCCCTGGATCCTCCAGAACGGGCAAGACGCCCCAAAACGCCTGGCGTTTCCGTGTTTCGGCCCCGCCCCGCGGGGAGGGGTGGCTGCGGCCCCAAAATCCTGCGGTTTGGGGGGTTTCCTCTCAAACGTCGGGTTTTCCCCCAAACCCGGTTTCGTTTCTCGGCGTTTTTCCCGCTCTTTTCTTCTCGGCCTTTTCCTTGGGAATTTGCCCCCTGTGGGCCGACGGCCCCCGGTTGCCGACACATTTCACTGCGTCCGGCTCGCTCCGGTTCGTTCCGGCTCGCTCCGGTTTTGTTCTGGCTCACTCCGTTCGTTCCGGTTCTGGAGGCTTGGCCCTCCCGCTCGGAGCGTTTCCCGCCAAGCGCCGCCTGCCGGGGGCTCCGCTGCCGCGCCCAAGGGCCGTGGCTCCTCCCGCGTCCCGCCCGGCCGCCCTCGGGTGGGACCCCTGCCCTCCCCCCCCCAGAATCCCTTTTCACCTCTTTTCCCACTTCCCGCTTTTTCCCATTTTCTGGTTTTTCCATATTTTCCTGTTTTTCCTGGTTCTTGATTTTTCCGCTTTTCCCCATTTTCCTTATTTTCCCCTTTTTTCCCTTATTGTCCTGTCTTTTCCCGTTTCCCCGTGTTTTTCTGTTTTCCCGTATTTCCCCACTTTCCCCCATTTCTCCTGCTTTCTCATTCTCCTGGTTTTCCCTTTTTCCTGCTTTCTCCCATTTCCTGTGTTTTCCCCAATTTCCATGTTTTCCCCATTTCCCCACTTTTCCCATTTTTCCTGTTTCTCTCCATTTCTCATTCTTTTCCCCATTCCCCGCTTTTCCCATTATTTCCCCGCGTTTTCCTGTTTTTCCCATTTCCTGGTTTTTTCTGTTTCCCATTGCCCGTTTTTCCCCCTTTCATCACTTTATCCCATTTCTCCTATTTTTCCCTTTTTTTTATTTCCCCCCATTTCCCCCTTTTCCCCACTTTTTCCCATTTTCCCTGGTTTCTTCCTTTTTCCTGTTTTCCCCGCGTTTTCCCATTTTTCCCGTTTTTCCCGGTTTCCCGTGTTTTCCTGTTTCTCCGTTTTTCCCATTTCCGGTTTTTTCTGTTTCCCATTGCCCGTTTTTCCCCATTTTCTCGCTTTTCCCCATTTCACTTTATCCTATTTTCCCTTTTTCCCCCGTTTTCCCATTTTTCCCATTTCTCTTTTTCCTATTTTCTTGTTTTTCCTGGGTTTTTCCATTTTCTCGTGTTTTCCTATTGTTCTGGTTTTTTACCATTTTTCCTGTTTTTCCCGTTTTCCTGCATATTCCTCTTTTCCCCTTTTTTCCCATTTTTCTTGTTTTCTCCAATTTCCCCGCGTTTTCCCGTTTTCCCCATGTTTTCCTGTTTTCCTCATTTTCTCTTTTTTCCATTTTTTCCCATTTCCTTGTGTTTTCCTGGTTTTCCTGTTCTCCTCATTTCTCTTTTCCCCCCATTTTCCCCATTCCCTTTTTCCCCATTTTCCCGTTTCCCCGTGTTTCCCTGCTTGCCCAATATCCTGTTTTTTCCCGTTTTCCCCATTTTCTCCCATTTTTCCCATTTCTTTTCCCCCGTTTTCCCCGTTTCGCCCCGATCTCCCACATCTCCCCCCGGATCGTGCCCCCCGCCCGTGACCCGCCCGCGCCTCTGCCGCCCCCGCAGGCCCCCGCCCGCGCCTCCCCGCCGGCCCCGCCCCGCCCCGGGCCCCGCCCGCGGGCGACGCCCCTCGCCGGGGGAAGCCCCCCAAGAAGCCGCGCAAGAAGAAGGACCCCAACGAGCCGCAGAAGCCCGTCTCGGCCTACGCCCTCTTCTTCCGCGACACGCAGGCCGCCATCAAGGGCCAGAACCCCAGCGCCACCTTCGGCGAGGTCTCCAAGATCGTCGCCTCCATGTGGGACAGCCTGGGCGAGGAGCAGAAGCAGGTGCGCCCCCCCGGCCCGGGCGGGGGTCCCCCCAAACGGGGGGGGGGGCGCTCCCGGAACCCCGGGGCGCGCGGAGGGAACCCCCGGCACCGGGAGCCTGAGCGGCGCCACGGCCGATGGGCCCGGGTGGGGGGTGACCCCGGGTTGGGGGGGCGGGGCGGAAGCCCCCGGACTTGGGGACTGGGGGGGGTCCCCTAAATCTGAAAGGGACCCCCCCAAACCCTGGAGCGGTTCAAAGGTGAAGGGTGGGGAGAGGGTGGCCGAGGGGCCGAGTCGAGCAGGGCAGACCCTGGGTTGGGGAGCAACAACCCCCCCCCACCTCCCACCCACGGCCTAGAAGACCCCTCCTCAATAAAGGGGGTGCCCCCCCCCAAATCCCACCCCCCAGGTCTACAAGCGGAAGACGGAGGCGGCCAAGAAGGAGTACCTGAAGGCGCTGGCGGCCTATCGCGCCGTGCAGGTAACCCCCCGGCCCGGGGGGCCCAGCCCGGGACCCCCCCCCAGTTCCTCACCCCCACCCCCCCCGCCCCCCCCACCCCCTTTTAACCCCCCCCCCCGTGTTTTGTGTCTCCCCCCGCAGACGTCAACGGAGCCGTCGGACCCCGACCCACTGCCCGCCCCCCCCTCCTCCTCCTCCCCCTCCCCCCCCCCGCCAGCGCCTCCCCCCGACCCCCCACCGCCCCCCGTCACCCCCCCCCACCCCCGCCGCCCCCCAACATCACCAAGATCCTCATCTCCAAGCAGATCCTGCCCCCCTCCCTGACGGTGCCGTCCCCGGGGGGGGTGGTGACCGTCATCCCCGCCACCGTGGTGACCGCGCGGGGCTCGGGGGGGGTCACCCCGCTGCAGCTGGGCCCTGGGACCCCCCGCCAGATTGTCACGCGCTCGGTGCTGCAGGCCGCCGCCGCCCAGCTGCCGCGCCTCCAGCCCCCCCCCCCTCCAGCAGATGCCCCCCCCGCAGCCCCCCTCCCCAGCAGGTCACCGTCCTCCAGCCCCCCCCGCCCTTGCAGGCCATGCAGCAGCCCCCCCCCGCCCCCAAAACCCGCCCGCAGCAGCCCCCTCCCCTCCAGATCAAAATCCTGCCCCCTCCCCCGCTACAAATCCAAGCCCTCCATTTGCCGCCGGAAGAAATCGGGGCGACCCCCCCCCAGAATTCCACAACGCCCCCCCCGCAAAGCGCGCCCGGAGCGGCCTCCCCCGAGGCGGTGGAGATGATCGCCGGGGACGTGGTGCCTGAGGTGAGGAGGGGGCTGGGGGGGAGGGAACCCCCACAATGGTGGGGGGGGCTGGGGGGTCCCCCTGGAGCCAAAACCTGATGGGGAGGGGCTGGGGGGTCTCCTGAGACCCAACACCTGATGGGGGGCAGCTGGGGGGGTCCCCCAGGAGCCAAAACCTGATGGGGAGGGGCTGGGGGGTCTCCTGAGACCCAACAGCTGATGGGGGGGTGCTGGGGGGGGTCCCCCGGGAGCCAAAACCTGATGGGGAGGGGGCTGGGGGGTCTCCTGAGACCCAACAGCTGATGGGGGGGTGCTGGGGGGTCCCCCGAGACCCAACACCTGATGGGGGGGTCCCACAGGACCCAAAACCTGAGCTTTGAGCCCCAAAACTGGGCTGGGAAGTCTCAGGCAAGGGTTTTGGGGTGGGGTCAGGTGGTTTTTTGAAGGGGGGGGGGGCAAAGGGTGGGTGAAATTTGGGTGGGTGGGGGGCAGACTCTCCGAACCCTGAAATTGGCCTCTGAGCTCCCCCCCCGGCCCTAAAATTGAGGGTTGAGCCCCAAAAGATGGGAGGGGGGGGGACACTTTGGGGCCCCACGGATGTCCCGGAGGGGTGTGTGTGTCCTGGGACACCCCCAGACCCCCCAATGGGCCTGTGAGCCCCCAAAATACTCCAGCTGCCCCCCCAAATGGAGTTCGGGGTGGGTGGGGGTGGTTTGGGCCCCCCCCCCGCACCCCCAAGCCTTACGCCGACGCATCGCGGCCGGGGGGGTGGGGGTGTTCTCGTCGGGGGGGTGGGAGGGGGTGCCCCCCCCAAGGTGCTGAAGCACGGGGTCGCCCCCCCCGCGCCCCCCCCTCAGGTGGAGTCGCCGACGCCGATGGCGGTGGGGGAGCTGGTGGCCGAGTCGCCGGCGCCCCCCCGGTGCGTGCGGGCGGGCTGCGAGAACCCCCCCCGTGGCCAGCGGCGACTGGGACGAGGAGTACTGCAGCAGCGAGTGCGTCGTCAGGCACTGCCGGTACGTCCCGCCGCGCGGGGGGGGGCCCCTCCTCAGTTTTGGGGTGCCCCCTCCCTCGTGTAACACCCCCCTTTTCCCCCCCACCCCCTCCGCACCCCCCCCAGGGACGTTTTCCTCGCCTGGCTCGCCGCCCGCAACGCCGGCAACAGCGTGGTCTTCGTTAAATGACACCCCCCCCCGCCCCGTTTTGGGGTGTCCCCTTGCCCCCCCCCCACCCGGATTTTGGGGGTCCCCCTTACCCCCCCCCGTGGTTCTTCATTAAAGGGGCAGCAGAGCGCACGCAGCCTATAAATGGTGTTTTGGGGACCCCCTCCGGGGTGAAACCCCCACAGGGTGGTGGGTGGCCCCCCCTTTGGTTTTACCTCCCTGCACCCCAAAAATACCTCTTGGACCCCCCCAAAATCGGCCCCGTACCCCAAAAGCCCCCCCCTCCCCCTTCTTGGAGGCTCATCTGCCGCAGTGACAACCCTTCCCCGCCCCCCCGGCTTTTGGGGTCACCCCCCCCCAGTGCCCAAACGAGGCGGTGCCCCCCACCTTAGTTTCCACCCTCCCTGCCCCCCCAAAGCACCCACAGCACCCCAACCCCCCCCATTCACCCCAAAAAGCCCCCCCTCCCCAATCACACCCCCCCCCCCATTTGGGGCCGGTAAACGGGGTGACGCAACCCCTCCCCCATACAAGAGACCGTGGGGGGAGCTCCCAGCCGGGGCGTGTGCGCCCCCCAACAGCCTTTATTCCGGGGGGGCCCCCAAGCGCCCCCCTACATGGTTTTGGGCTTGGAGATGATGCCGTCGGGGTAGTGCTGCTTGAACTGCGCCACCACGTCGGGGTCCAGCAGGTGGATCCCGTCCAGCTGGTTCCCCAGAGTGATCCTGGGGAACCCCAAGATCAGCCAGGGGGGCCCCCATGATTACAGGGCCCCCCCCAGAGCCTGGGGTCCTTACCAGTTGGGTTGGACGTTGTGGGGGCGCCCAAAGAGCTCGATCTTCCGGGTGCCGGGGGAGAGGCGCTCGATCATCCCGTAGATCTCGTCGGGTTTGTGGCTGGTGGAACGGACCTGCAGGGGAGTTGGGGGGGCGCCCACCCCCCACCCCCGATTTTTGGGGTGCCCCTCTGCCTTTTGGGGGTGTTCTGGGGGGAGGGGGGCAGGTTACCTCGGCCACGATGACGTCGCAGTCTAAGCCGCGGTTGAAGCCTTGGGGGTTTCCCTTCACCCCGACCTGGGGGGAAGCTGCATTGGGGGGGTGTCTGCACCCCAAAAATGTCCCCCCAGCACCCCAGAATCTCCTCCCGAGGGGTCTCTACCCCAAAACCCCGTCACAAGGCTGCAGTGGGGGGCTGCTGTACCCCAAAATCCCACCCCAGAACCCCCCCCTGCACCCCAAAACCTCCCACACAGGCTCCCTGGACCCCAAAATCCCACCCCAGGACCCCCCCCAGCACCCCAAAACCCCCAGTCCTGCAGCTGTGTCCCTCTTCCTGGCCCCCCAAAACCCCCCTCAGGACCCCCTTCCAACACCTCAAGACACCCCAGCATCGTCTTGCACCCCAAAACTAGGCATCGCCCCCCCGCACCCCTAAATCCCCCCCATTCTGGGGCTGAGACCTCCCCATCACCCCCAAACACTGCCCTCCCAAGCTCCCCACCCCCCAAAACCCCACCCCGGCAGCCCAGCCCCCCCCGCCCCCATCCCTGCGCCACCCCCATCGCTTCGGGGGAGCCCGGGGGGGCCGTTTCGGGGTGCCCCCCTACCAGGCAGTGCTCCTTGCCGTGGTTGAGCCAGTGGCCGGTCCGGCCCGTCCGGATGATCCGTTGGAGCTGGTTCGTTTTCACCCAAATTATCTCGTCCACCCGCTCGTACCTGGGGGTGGGTTTGGGGGTGGTTGAGGGTTTGGGGGGGGGGCCAGGAGGGGTTGGGGGGGGGTCGTCCCCCTTAACTCACCCCCAGAGGTTGAGGCATTCGCGGCCCAGTTCCATGGCCCTGGGGAGAAGGGAAAGGGGGGTTGGGGGGTGATGAGGGGGCAGGGGCCTGAGGGGATGCTAAAGGGGTTGGGGGGAGGTGGGGGGCACTGAGAGGGTTGGGGGGGCTTGGGGGTGACCTATGGGGCTGGGGAGATGTTGGGGTACTAAAGAGGGGGGGGGGAGGGCTGGGGGGATTTAGGGGGGATTGGGGCGGACTAGGGGGTTGCTTATAGGGTTTGGGGGGCACTAAGGGGGCTTGGGGTTCAGGGGGGCACTAAGGGGGTTATGGGGCTGGAGGGGAACTACGAGGATTTAGGGGGCACGCTCGGGGGGGTGATACAGAGGATTGGGGGGAGTCAAGGGGGCACTGAGGGGCTGGGGGAGGGGTCGGGGGGGGGGTCCGGGGACCAGGCAGAACCTGCGGGACCCCCCCGGGAGCGGGAGGACTTTGGTCCCCAGCGCAGACCGGGGGCGCTGGGGAGCTACTGGGGGGTGGTCGGGGGGCGGGGGGTCCCCCCCAGAGCCACCTGCCGGTGACCCAGAGGAAGAGGAAGCCCTCGTCCTGCAGGACGGGGATGTTGAGGCGCCGCATCTCGTCGTCGGTGAGCGTCCCGTAGGGCAGCTCCATGTGGATGTCCCAGGGCGGATCCGCCATCACCACCGCGAACTTCCCCAGGATGCTGACGTCCAGGTACCGGATATCGCAGCAGATCCACTGCGGGGGAGGGGCGCCGTCAGCCCGCGTCCCGCCCAGGGAACGGCGGCGCTCCCGACGCCGGGGCACGGCGGGAACCCCAGCCGGGGCCGCCGCAATCCGGGACGTTGCGTGAAATCCCACCCAACGCGTGTCCGAGTTCACCCCGCTGGGAGCGATCCGACCCAAAACCCCACCCGCAACGCTCCAAATTCCGCGGTATTTGGGGAAATCCCGCCCCCAGACGCTCACTATGTTGCGTGAGATCCCTCCGAACTCTCCCAGACTTCACAAAATCCAAGAAACCCCACCCAAAATTCTCCCAACTTTCACGGCGTTGTGTGAAATCGCCCCAAAAATTCTCCCAAATTCCGTGTCATCGCGTGAAATCCCGCCCAGGATTTTCCCAAATCTCGCGGTATCGTGTGGAACCCTGCCCAGAATGTCCCAAATTCCAGGATATTGCATGAAATCCCCCCGAGTTTCCCCAAATTACGTGAACTCATGTAAAACCCCACCCAGAATCCTCCCAACTTTCATGGTACCAGGTGAAATCTGCCCAAATTTTCCCAAATTTCACAGTTTTGCATGAAATCCCACCGAAAATTCTCCCGAATTTCCAGATACCATGTAAAGCCCTGCCCAAAACTCTCCCAAATTTCCAGATATCATGTGAAATCCCGCCCAAATTTTCCCAAATTTCAGTTTTGCATGAAATCCTGCCCAAAATTCTCCCAAATTGCATGAAATAATGTAAAATCCCCCCCAGAATTCTCCCAAAATGCATGAAATTATGTGAAATCCTGCCCAAATTTTCCCAAATTTCACAGTTTTGCATGAAATCCCACCCAGAATTCTCCCAAATGTCATGGTATCATGTGAAATCCCGCCCAAATTTTCCCAAATTTCACAGTTTTGCATGAAATCCCCCCCAAAATTCTCCCAAATTGCACGAAACCATGTGAAATCCTGCCCAAATTTTCCCAAATCTCCTGGTATTGTGGGAATTTTTTCCAGACGTCTCTGGAATTGCATGAACTCACGCGAAATCCCGCCCAGGAGTCTCCCAAATTTCCTGGTATTGCGTGAATTCCTACCCAAAATTTCCCAAATTTCAGTTTTCCACGAAATCCCTCCAAAATTCGCCCAAATGGCATGGAATCATGCAAAATCCTCTCCGATTTCCCAAAGGTCCTGGTATTGTGTGAGTTCCCTTCAAAACACTCCCAGATTGCAGGAAATCACGCAAAATCCCACCCAGGAGTCTCCCAAATTTCCTGACATCACGTGAAATCCCGCCCAAACTTTCCCAAATTTCAGAGTTTTGCACGAAACCCCCCCGAATTCTCCCAAATCGCAGGGACTCCTGCGAAACCCTCTCAGATTTCCCAAATCTCCGGGCACCGTGGGAGTTCTTTCCGGAATTCTCTGAAGCTGCCTGAACTCACGTGAAATCCCGCCCAGGAGTCTCCCAGACTGCCTGGTATCGCCCGAAATCCTGCCCAGACTTTCCCAAACTTCCGAGTTTTGCGTGAACCCCCCGAGCTCTCCCCGATCGCGTGAAATCCCGCAAAACCCTCCCAGACCTCCCGGCGTCGCGTGAGCCCCGCGGGGCTGGCCCAGACTGCGGCAAGCAGTGCAGAACCCTCCCCCGGCCTCACCGTGCCGCGAGGAACCCCCCCGAGGAACCCCCCAGGAACCCCCCAGGAACCCCCCCCGAGGAACCCCGCCCGTGGAACCCCACCCTGCATGGAACCCCGCCCCAGGGAACCCCGCCCCAGGGAACCCCGCCCCGTGGAACCCCGCCCCAGGGAACCCCGCCCCAGGGAACCCCGCCCCAGGGAACCCCACCCCGTGGAACCCCGCCCCATGGAACCCCGCCCCAGGGAACCCCGCCCCGTGGAACCCCGCCCCAGGGAACCCCGCCCTGTGGAACCCCGCCCCGTGGAACCCCGCCCCAGGGAACCCCGCCCTGTGGAACCCCGCCCCGTGGAACCCCGCCCCAGGGAACCCCGCCCCGTGGAACCCCGCCCCAGGGAACCCCGCCCTGTGGAACCCTGCCCCAGGGAACCCCACCCCGTGGAACCCCGCCCCAGGGGACCCCGCCCCAGGGGACCCCGCCCCGCGTTTCCCCGCCCCGCGTTTCCCGGGCTTCACGCTGCTGCGGGAAATCCCCCCGAGTTCTCCCAGGGGCATGAATTCACGGGACCCCCCCCCCCCCCGGCCTCCTGGCATCCCCTGCCTGCCCCCCCCCCCAGCTCTCCCCGCATTGCGAGAGCCCCCCAGAATGCAGGAATCCCCCCCACTTCTCCCAGGCTCCGTATCGTGGGGGAGCTCCCCCCCAAATTCCCGAATCTCACACGTAGGGGGCAATCCCCCCGAATTTCCCCAAGGCTCGGGGGGTGGGGGGAGTCCCGCCCAAAGTGGCCCAAATTCCACAAGGTCCCCCCAGAGCTCCCCAAAACTCAGCCCGTCCCAGGACCCCCCCAGGGGCTCCCCGATCCCAGGGCAGCGCAAGGCCCCGCCCACCACGTTCCCCCCAAACCCAGAAAAGGGGCGGCCCCCCCCAAGCCACGGGGAGCCCCCCCAGCACCTCGCCGGGCCCCCCGCCCCACCCCCGCCCCGGCGGGTACCTGCGGGGGGAAGAGGCGGTCGACGCCCGCGTCGGGGGGCGGGGGCCGGGCGAGGTCCGCGGGGGGGCTGCGGTCGCGGGGGCGGGGCGGGGGGCGGGGTGCGGGGCGGGGTCTCGGGGCCCGCGTCGATCTCGTAGTGGACGTACTTGCAGGTGTCCATGTGGAAGCAGGTGTTGAGGAAGGAGCAGTCGCCCAGCGACTCGTCCGTGTGCTTGTTGATGATGCGGCTGGGGGCAGGGAGGAGACCCACGGGGGGGATGAGAAACGGGGGGGGAGGGACGGGGGGGGGGGGTGGATGGATGGATGGATGGATGGATGGATGGATGGATGGGTGGACGGATGGATGGATGGATGGATGGGTGGGTGGATGGATGGACGGATGGGTGGGTGGGTGGATGGATGGAGGGATGGATGGATGGATGGATGGATGGATGGACGGATGGGTGGGTGGGTGGATGGATGGAGGGATGGATGGATGGATGGATGGATGGATGGATGGACGGATGGGTGGGTGGGTGGATGGATGGATGGATGGATGGATGGACGGATGGGTGGGTGGGTGGATGGATGGATGGATGGATGGATGGATGGACGGATGGGTGGGTGGGTGGATGGATGGATGGATGGAGGGATGGGTGGATAGATGGACGGATGGACGGATGGACGGATGGGTGGGTGGGTGGATGGATGGATGGATGGATGGATGGATGGAGGGATGGGTGGGTGGATGGATGGATGGACGGATGGACGGATGGGTGGGTGGGTGGATGGATGGATGGATGGATGGATGGATGGATGGATGGATGGATGGATGGATGGATGGATGGATGGATGGATGGATGGATGGATGGATGGATGGATGGATGGATGGATGGGTGGGTGGGTGGGTGGGTGGGTGGGTGGATGGGTGGGTGGATGGGTGGGTGGATGGATGGAGGAATGGGTGGATGGAGGGATGGGTGGATGGATGGGTGGGTGGGTGGATGGGTGGGTGGGTGGGTGGGTGAATGGATGGGTGGATGGGTGGGTGGGTGAATGGATGGGTGGATGCATGGATGGATGGGAGGGTGGGTGGGTGGATGGGTGGATGGATGGATGGATGGGCGGGTGGGTGAATGGATGGATGATGGATGGATGGATGGATGGAGGATGGATGGGTGGAGGATGGATGGATGGATGGGTGGGTGGGTGGATGGATGGATGGGTGGGTGGGTGGACGGATGGGTGGATGGATGGATGTACGGATGGATGGACGGTTGGATGGGTGGACGGATGGATGGACAGTTGGATGGATGGGTGGATGGATCGATGGGTGGACGGATGGATGGAATGGGGGATCGATGAACGGGTGGGTGGATGGGTGGATGAGAACATGGAGTCATGAAGTAGGTGGAGTGATGGAGGAATGACGTGCGATTATTGGTGGATCGAGAAGATGAAGAGAGGGAGGAAGGATGTAGGGTCATGGAGGGAAGAGGAATGTTGGGGGATGGATTGAGAACATGGGTAGAGGAAAGGAAAGAAAAATGGATTGGGAAATGAAGGAAAGAATGTGAGGAGAGGGAGAGATGGATGGATGTAGAAGACCATGGGGTCATGGAGAAGGTGGAGAAATGGAGGGAGGACGTGGGGAGAGGGATGGAGAAATGGATAGATGGAGAATGTGGAGGAGTCATGGAAGAAGGATTATGTTGGGAGGTGGAAAAGGAACACGAGAAGACAGGGAAGGTGGTGTCGTGGAGGAGAGTGTGGGGAGAGGTGGAGGAGAATGCAATGCCATGGGTGGAGGAGGTGGCGAGGGGAGCGAGGAGAACGTGGGGAGAGGGACAGAGAACTAGCATGGTGTGAGAGAGGGGAATGTGGGGAGAGGGAGAACATGGACGGAGAGCAGCGAGAGGGATGGAGAAGAGTGTGGGGAGAGGGAGGAGGTGGGCGGGGGGAGGGCGCGGCGGGGGCAGGGCTGACCGGAAGTGCAGGCGGCGGCAGGGCCGGGGCGCGCCGCTGGCCCGGACACACTCCTCCTTGGTGCCGTGGTCACAGAACTCCTGGACCTGGGCGCGGCCACGGGAGCGGAACTTCTCCACGATGGACTGTTCCTTAGCCGAGGTGCTGTGCAGCAGTGCCAGGATCTCCTGGCTCACCTGTGGCCACACGTCACCGCGGGCTGACCCCGGCCCTGCCCCCCCTCGCCATCTCGGGGGTGAGCCGTGGCCTGGGCCAGGGCATCGTGACCCCCGGGGGCCTCCCCAACCTGGGGAAGGGGTCAGCCCGCCATCTTGGACCTCATTCGTTAGGTCTCCATGCCCCCAGCCCCTTGGAGGGACCCCTGGGGTGCCCCCCACCACCTGGAGAAGGACCAACACGCCATCTTGGATGGCCTTGGTTGGGTGTCCACACCCTAGGGCCCTTGGAAGGACCCCCACGGCCGCCGTGTTGGGCTCAACCCGCTGTCTTGGATCACCTTGGTGAGAGCTCAACTCTTCGAGACACCCCCATGAGCATCCCCCACCATCTTGGGGGTCAGCCACACCCTGTGGTGGGGCACCAGGACCCCCGACCCCTTGAGGGACCCGCAAGGGGGCCCCCCACAACCTGAGGGAGGTGTCAACCCGCCATCTTGGACTTCATTGATTGGGCCTCCACATCCTCAGCCCCTTGAGAGCTCAGTCCGCCATCTTGGATGGCCTTGGTGTATCTCCAAAACCTCAACCCTTGGAGGGACACCCCCAGCTTCATTTTTGGGGCTCAACCCGCCGTCAGCCCGCCATCTCAGACCACCGTGGTTGGACCTCCACACCCCCAGCCCCTTGAGGGACCCCCATGGCCACCATTATGGGCTCAGCCCACCATCCTGGATGGCCTTGGTTGGATCTCCACACCCCCAGCCCCTTGAGGGACCCCCACGGCCGCCATTTTGGGCTCAGTCTGCCATCTTGGATGGCCTCGGTGTACCTCCAAGACCTCCACCCTCCGAGACATCCCCCCCGGCGCGCTTGGGGGGGGCGCAGCACCCACCTTCTTGCTCTGCTGCTCCTTGGTGGACTGCTGGCTCAGCAAACTCTCGATCTCCAGATCCACGTCCGACGCCTGCTTCCTCGACTTCTTCGCCGCCTCCTTCCCGCTCTCCCCCGCTGCCGCCGCCCCTCCCCCGTCCTGTTCCGCCCTCCTCTTCCTGCCCCCCGTCTCCTTCTCGGCCGGAGGGGCTCCCCCGTTCTCCGTCCCCGCCCCCGTCATGGCGGCGAGCTTGGAGTGGTCGGCGTAGGTGACCAGGGTGGGCTGGGCGGGGTCGTCCTGCAGCAGCCCCCTCCTCACCTCGATCAGCTCCTGCGCCGCGAACTTCTGCAGCAAGCTCTCCACCCCCCCCAGGGCGACGGGGGCGCCCGCCTGCCCCCCGCGGCAGCGTTAGGGCCGGGGGGCGCGGCTCGGGGGCCCGCGGGGGGGGCGGGGGGCGGGGGGCTTACGGCGGCCAGGGCGCGGCAGATGGCGGGGGCGTCGGTGGGCAGGGGCAGGCTGAGCTCGGCCAGGTGCAGCAGCAGGCGGCGCTCCAGCGCGGGGTCGGGGCTCAACTCCGCCGGGGGGGCGCCCGGGGGCGCGGGGGGGGCGCCGGCCCCCGCCGGGGGGTGAAGGGTCCCGCTGCCCGAGGGGGCGCCGCCGTGGCTGGAGGGGAGGGGAGAGGGGCTGGAGGTGCGGGGGGGGGCCGGCATGGAGAGGTCGGCATGGCGGGGGTCTGGGAGGGGGAGGGGGGTGTGAGGGGAGGGGCCAAAACCGTGGGGGAGCCCCCTCCCCAAAGCGCTCGCCCCTCCCGCACAGCCCTGGACTCGGAGCCCTCCGGGAGGCCCTGACCCTGTTAACCTCTGACCCCCCCAACCCCCCATTAACCTCTGACTCCCAACAACCTCTGACCCCCCAACCTCCTGGTAACCTCTGACCCCCCACTCCCCTGCCTCATTAACCTCTGACCCCCAACAACCTCTGACCCCCCCATCAGCCTCAGGGCTCCCATGAGGCCCCGCCCCTGACACCTTGTGACCCCCCATCAGCCCCTGGGTGACCCCCAACCCCCCCGGCCCTCCCCTTAACCTCCGACCCCCCAGCACCCCCTGACCCCCCCAACCATCCCCTGGGCCCCCCATCAGCCTGTGTGTCCCCCCTGACCCCCATTAACCCCCCCCAGCGCCCCCTGACCCCCCCAATGCCCCTTGACCCCCTGGCACCCCCTGACCCCCCCAACATCTTGTGACCCCCCCACTGGCCTCTGTGTGCGTGTCCCCAGCGCCCCCTGACCCCCCCTTAGCTCTGACCCCCCCGGGTCTGCCGTGAGGCCCCAGCGCGCCCCCCGCCGTCACCCAGCGGGTCCTGCTTGCGCCGCCGCTGCAGCCGCTCCCTCAGCGAGTCCAGCTGCTTCTTGTGGGCCTGGATCGAGCTCCACGTGTCCGACATGGCGGGGGCCGGGGGGGCCGGGGGGGCCGGGAGCGGCGCGGGAGCTGCAGCC
Organism: Rhynochetos jubatus; assembly: GCA_027574665.1. Lineage (NCBI taxonomy): Eukaryota > Metazoa > Chordata > Aves > Eurypygiformes > Rhynochetidae > Rhynochetos > Rhynochetos jubatus. Next base: position 1,871,570 of record CM050654.1, read on the forward strand.
GCCCAGCCCGGGCCCCGCCGCCGCCGTTTCCTACAGCCGGAACCGGAAACCGCTCGCAAAGGGCCTTGAAGGCGCCGCCGCCATCTTGAGGTCGGGCGCGGCGCGGGGCGGACGCCCCGGGAACCCGCCGCCATCTTGAGTTCCTGCACCGCCCCCCGCCGCGGGCGCCATGGCAACCGCCGCCATTTTGAGCGCCCTTGCTGCCCGTGAGGGGGGCGCCATGGCAACCGCCGCCATCTTTGCTGCGGGCTGCGGGCGCCATCTTGTGGCCGGGCAGAGGCCGATTTCGGGGACGCGCACCCCGTTTGGGGGGACCGGTCCCCCCCCCGCGCCCCCTCCCCCCTCAGTGACAGCCAGAGCCAGGGCGGGGGCAGCAAACGGCTTTAATGGGCCTACGCTACGGGCCGGGGCCGCGGGGAGCCCCCATTCACCTCCTCCGCCCCCCGTGTGGGGGTCCCCCTCCGGCGCCGAGTCACGGGGGGGCTGCGGCGGGGGGCGGGGGGGGCCTGGGGGTCCCCCGCGGGCTCTGGGGGAGACCTCCGGGCCGCCAGGGGGGGCGCTGGGTCCTGAGGGCGAGGGGGGCCCCCCCGCGGGGCCGGGGGGGGCGGGGTCCAGCTGGGGGGTACCTGCAGGGGGGGAGGGGGTGTCAGTGCCCGGGGGGGGGGCACGGGCACCCCCTTGGGGGGGGATCCCCCAACCCCCCTCGCTTCAGGGGACCCCCAGAACCCCGGGGGGTGTGCAGAACGAGTGGGACCCCCAACCCCCCCCCGGGGGCGACCCCAAACCCCCTCACTTGGGACGGACCTCGCCCCCCTCGGCTGGGAGCCCCCCCAACCCCTCCTTGACACCCCCAAATAGCCCCCGACCCCACCCAGCCCCCCCAACCCCGCCCTCGACCCCCCAAATACCCCCCCGACCCCCCCAGCACCCCCAACCCACACCTCGACCCCCCCAAATACCCCCCCGACCCCCCCAGCCCCCCTTACCTGCTTCCTGCCCCCCCCGGCCGCCTCCTCGCCGTCCTCCCCTCCTCCCGCCGCCTCGGGGGGCCCCGTCGTTCCGGGGGGCTGCGCCCCCCCCGCCGCCTCCCCTTCCTCCTCCTCCTCTTCCTCCTCCTCCTCGGTGGGGGGGTCCCGTTTGGGGCTCCCCCCGCCCCCCGAGCCCTCCTCTCCAGAGCCTTCGTCCTCCTCCTCGTCGTCCTCGGAGCCTTCATCCTCCTCCTCCTCCTCCTCCTCGGGGGGGCGCTCCCCGCTCTGGGGGGCGGCTGGGAGCGGGGGGGCGGCCGGGCTTTGGGGGTGCCCCCCCGCGGCGGGGAGCTGCCCCCCCAGGTGCAAGCGAACGTGCTGCTGGAGGGCCAGGGCGTCGGCGAAGCGGCGCTGGCAGAGGGGGCAGGAGTTGGGGGGCGCCCCCCGGTGCGCCCCCACGTGCGCCCGCAGGTTCCCGCGGCTGGAGAAGCAGCGGCCGCAGATCTTGCAGCGGAAGGGGCGCTCGCCCCCCGCCAGCGGCCCCGAGCCGCCCCCCGCCAGGTGCTGGCCGAAGTGGAGGCGCAGGGCCCGCGGGCAGCTCAGCACCCGGCGGCAAACCGGGCACTGGTGCCGCGGGGGGGGCGCGGGGGGCGGCGGCGCCGCGTCCGGGGGGTCGATCTTCTCCACCAGCTGCTGGAGTTTGGAGGTTTCCGAAGGGGAGGGCTCGAACAAATGCGGGGGGGTCCTCAAGCGCCCGGCGAAGAGCGCCCACGCCGGGGCTCTGCCCGGGGGGGTGTTTTCGTCGCTGGGTTGGGGGTCGGCGGACTTGAGCAGGAGGAGCTTGTGGAAGGCGGGGAGGGGGGGCGCAGCCAGCGGGTGGGCGGCCGCGGCGAGTTGGGCGCCCGCGTCGGCCGGGTGGTTGGCCACGGCGAGTTGGGTGGTCGCCACGTGGGGTGGGGCGCCCGCGTCGGCCGGGTGGTTGCCCGCGTTGAATGGTTGGTTGCCCGCGTTGGCCGGTTGAGCCCCCACGCTGAGTTGGGTGGTCCCGGCGAGGTGTTGAGTAGCCACATTGACCAGTTGGTTGGCCACGTTGACCGGCTGGTTGGCCGCGTTGGCCGTGTTGACCGGTTGGTTGGCCACGTTGCCCGATTGGTTGGCTGCGTTGACCGGCTGGTTGGCCGCGCTGACCAGTTGGTTGGCCGTGTTGACCGGTTGGTTGGCCGCGCTGACCGGTTGGTTGGCCACGTTGACCGTTTGAGGCCCCGTGTTGAGTTGGGTGGTCCCGGCAAGGTGTTGAGTAGCCACATTGACCGGTTGGGCGGCCACATCAAGTTGGTTGGCCGCGTTGACCGGCTGGTTGCCCACGCTGACCGACTGGGCCCCCGTGCTGACCGGCTGCTCAACCGCGTTGCCCGGTTGGTTGCCCACCTCGACTTGCTGCTTGCCCGCGTCGCCCCGAGCGCCCGCGGCAGGGTTCCGGCCGTCCCCGCCGCCCCGCCGTGCGGGCGCCGGCGCCGGGAGGAGGTAGTCGAGGTGCTGGGGTACGGGGTGGGGGTTCATCTCCACGTGGGGGTACTTCTCGCGGTGCCGGTGGAAGTGCACCTTCAGGTTGCCGCGGGTGGTGAAGCGGTTGCCGCAGACGTTGCACTTGTAGGGCCTCTCGCCGGTGTGGGAGCGGAGGTGGATCTGCCGGGCGCTCTCGCTCCCGAACCCTTTCCCGCAGAACCCGCACTCGTGACGGGGGGGCCCCGCCTCCCCCCCCGGCCCCCCGACGCTGTTCTTGGGGCGCAGGAGACCCGGCGAAGACCCTACGGCCAACGCCGGGAGGAAGGCGGCGGCGATGCCGGCGACGCCGGGATGAGCTTCCGATTTTAACCCCCGCGCCCCGGCGGGAAAAGGAGGGAAAAGATGGAAGAAATGGGGCTTGGGGGGGTCGGTTTTCGGGGGGAGCGGGGGGAGGGGCGTTTTGGGGTGCTCCAGGGTCCCCAGAAGCAAGACCTGGCGGCAAATCTCCTCCGTCATCTGCATCTGGTGGAGCTGGCGCTGCTGGAGCACCCGGAGCTCCTCCAGGATCAGGGGCAGGTTCAGGGGGGTCCCCCCGCCCCCCCCGCCTTGGGGGGTGCCCCCGCTGGGGGCGGGGGGGGGCGGGGGGTCCGGTTCGGCGTCCATGGCCGGCGGGGAGGAGGAGGAGGGGGAGGAGGAGGAGGAAGGGGCGCCGAGAGCGTCGCGGGGGGCCGGGGAGGCGGTGGCGGCGGGGGGGCCTGTGGGAAAAGCGCCCCCCCCCCCCCCAAAACAATGAGGTGTCGGAACCCCAGAATCAACCCCGAACCCCCCCGGGGCTCCCCGTGAAGGACTCACACACCCACCCCCCTCCACGACCCCCCAACCCCCCCCGGCCCTACAGACACCCCGTAAATCATTTGGACACCCCCCCCAAACCCTGGGGGCGCCCCATGGATTCCAGCCCCCCCCGAATCGCTGTCACCCCCAAAAACCCCCGTTATCACCCCAAAACCCTCGCTGCCCCCCAGATCACCATCAGCCGCCCCAAAATCCCCCTTATCCCCCCCAAAACGGGGCAGATGCCCCCCCCGCCCCCCTAAATCCCTGTTTTCCTCCCCCAAATCCCCACCGACCCCCCCACCCCCGCAGCCCCAAAATCCCCGTTATCCACCCCAAAATGGGGTGGGTGCCCCCCCCGCCCCCCCAATCCCTGTTTTCCTCCCCCAAAATCCCCACTGACCCCCCCAGACTCCCCCCACCCCCGCAGCCCCCCCAAACCCCCCGTTATCCACTCCAAAATCCCCCCCCAACATCCCTCCTCAAAATTCCCCTTTTCCCCCCCAAAACGCTCCGTCCGTCCCCCCCCAGCCCCCCCAAATCCCCCTCATCCCCCCCCTAACCCCCAGGTCCCCCCAACCATTCTCCCACCCCCCAAAATCCCCCCCGCCCCGGGTAAAGGACGGAGCCGGATGGATGGAGGGGGGCGGGGGGGTCTGAGGGGGGGTCTGAGGGGGTCCGGGGGGGGGATGGCCGCGGCCTGCCCGTCACCCACCTCCCGGCTCGGCCATGGTTATGGGGGGGGTCGCACCCCCCCCCAATCTGGCTGCGGGAGGAAGAGGAGGGGACGAAGGCGGATGTGGGGGGAGGGGGGCGTGACGTCATGGGGGGGGTCGCGGGGTCGTGATGTATCAAGGGGGGGCGGTGTCGTGCCACGAGTGACGTCAGGAGAAGGGGGGGTCCCTGTGGGACTCGGTTTGGGGGGCAGGGGGTCTGGATTTGGGGGGGGGGGCTCTGAGGGGGGTTTGGGGGACCCCGAGGGGGTCTGGGGGGTCCCTGAGGGGTTTTTTGGGGGGGTTCAGGGGGTTTGGGGGGCTCTGGTGGGGATCAGGGGTTGGGTGGGGGCAGTTTGAAGGGGGTTGGGGGGTCCTGGGGTGGCTGGGGGGGGGGGGTTCAGGGGGTTTCGGGGGCGCCGGGGGGGTTTTGAGAGGGATTGGGGGGGACTTTGGGGGACCCCGGGTGGGTCTGGGGGTCCCTGGGGGTTTTTGAGGGGCTTTTGGGGGACGCCGGGGAGGGTTGGGGGGGCTTGGGGGAGTCTGGGAGGGTCCCTGAGGGGTTTTTGGGGGGGTTTCAGGGGGGTTTGGGGACTCTGGGGGGATCGGGGGAGGGGGTGGGGGCAGTTTGAGGGGGTTTGGGGGGGTCCGGGGGGGGGGTGAGGGGGTTTGAGGGGACCCCGGGGGAGGGGGTGGAGCTCTGAGGGGGTTTGGGGATCCCCGACGGAGCTGGGGGGGGGGGCTCTGAGGGGTTTTGGGGGACCTGGGGAGGGGTTAGGGGGGGCTCGGGGGGGGGGGGTCTGGGGGTCCCGGCAGGATTTGGGGGCGGGTCCCGGGGGAATTTCGAGCCCCCCCGGAGACTCTGCAGACACCAAAGTTTTTTTGGGGGGGGGGTATCAGAGTTTTCCGGGACCCCCCCCAATTTGGGAGACCCCCTCCTCAATTTAGGCCCCCCCCCTCAATTTAAGGGGGGTCCCGCAGCCACCCCCCCCCCCCACCAAACTCCCTCACCGGACCCATCCCTTCTTCCCCCCCCCGCCTCATTTTGGGGGGGGGACCCCGAAACCCCCCAACCCCCCCGACTCCCACTCCCCCCCAACCCAGACCCCCCCCATCCTCCGGGCCCCCCCAGCCCCCCCCGCCCCCCCGTACCCCGGTTCGAGCCCCGGCGCTGCTGCGGCTGCTGCTGCTTGCGACGAGGCATCCCCCAAATTGGGGGGGGGCGCCCCAAAACCCCCCCCCCGGCCCCGGCCCCGAGGCCCCCCCGCAGCGGGGCCCCACCGGGGACACGCCCCCCCCTTTTCTTTGCCCCAAACCGCCTTTATTCTCCCCATTTTCCGCCCTTTAACCCTTTCCCTGCCCCCCCGGCTCCTGGAGGGGGGATTGGGGGGCGGGGGGGCTCACTGGGGGGGGTCTGCGTCCTCTGGGGGGGTCAGCTGCCCATCTGGGGGCGGAACACTCATTTTTCACCGTTTATCCACGTATTTTGGGGGGGTTAAACCCCTTTTGGGGGGGTGGGGGGGCATTTTTGGGGGCGGGGGGCTCGTTTTCGGGGGGTGTATTGCTGGGGGGGGTCACGGTGGGTTTTGGGGGTCGCGTCGTGGTTTTGGGGGGGGGCTGGAGCCGGGGGGGGGGGCAGGGCTTGGGGGGGAGGCTGTGCCCCACTGGGGGGGTCAGTCTTACCTGGGGGGGGCGCGTCGCCCGCAGCTGTCCTGGGGGGCAGGGGGAAGGCATGCGGTGACCCCCCCCGCCTTGTTGCCCCCTCCCCACAATTAGACCCGTCACCCCCCCGGGGCCTCCCCAGGGCCTGGTGACCCCCCGCGGCCTGGTGCCCCTCCCCCCCGGCCCGGACCCCCGCCTGCGCCCCCCCCGGCCCGGACCCCCCGGGGCCTACCTGGTCCCGGCTCCCCCCGAGGCCGGTTCCCCCTCAGGGGCCTCCTCAGCCCTCCGACCCCCCCCACCCCCCGCCGTGTGCCCCCCCCGCCGCTGAACCCACCCCGCGGCGGTTGCTAAGGGAAACGGCGCCGTTGCTAAGGCCCCCCCGGCCGTTGCTAAGGGAAACGGGGGGTTGCTAGGGGGCGGGCCGGGCTTCCGGGTTCCCCTTTCCCACGCGCTCTGCGCAGGCGCGGCGTCTCCCCACCGAAACCACACCCCTCCGCCCCGCCCCGGAGGCCGTCGGACCAATCAGCACGCGTTGCTAGGCAGATTAGCCCGCCCGCCCCGTTAACCCCTTCGCGCCGCCTTCGCTACGGCGCCGCCGCGGGGACAAAACGCCGCGGAGCGCGAACGCTCCGCACCCCCTTCCTTTGCATACGGCGCTCCGCCTTCCCGGCCGAGGGGGCGTGGCTTGCGCCCGTGACGTCGCGGTCACGCCCCGTGGCGGCCAAAGAGGCCCCGCCCACCGCGCGGCTGAGGGGTGCGCGCCGTTTTGGGGCGCAGAGCTGGGGGGTGGGGGCGCACAGCTGGGGGGCTTTGGGGCGCACAGCTGGGGCTTTGGGGCGCAGAGCTGCGGGGGTGGGGGCGCAGAGCTGGGGGGCTTTGGGGCGCACAGCTGGGGCTTTGGGGCGCAGAGCTGCGGGGGTGGGGCGCGGCGGGTGCCGGGGGTGCCGCCCGGGGGTCGGCGGGGGCCGTCGCGCCGGGGGCGGATTGGGGGCGCGGGGCGGGTCGCTGAGGGGGTGACGCCGTGGGGCGGCCGGGGGCTGGGGGCGCCTTTTCGGGGCGGAATTCCCGCTCCGGGGTGGAAATTGGGGTCAGGGTCGGGGTTCGGGTCAGGGTCGGGGGTTCGGGTCCGCTTTGGGGCGCGGTGCCGAGGTGTGTTTTGGGGTCGGATCCCCCCCCCGAGCCAGTTGTTTGAGGCGAAAGCCAGGTGTTCTCGGTCACGCGGGGCACTCCCCCGCCACCGAGGGCTGGGGGCGCGGGGGGAGGGCCGGCTCCGCCCGCCCTTGGGCGTCGAGTTTTACCCGGTTGGTCGGGCGACCCCCCGCCCCCCCGGGTGTGGGTGGGCCCCGCCCCCCCGGGTGTGGGTGGGCCCCGCCCCCCCGGGTGTGGGTGGGCCCCGCCCCCCCGGGTGTGGGTGGGCCCCGCCCCCCCGGGTGTGGGTGGGCCCCGCCCCCCCGGGTGTGGGTGGGCCCCGCCCCCCCGGGTGTGGGTGGGCCCCGCCCCCCCGGGTGTGGGTGGGCCCCGCCCCCCCGGGTGTGGGTGGGCCCCGCCCCGGCCGCCCCGCGGGTGCCGAGCCCCGTAGCCTGGGCCGGGTCAGGCCGGGTCAGGCCGGGTCAGGCCCGCCGGCCCCGCTGCACCTCGCCCGCGGGGCGGCACCGGCCGTGCCCCGGGTCCAGCCCGCGTCGCCGCCCGCTCCCGTCCACTTCACCCGCTTTAACCCCTTTTCACACGCCGGGTGGTTTGTTTGCGCCGTTTCGTGGATGTCCTTCCCGGGTTTATCCCCTTCACGGAATTCCCGTCGTTCCGTTTACTTCCCGAGCCCCTTCGACGCAGTTATTTTCGTCCCGTTCGTTTAATGTGCCGCAGTCAATCGGTTCCATCCCGTATTTCCTTTAGGTCGCTGCCCTCGGAGCCGGTTCTCCTCGGCTGGTTCCGTTCCCGCCCTTCCCTCGGTCTCCCTCCACGGAATGCGGGCGGGGTTGTTCATTCCCTTTGCCCCATTTATTTTTTTGCGGGTCTCTTTCTTTCCGCTTTCTTTCCCATTTATTTTATTCCCCAACTTTTCATTTTATTTTCACTCATTCCATTTTTAATATTTTTTAAAAACTATTCCGTTTCTCTGATCCGTTTTTAAATTAATTCTACACTTTCACTTAGTTTCTGGCTCAGCCTCTTTTCCTCCGCTCCCACTCACTCCATCGATCCCGTTTTCTTCCGCTTCCCATTCCCTCTACCCCTTCCCCCGCCCGCTTCGTCTCCTCTCGCCCTTTGCTCAGGCCGTGGCCGTCCCGTGCGTCCCTTGTCCCCCCCCGACGGCCCCCGCCCGCCCGATTCCCCAGCCCCCGCCTCTGCCTGGCGGCCGGCCGTCCCGGCGTGGCTGGGCCCCGGTGGGCCGTTAGCAACGGGGCCCGTTAGCAACGGGGCCAGTTGCGTGCGAGAGTTGGCCGCCGGCCACGCCCGCGCGACGGCCCCGCGGCTAACGGGGCGATGGGGCCGGACCCTGCCAGCCAGGCGGGCCCGGTGGAATGACCCGGCCCAAAGCGGGGCTCGGCCGTGCGGTGGCCGTGGGGGCGAGGGCGAGCGAGCGCCGGAAAGCGGGAGCGCGAGCAGCGATTGACAGCTCCCGCTGACGGGTGGCGAGTAGGGCTGAACGCGTTCCCCTGCGGAGCCGGTGCCGGCGGAGCGCCGCGTGGTCTGTGGCGACGGCGACAGCGTGGCGGGGTTGGCAGTGACGCCTTTCGCTAATCATTCCATTAATAATTCCGTTAATTAATAATAAATAAGAACGAATAATAGAAAATAGCAATAAATAATCATAAATAAATGACGTATTTCTGCAAAGGCCGAATAACGACAACAAAACGCCAAGTGTTGTTGCTAACAACGAGGTTATTAATAAGGAATTAATGAAATCATACAATCGTAAACAACAGCTAATGCGATAACGACGTGAAATTAATACTAACGGTAATTAAGTAGCAACATTTCCGCGGGGAATCACGGCGGCGCCCCGCGGGAGGCGCCCGCCTGCGCGACGCCAGCGAGGCCCCGGCGGTTAGCGCCCCCGATGACGGGGCGGGGGAGGAGAGGGCCAGCGCTTCCGCCAGCGCTCGTTAACGCGTTGAAAGGCGGGCGGCCGACACCGGCGACGGCGGGGGAAGGAAGGCGCGGGGTTCGCGCCGGGGATAACGGGAAATCGAGCAGCGAATAACGGTGGTAATAATGGTACCGTCGATAAAGGGAAACGTGATTGACGGTTAACGACGTTTCTACCTTCGTAGGGAAAACCATGAATAGCAAGTGTTTCCCACAAAATAACAAATAAAATAATGACGAAATAATACAATCAGATAATGACAACAATAATAACGATGCTAAAATTCCAGTTTCACAATTAGTACCATTAACGGGGCTAATAAACCCGCTAACCCCGCAGAGCAAGACCTGCTCTTACCGGCACCTCTCAGCATTCCGGGGTCTGCAGCTGCGGCCCCCCGGGGCAGCCCCTTTTTCTCCGCTAAACACGCCCGTTTCGGGGCTTTCCCGCGCAGCTGCAGCTGTCGAAAATGGCAACTGATGGACCCGAAACCCTGAAAAGGGCCTTTTTCACCTCAGATTTAGGCCCTGTTCTCGTTTTCGGGCCTTCAGTTACAGCTGCTGCTCTCAGCACCTGGATTTCAGGGAACAAGTCAATTTACCCCCAGCTCCCCTCAATCAGGGACAGTAATTAACTCCATTAGTGGTAATAATTAACCATATTAGGGCTTATACACACTTTTTAGTGTTTAGAATTACATTAATTCCCCAGGACCCCTAAATTAGGTCTAGTAATTAAGTCTATTTGTTTATAATTAAGTCTGTTTACCAGCCCCACAAAATTAGAGCCAATCATTAGGTTTATTAGGGCTAATAATTAAGTAGATCAGACCTTATAATTACATTTATTCCCCATCAGTCCTAAATTACAGCCACTAATTTGGTGAATAGGGCTAATAATTAAGTGTATTCAGGCTAATACGAAATTTAATCCCTAGCACCTCTTAATTAAGGCAAGTAATTAAGTCTGTTAGGGCCAGGGCTGGGTAACCTGCAGGGATCCAGGCTCGGGACATCGGGAGATGCTGGGATAGGTCAAGGTTTGGGGCAACGATTGAGATTTTGAGAAGAAAGGGTCAAGGTTTGGGGCAAAGGGTTGAAGTTCGAGGTGAAAATGGTCAAGATTTGGGCAAAATGTTGTGATTTCAGAGACACGGTGGAGATTTTGGGGCGAAATGGGTCAAGATTTGGAGCAGAAGATGGAATTTGGAGGGAAAAGTGGTCGAGGTTGGTGGGAAAAGATGGAGATTTGGGGCCAAATGGTCACGACTTGGAGTAATTGGCTGAGATTTGAGGCAAAATTTTTGAGATTTGGGGCAACCGGCTGAGGTTTGGAGCCAAAGCAGTTGAGGTTTGGGAAAAATGGTCAAGGTTGGGACAAAAAGAGTTGAGGTTTGGGGCAAAAGGTTGAGGTTTGGGGCAAAAGGTTGAGGTTGAGTGTCACCAGCATAACCTCTCGCGCAGTAGTAGGTGGTGGTGTCGGCGGCGCTGAGGCTGTTCATCTGCAGCGTGACCGTGCTGCGGGAGTTGTCCCAGGGGATGGTGAAGCGCCTCTTCACCGACGGCGCATAGTTTGTGCTGCCATCACTGTAGCTGATACCCGCCACGTACACGAGTCCCTTCCCGGGCGCCTGTCGCACCCAGTGCATGGTGGAGCTGCTGAGGGCGAAGTCAGAGTCCTTGTGTGGGTCCAGGCGTTGGTGAAGGGGTCCAGGAGTGGGTCAGGGTGCTGGAAACAGCGCTGGGGGCTGGGCAGGGGAAGGAACAACCCGATTCTGTCCTTGTCCTTCCGCAGGGCTGCGGGCGGCCGTGCAGCTGGTCGAGTCCGGAGGGGGCCTCCAGACACCCGGGGGGTCCCTGACCCTCGTCTGCACGGCCTCCGGCTTCACCTTCAGCAGCAACGGCATGGACTGGGCGCGACAGGCACCCGGGAAGGGGCTTGAGTGGGTCGCGAGTATTAGCGATGATGGCAGTTACACATGGTACGCGCCGTTGGTCAAGGGGCGCTTCACCATCTCCCGGGACAACTCCCGCAGCACGGTCACGCTGCAGATGAACAGCCTCAGCGCCGCCGACACCGCCACCTACTACTGTGCGAAATGTGATCCTTGTGGTACTGGAGGCCCTGACACGTATCGGGTCAGGAAAACCACTGTCGAGGGGTGTCCCGTGGGGCAGGAGGCAGCCGTGCCTGGCACCCCCCAGCCCTCTTTGCTTCACTGTTTTCCCCCCAAATCTCAACCAATTGCTCCAAAACCTCAACCTTTTATGCCCTAAATCTTGACCGATTGCTCCAATCCTTCACCATTTTTGTCCAAAACCTCACCTTTTTGCCTCATACCTCACCTGGTTTTGCTGTAAACAGCTGCCAATTGCTCCAAACCGCGAACCTTTACCTCAAACCTTGACCATTTTTACCCCAAACCTCAACTGATTGTTCCAAGTCTCCACCATTTTTGCCCCAAATCTCAGCTTTTTGACTCAAACCTCAACCACTTCTGCCCCAAACCTCATCGCTTGGCCCAAACCTCAATCATTTACCTCAAACCTCAAATGTTTGCTGCAGTAACTCGACCTTTTTATGCCCCAAAATTTGACCGATTGCTCCAATCCTTCACCATTTTTGCCCAAAATCCCTCGACTGGTTTTGCCCCAAATCTCAGCTGGTTTTTCCGAATTTCATCCATTTTCCCCAAATCTCGAACATTTGCACCAAACCTCAATCATTTATCTCAAACCTCCACCATGTACCCAAATCTCAACCGCTTTTGCCCCAAACCTCATTTGCGGCAAATCTCAACTGCTGTACCTCAAACCTCGGCTGATTGCTCCAAATCTCAACCGTTTTGCCCCAAACCTTGGCTGGTTTTACCTCAAATCTTGACTGATTCCTCAGATGTCATCATTTTTCCCCACATCTCCACCATTTACAACAAAACCTGGACTATTGGCTCCAAAACGTGACCGGGTTTGCCCCAAACGATGATCAGTTTCCCCAAATCAGAAACCTTTACCCCAAACCTCGACTGTTTCTACTGCAAACCTCAACACTTTTTCTCCCAAATCTCGACCGTTTGACCCAAAGCTCAACCATTTGCCCCAAAACTCAATCGTTTACCCCAAACATCAATCATTTACCCCAAATCTCCAACCTTTTGGCCCCAAACCTCAACTGTTTGCCCTAAAGCAGAACCATTTGCCCCAAACCTTGACTGGTTTTGCCCCAAATCTTGACTGGTTTTGCCCCAAATCTCGTCTATTTACATCTCATCTTGGCCCTTTGCCCCAGACCTCAACCATCTTCCCCAAATCAGACCAGTTTGTCCCACACTTCGACTGTTTCTGCCTGAAAACACTGAGGGGGGAAACTGGGAATGAGGGTCTGGGATGGGTGGGAGGGTCCAGGCTGGACTCAGGGGTCTCGCAAAGGAGCTGGGAATGGGGGGAGGAGGGCAGGGACGTTGGGGACATGGTGCGGGGGACGGCACCACCAGCAGCTTTTGCGCAGTAGTAGGTGGCGGTGTTGGCGGCGCTGAGGCTGTTCATCTGCAGCGTGACCGTGCTGCGGGAGTTGTCCCGGGAGATGGTGAAGCGCCCCTTGACCGACGGCGCGTACCTTGTGGTGAAGCACCCCTTGACAGAGGGTGTGTAGGATGTGCTGCCATCGCTGTAGCTGAGAGCCGCCGTGTGCTCGCGCCCCTTCCCCGGTGCCTGTCGCACCCAGCTCATGCCGGAGCTGCTGCGGGCGAAGCCGGAGGCCCTCTAGGAGTCTGGGCTCGGGGCAAGGCGTCTCGGCTAGGAGCAAGGGCCCAAGATTAGGACCGAGTATGGGCTCAGTTCAAGGGGTTTGAGCTCTGTTCAAGGGGTCCAGGAGTGGGTCAGGGGTCTGGAAACAGGGCTGACGGTCCGGACCGGGCAGGGACGACTCGATTCTGTTCTTGTTCTTCCGCAGGGCTGCAGGCGGCCGTGCAGCTGGTCGAGTCTGGAGGGGGCCTCCAGACACCCGGGGGGTCCCTGACCCTCGTCTGCACGGGCTCCGGCTTCACCTTCAGCAGCTACGGCATGGACTGGGTGCGACAGGTGCCCGGGAAGGGGCTCGAGTGGGTCGCGAGTATTAGCAGCAGTGGTAGCAGCACATACTACGCGCCGTCGGTCAAGGGGCGCTTCACCATCTCCCGGGACAACTCCCGCAGCACGGTCACGCTGCAGATGAACAGCCTCAGCGCCGCCGACACCGCCACCTACTACTGCGCGAAAGCTGCTGGTAATTGTGGTGCTGGTGGTGGGCCTCACCCTGTCACGGGGTCCCAACGTCCCTGCACGGCCTCCCCAGATCTTCCCCAAATCCCTGCACCCAGCCCAGACCCCAAACCTCAGCCCTTTGTCCCAAACCTTGACCATTGGCACCTGATCTTGACCATTTCCCCCAAACGCTGACTTTTTGCTTCAAGTGGTTAGCATTTTGCCCCAAACCTCAACTCTTTACCCCCAAAATTGACTGCTTTTGCTCCAAGGTCGACCATTTATTCCAAATCAGAATATTCTGCCCTATATTTGACCATTTTCAGCCCAAATCTTGACCCTTTTCACACCAAAGTCAAAGCCTTTTTCTCAAGCCTTAACCACTTTTCCCAAAAAACTTGACTATTTGCCCTAAACCTCGACTGATCCCCACAATTTCCCAATGGCCCGAGCCTGGATCCTTCCTGAGTACCAGACCCTGGCCCTAAGAGACTTAATAATTAACCTTAATGAGGAAGGGCTAGGGAATAAATTTCATTATTAGCCTGAATACAGTTAATTATTTGCCCCATTCACCAAATGATTACCCTGGTGCAGAAGGGATGGGGAATAAATGTAATTATGAGGCCTAAGACCATGAATTATTAGCCCCAATGGTCCTAATTGTAGGCCCAAATTTCATGTGGCTGGGGAACAGACCTAATTAGAAAGCTGCAATAAGCTTAATTATTAGCCCTGATTTAGGAGGCTGGGGGATAAAAGTAATTATCAACACTAAAAAGTGTTTCTCATCCCTTATATGCTCAACTGCCAGCACTAGCAGACTTGGTTATTGGCCCTAATCGAGGGGAGTTGGGGGTAAATGGAACTGGTCCCTGAAATTCAGGTGCCAAAAGCAGCGGCCGTAACTGAAGGCCTGAAAATGAGAACAGGGCTGCAATCTGGGGCGCAAACAGGCCCTTTTGGGTCCCTAAATAGCTGGTTTTGGCAGAAGCAGCTGTGACTGGGCGCCTGGGAAGGGGCTTGGGTGGGAGGGACGATTCACGGTGTGGGGGTGGTGGGGGTGGTGCAGAGTGTGGGGACAGGACCCAGCCAGCTGGGGAGCCGCGGACTGATCCAACGGTCAGGATTTGGGGTAAAAACCAGCCAAGGTTTTGAGGGAAAGGCTGAGATTTGGGGCCAAGAGTTGAGGTTTCAGGTCAGGCTCTGGGCTGGGCTCAGGGGTGTGAGGGAAATCTGGGGACGGCGACAGGCTGAGGCCCACCACCAGCACCATAACCACCAGCACCATCACGTTTCGCGCAGCAGTAGGTGGCGGTGTCAGTGGCGCTGAGGCTGTTCATCTGCAGCGTGACCGTGCTGCGGGAGTTGTCCCGGGAGATGGTGAAGCCCCTTGACCGACGGCGCATACCCTGTGCTGCTACCATCAGTGTTAATGCCCGCGACCCCCTCAAGTACCCTTCCCGGGCGCCTGGCGCACCCAGCTCATGCCGGAGCTGCTGAAGGTGAAGCTGGCGCCCTTGTAGGGGTCCGGGCTCTGTTCAAGGGGTCCAGGAGTGGGTCAGGGGTCTGTAGACAGCGCTGTGGACCGGTCAGTGTCAGGGATGACCCAATGTTGTCCTTGTTCATCGCACTTATTAGCAGTGGTGGTAGCAGCACGGCCTACACATCGTCCGTCAAGGGGCGAAACAGTGAAAGACTTTTCTGTGTTTACAATTATCCCCAGCACCCCTAAATCAGAGCTAATAATTAAGTCTATCGTAGCTTATAATTAAGCCTATTTCCCAGCCGCATGAAATTAGGGCCAGTAACAAGGACTATTAATGCTAATAATAAAGATTATCAGGCCTTATAATTACATTTCCCCCGTCCATTCTGTGTTAGGTTAATGATTTGGTGAACAGGGCTAGTAATTCAATTTATTCCCTAGCCTCTCTTGTTAAGGCTAATCATTAGGTCTGCTAGGGCCAGGGTCTGGTTGGCAGGAAGGATCCAGGCTCAGGACATCAGGAGATGCTGGGGTCAGTGGAGGACTGGGGCAAAAAATCAAGATTCTGAGAAATAATGGTCAAGCGTTGGGGAAAAGTTTTTAAATTTGGGGTGCAAATGGTCAAGGCTTGGGGCAGAATGTTCTGATTTCAAATCTGGTCGAGTCTGGAGCAAAAGCAGTAAATTTTTGGGGGTAAAGGGTTGAGGTTTGGGGCAAAAACGCTCCGTTTGGAGCAAAAAGTCATACTTTGGGGCAAGGAGATGGGGTTTGGGGTCAGGGTCTGGGCTGGGCAGAGGGGTTTGGGGAAGATTTGGGGAGGCCATGAATGGTGGTTGGGGACACGGTGCCAGGGTTGGGGCCAAAACCACCACTTTGTTTCGCACAGTAGTAGGTGGCGGTGTCGGCGGCGCTGAGGCTGTTCATCTGCAGCGTGACCGTGCTGCGGGAGTTGTCCCGGGAGATGGTGAAGCGCCCCTTGACCCAAGCCCTTGTGGGGTTCTTGGCTCAGTTCAAGGGGTCCAGGAGTGGGTCAGGGTCTGGAAACGGCGCTGGGGGCCGGGCAGGGGAAGGAACAACCCGATTCTGTCCTTGTCCTTCCGCAGGGCTGCGGGCGGCCATGCAGCTGGTCGAGTCCGGAGGGGGCCTCCAGACACCCGGGGGGTCCCTGACCCTCGTCTGCACAGGCTCCGGCTTCACCCTCAGCAGCTATGCCATGTTCTGGGTGCGACAGGCGCCCGGGAAGGGGCTTGAGTGGGTTGCGGGTATTTACAGTGGTGGTAGCAGCACAGCCTACGCGCCGTCGGTCAAGGGGCGCTTCACCATCTCCCGGGACAACTCCCGCAGCACGGTCACGCTGCAGATGAACAGCCTCAGCACCGCCGACACCGCCACCTACTATTGTGCAAAACATCCTGATGGTGGTGGTGGGCCTCATCCTGGCACCGTGTCCCCGGCGTCCCCAAATCTTCCCCAAACCCCTGCACCCAGCCCAGAGCCTGACCCCAAACCTCAACTCTTTAACCCAAATCTCAAACTTTTGCCCCAAGTCTTTACCATTTTCCTTAAATCTCAACTGTTAGCCCTAAACCTTGGCCATTTGCACCTAATCGTGACCATTTTCCCCAAGCTGTGACTTTTTGTCCCAAACATTGACCATTTCTGCCCCAAAACTCAAGTGTTTGCACCAAACATTGAACTTTGCACCAAACCTCGCACATTTTTACACCAACCTTGACCATTTGCCCCAAACCTCCATCATCTTCTCCTCTAACATCAATCATTTGCTCCAGATCTTGTGTGGTTTTGCCCCAGATCTCATCTGATTTCCCCAAATCGGCACTGTCACAGAATCACGCAGGTTGGAGGAGCCCCATGAGATCTTCCAGTCCAACCATCCCCCCAACACTGCCGTACCCACTACACCATGTCCTCAGCCCCACGTCTACACGCTCCTTGAACACCTCCAGGGATGGCGACTCCACCCCTCCCTGGGCAGCCTGTTCAGTGCCTGACCACTCTCTCAGTGAAGAATTTTTCCCTCATATCCAATCTAAACCCCCGCAACACAACCCGAGGCCGTTTCCTCTTGTCCTGTCACCAGTTCCCGGGAGAACAGACCAACACCCGCCTCCCGACACCCCCCTTCCAGGGAGGTGTAGGGAGCCATCAGGTCTCCCCTCAGCCTCCTTTCTCCAGGGTGAACCCCCCCACACTCCCTCAGCCACTCCTCATCAGACTTGTTCTCCAGACCCTTCCCCACCTTTGTCGCCCTTCTCTGGACACGCTGCAGCATCTGTGTCCTTCTGGGAGTGAGGGGCCCAAACTGACCCCAGCACTCGAGGTGTGGCCTCACCAGTGCCGGGCACAGGGGGGCAATCCCTGCCCTGCTCCTGCTGGCCACACTCTTCCTGACACAGGCCAGGGTGCCGTTGGCCTCTTGGCCACCTGGGCACACACTGGCTTATGCTCAGCCACTGTCAACCAACACCCCCGGGTCCTTTTCTGCCTGACAGTTTTCCAGCTGCTCATCCCCAAGCCTGGAGCGCTGCCGGGGTTTGTTGTGACCGAAATGCAGGACCCTGCCCTTGGCCTTGTTGAACCTCACCCAGCTGACCTCAGCCCCTGGATCCAGCCTGTCCAGGTCCCCCCACAGGGCTCTCCTACCCTCCAGCAGGTCAACGCTTCCGCCCACCTTGGTGTCCTCTGCCAACCACCTGAGGGAGCTCTCAACCCCTCATCCAGATCATGGATAAAGATGGTAAACAAGAGCGGCCCCAACACTGAGCCCTGGGGGACACCATTTGTCACCGGCCGCGACCGGACTTTGCTCCGCTCACCACACCCCTCGGGGCTCTGCCCTCCGGCCACTTGTTAACCCAGCCAAGGCTCCGTCTGTCTCAGCCACGAGCCACCAGCTCCTGCAGGAGATGCCGTGGGAGGGGGTGTCAGAAGCTTTGCTACAGCCCAGGGGACAACACCCACAGCCTGCCCCTCACCCACGCGTGGGTCACCCGCCCAGAGAAGGAGATGGGCTTGGTCAGGCAGGACCTGCCCTTCACGACCCCAGGCTGGCTGGGCCCAATCCCCTGCTTGTCCCGCACCAGCCATGTGAGTTCGCTCCAGATGAACCGCTACATCATCTTTCCCGGCACCGTGGTCAGGCTGACCAGCCTGTAGCTCCCCGGATCCTCCTGCCGGCCCCTCTTGTAGACGGGCGTCATCTTGGCCAGTCTCCAGCCTCCTGGGGCCTCCCTGGGTAACCAGGACTGCCGGGAAATGATGGAGAGCAGCTTGGCAAGCTCCTTCGCCAGCTCCCTCGGCACCCTCGGATCAACCCCCTCCGGCCCCATGGACTTGTGGGTGTCCAGGTGCCACGGCAGGTCATGAACTGCTTCCTCCTGGGTGGGGAGGGGTTCACTCTGCTCTCTGTCCCTGCCTTCCAGCTCAGGGGCTGGTAACTGCTCTGCCTAGTACAGGCTGAGCAAAGGTGGCATTCAGTACCTCAGCCTCTTCCTCGGCCTTTGTCACTGCTCCCCTCCACACCCCACCAGGGTGGAGATTCTCTGACTCTCCTTTTGCTGCCGATGTATTCGCAGGAATATTTTTGTTGTTTCTCGCAATAGTGGCCAGATGAAGTTCCAGCTGGGCTTCAGCCTTTCTCGTTTTCTCCCTGCGTGCCCTCACGAGATCCCTGTACTCTCCCCGAGTTGCCCGCCCCTCCTTCCAGGCGTGGGAAACTCCCCTTTTCTCCCTGAGTCCCAGCAAAACTCCCTGTTCAGCCAGGCCGGGCGTCCTTCCCGACGGTTCGTCTGACGCCTCATGGGGACAGCCCGCTCCTGCGCCTTTCAGCCTTCCTTTCTGAAGGACGGCCAGCCTTCCTGCACCCCTTTGCCCCTCAGGACAGTCCCCAGGGGACTCTCTCAGCCAGTGTCCTAAACAGCCCCAAACCTGCCCTTCGGAACCCCGTGGTAGTGGTCTTGCTAAATCTTCACCATTTTGCAAAAAATTCCGACCGTTTGCCCCAAACCTCAAATGCTTCCACTAAATATTGCCGTTTTCTCCCAGTGCCAAAAAATGTGCCCCAAACTCGACCATATTGGCCTCACCCCTCGGCCATTCGCTCCAAAACTCGACTGCGTTTGTGCCAATCCAAGACCCTGCACCCCAGCTGTCCCCTTCTGCACCCGCATCACACCCTCACCCCACGCCTGGAGGGTAACGGAAGTCGAGGTTTGGGGCAAAAGGTTCTGATTTGAGGAAAATGGTTGAGTTTTAGGGCCAAACCAGGCAAGACTTTGAGCAACGATCGAGGTTTGGGGCAGTCGGGCGAGGTTTGAAGTAAACCCCTCGAGGTATGTGGCAACCGCTTGGGGTTTGGGGCAGAAACGGTTGAGTTTGTGGCAAATGGTCAAGATGGGGTGCAAATGGTTGAGGTTTGAGGCAAAGCCTTGAGATTTGGGAGGAACTGTCAAGGTTGGGGGCAAAACCACTCAAGATTTGGGGGGAAAAGTTGAGATTTGGGGCAAACAGTTGAGGTTTCAGGTCAGGGTCTGGGCTGGGCTCAGGGGTTCCGGGAAGATCTGGGGATGTGGTGCAGGGATGCTGGGGACACAGTGCTCGGGTCAGTGCCACCATCCCCTTCCCTCGTGCAGTAGTAGGTGGCGGTGTCGGCAGTGCTGAGGCTGTTCATCTGCAGCGTGACCGTGCTGCGGGAGTTGTCCCGGGAGATGGTGAAGTGCCGTGACTGGCGGCGCGTAGTTTGGGTAACTACCATCCTTGCTAATACTCACGACCTACTCGAGCCCCTTCCCGGGCGCCTGTCGCACCCAGTTCATGGTGTAGCCAATGAGGGTGAAGCTGGAGCCCTTGTAGGATGTCAGCCCTGCCCAACGCCCTGCCCTGTTTCCAGACCCCTGACCCACTCCTGGATCCCTTGAGCAGAGCTCAAACCTTGGCCATGTACACCTAATCTTGGCCATTTGCACCAAACCACAACTTTTTGACCCAACCGTTGGCCATTTTTGCCCCATACCATGGCTTGTTTACTCCTAACCTTGGCCGATTGCTCCAAATCACAACCATTTTGGCCAAAGCTTCGACCACTTGCCCCAAAACTCAACTGTTTGCCCCAAATCTCAAACTTTTTCCCCAAACCCTGTCAGTTGTTGCCCCAAATCGTGACCTTTTGCCACAAATCTGACCCATTTCCAGCTGATCTTGACCATTTTTCTCCAACCACGACTGGTTTTGCCCCAAACCTCAATCAGTTTTAACCCAACTCGTACCATTGGCCCCAAACCTCGACCTTTTGCGTCAAACCTGGTAACTTGCTCAAAAGCTTGACTGTTTCCCCCAAAACTCAGCCATTTCTCTCCAATCAGAACCATTTGCCCTAAACCTCAATGACTTTTACCGAAAGGGGTGAGGGTCTGATGTGGCTGCAGAGGGTCCAGGTTCGGGGTCAGGGGCTGGGCTGGGCTCTGGGGTTTGGGGAAAATTTGAGGATGCAGCACTGCGATGTTGGGGACAGGGTGCCGGAGTCCGTGCCACCATCCCCTTCCCTCATGCAGTAGTAGGTGGCGGTGTTGGCGGCGCTGAGGCTGTTCATCTGCAGCGTGACCGTGCTGCGGGAGTTGTCCCGGGAGATGGTGAAGCGCCCCTTGACCGACGGCGCGTACCTTGTGGTGAAGCACCCCTTGACAGAGGGTGTGTAGGATGTGCTGCCATCGCTGTAGCTGAGAGCCGCCGTGTGCTCGCGCCCCTTCCCCGGTGCCTGTCGCACCCAGCTCATGCCGGAGCTGCTGCGGGCGAAGCCGGAGGCCCTCTAGGAGTCTGGGCTCGGGGCAAGGCGTCTCGGCTAGGAGCAAGGGCCCAAGATTAGGACCGAGTATGGGCTCGGTTCAAGGGGTTTGAGCTCTGTTCAAGGGGTCCAGGAGTGGGTCAGGGGTCTGGAAACAGGGCTGACGGTCTGGACCAGGCAGGGACGACCCGATTCTCTCCTTGTCCTTCTGCAGGGCTGTGGGCGGCCGTGCAGCTGGTCGAGTCCGGAGGGGGCCTCCAGACACCCGGGGGGTCCCTGACCCTCGTCTGCACGGCCTCCGGCTTCACCTTCAGCAGCTTCACCATGTACTGGATACGACAGGCGCCAGGGAAGGGGCTCAAGTTCGTAGCGAGTATATAACAAGGATGCTAGTTACATATACTACGCGCCGTTGGTCAAGGGGCACTTCACCATCTCCTGGGACAACTCCCGGAGCAGGTCACGCTGCAGATGAACAGCCTCAGCGTCGCTGAGATGGTGAAGCGCCCCTTGACCGACGGAGGGTAGTTTATCCAAGCACCATCACTTCTAAGATTGGCCACCCGCCTCGAGCCCCTTCCCGGACACCCAGAGCACGGCGTAGCTGCTGTGCTGCTGTGGGTGAAGCCGGAGCCCTCGTAGGGGTCTGGGCTCAGTTCAAGGCGTCCATGAAATCCAGCAGCAGCTGTAACTGAAGGCCTGAAAATGAGAACAGGGCCTAAATCTGGGGTGAAAAAGGCCCTTTTGGAGTTTCAGGTCCCTAAATAGCTATTTTTGGCAGAAGCAGCTGCGGCTGGGTGCGCTGGGCGTCAGGGAAGGGGCTTGGGTGGGTGGCAGAATTCATGGGGGAGGGGTAAGGGGTGGTGCAGAGTGCGGGGTGTGGGGACAGCCCCCAGCCAGTTGGGGAGCTGGGGATTTGGGCACCAGGCTGGGGTCTGGGCTCACTGCAAGGGATGCGGGCTCATGCCAGGGCTCCAGGATTGGGTGATGTGGGTTCTCAGACCGCATCCCGCGCACACAGACCGCAGCCTGCCCCCTCTGCCCCCACATCGGCCCCTCACCCCCAGCCTGGACCCTGTGCCCCAACCCCAGACCCCGAGCACAGCCGGGACCCCCGCACGGTGCTCAGCCCTTTGCCCCCCGTCCTGGACAAAGGACCTGGCCGTGGGGCAACACGTCCGGATGTGGGGCGAGCGGCCGCAGGGAGGGGTGAGAGGCTGGGAGTGGGGTGTGGGGGCAGGGTGGGGGCAGGATGGGGGCAGGGGACCAGGCTGGGAGCAGGGGTACAGGAATGAGGCAGGGAGGGAGTCAGAAAGGTGCTGTGCTCGGGGCACAACAGTCGGGGCTTGGGGCAAATAGTCATGTTTTGGGGCAAAAGCAGTCGAGGGATGAGGCAAAAGGTTGAGATTATTGGCAACAATGGTCAAGGTTGGAGCAATTGGTTCAGGTTTGGGGCAAAAACGGTTGAGATTTGAGGCAAAATATTCTGATTTGGAGAAAACAGTTGAGTTTGGGGCAAAAGCAGTTAATTTTGGGGATAAACAGTTAAGGTTTGGGGCAAAAATGTTGGAGGATTGAAGCAAAAAGTCACGGTTTGGGGCAAATGGTCGAGATCAGGTGCAAAGGTTCGAGGTTTGGGGCAAAGAGTTGAGGTTTGGGGTCAGGGTCTGCGATGGGTTTAGGGGTTTGGGGAAGACATGGGGATGCAGCGCAGGGACCTTGGGGACACACTTGGAGATGGTGAAGCCCCTTGACTGATGGTGTGTAGTCTGTCCAACCAGCATCTCTGCTGATACTGGCGATACCCTTTAGCCGCTTCCCGGGTGCCCGATGCATCCAGCTCATGCCGTTGCTGCTGAAGGTGAAGCTGGAGCCCTCGTAGGGTTCAGGGCTCAGTTCATGGGGTCCAGGAGTGGGTCAGGAGTCTGGAAATGGGGCTGGGGGCGGGGTAGGATTGATGTCTGCACAGCCTCCAGCTTCACCCTCATCAGCATCTGGATGCTTTTGGTGCGACAGGCGGCTCGGAAGGGGCTCGAGTGGGTCACAAGTATTAACAGTGGTGGTAGCAGCACATACTACGCACAGTAGTTACACATTGTACGCGCCGTCGGTCAAGGGGTTTCTCCATCTCCTGGGGCAACTCCTGGAGCACGATCACGCTGAAGATGAACAGCCTTAGCGCCGCCGACACCGCCACCTACTACTGCATGAAGGATGCTGATGGTGAAGGTGGCACCAACCCCAGCACCATGTCCCCAGCGAGCCTTCACAGCGTCCCCCAGTTTTCCCCAAACCCCTGAGCCCACCATAATTTTCCCTCGCGCAGTAGTAGGTGGCGGTGTCGGCGGCGCTGAGGCTGTTCATCTGCAGCGTGACCGTGCTGCGGGAGTTGTCCCGGGAGATGGTGAAGCGCCCCTTGACCGACGGCGCGTACTCTGTGTAACTACCATCGCTGCTAATACCCGCGACGAACTCGAGCCCCTTCCCGGGCGCCTGTCGGACCCATTCCATGGCGTAGCTGCTGAAGGTGAAGCCGGAGCCCGTGCAGACAAGGGTCAGGGACCCCCCGGGTGTCTGGAGGCCCCCTCCGGACTCGACCAGCTGCTGCGGAAGGACAAGGACAGAATCGGGTCGTCCCTGCCCCGTCCCGACCCCCAGCGCCGTTTCCAGACCCTGACCCACTCCTGGACCCCTTGAACTGACTCAAGAACCCTACAAGGGCTTGGGTCAAGGAGTGATTCACCATCTCCCGGGACAACTCCCGCAGCACGGTCACGCTGCAGATGAACAGCCTCAGCGCCGCCGACACCGCCACCTGCTACTGCGCGAGGGACGGTGATTGTGGTGGTGGTGGTCGGCTTCACCCTGACACTGTGTCCCCAACGTCCCTACACGGCATCCCCAAGGCTTACTCTGCAATCTTTACCCTAAAAAGTCAACATTTTGCCCCAAACTTTGACCATCTGCAGCTATTCTCAACCATTTGCCCGGAACCGTGACCTTTTGCCCCAAATCTCCACCATATTTACCCCAAATCTCAACTGTTTGCACCAATCATTGACTTTTGCCCCAGACCTCAACCTTTTGCCTCAAACCTTGATGTCTGGGGAAAAATGGTTGAGATTTGGTCAAGGTTTGGGGCAAATGATTGAGTTTTGGGTCAAAAGTGGTCAAGCTGTGGGGGGAATGTTTGAGGTTGGCATAAAGATGAACAAAGTTTGGGGCAAATAGTCTGGATTGGGGGCAAAACCAGTCAAGGATTGGAGGAAAAGTTTGAGACTGGGGGCAAAGGGCTGAGCTTTGGGGTCAGGCTCTGGGCTGGGCTCAGGGGTTTGGGGAAGATCTGGGGAGGCTGTGCGGGGACTTTGGGGCCCAGTGACAGGCTGAGACCCATCACCACAACAACCAGCACCAGCAGCTTTCGCGCAGTAGTAGGTGGCGGTGTCAGCGGCGCTGAGGCTGTTCATCTGCAGCGTGACCGTGCTGCGGGAGTTGTCCCGGGAGATGGTGAAGCGCCCCTTGACCGACGGCGCGTAGTATGTGCTGCTACCACTGCTGCTAATACCCACCACGTACTCGAGTCCCTTCCCGGGCGCCTGTCGCACCCAGTACATGGTGAAGCTGCTGAAGGTGAAGCCAGAGGCCGTGCAGACGAGGGTCAGAGACCCCCGGGTGTCTGGAGGCCCCCTCTGGACTCGACCAGCTAGAAGGACAAGGACAGAATTGCACTGGCCCTGCCCTAGTGCAGCCTCCAGCCCTGTTTCCAGACCCCTGACCCACTCCTGGACCCCTTGAACAGGGCTCAAACCCCTTGAACTGAGCCCATACTTGGGGTCCTAGTCTTGGCCCTTGCTCCTATCCGAGACCCCTTGCCCCAAGCACAGACCCCTACAAGGGCTTCAACTTCACCCTCAGCAGCTCCACCATGTTCTGGGTGTGAAAGGTGCCTGGGATGGGGCTCAGGTACATCATGGTTATTAGCAGTGATGATAGCAGCACATGGTATGCACTGTCGGTCAAGGGGCTTCACCATCTCCCGGGACAACTCCCGCAGCACGGTCACGCTGCAGATGAACAGCCTCAGCGCTGTCGACACCACCACCTACTACTGCATGAGGGATGGTTATGGTGGTGGTCTTCACCTCATCCCTGTGTCCCCAGTGTCCTGGCACCTTACCCAAACCCTTTGTACCCAACCAGGTCTCTTGGCACCAAACCAGAACATCCCTGTGCTGTTTTCCCTGTTCCCAGTCTCCTCCCAAACACTTGAGCCCAGCCTGCACCCTCCCAACCAACCCAGCCCCTGCACCCAGCCAGATTCTGACCCCAAACCAGGACCCTCGGCACCCCCATCAGATCCTCACCCTAAGCCTGGAGGGTTCAGGCAAAAACGGTTGAGGTTTAGGGCAAATGGTTCTGATTTTAGGAAAATGGTTGAGTTTTGGATAAATGCTCAAGGCTTCAGGTAAATTATCGATATTTGGGGCAAATGGTCAAGATCTGGGGCAGAACCCATCGAGGTTTGGACTAAACAATCAAGGGCTGAGGAAAACATGGTTGAGATTTGGAACAATCCACTCAGGTTTGGGGCAAAACCAGTCAAGGTATGAGGCAAAGGGTTGAGAATTTGGGCCAAAATGGCCAAGTTTTGGAGCAATCAGTCAAGTTTTAGGGCAAATCTGTTTGAGCTTTGGGTAAAGAAATGAGGTTTGGGGCAAAGAGTTGAGGTTGGGGTGAAAATAGTTGAGGTCTGGGGCAAAACCAGCACGGCACAGAGAGCTGGGGGGTGCCAGGCACGGCTGCCTCCTGCCCCAAGGGACACCCCTCGACAGCAGTTTTCCTGCCCCAACATGTACCGTGGCCTCCGGCACGAGAATCTCTTGTGCAGTAGTAGGTGTCGGTGTCGGCGGTGCTGAGGCTGTTCATCTGCAGCGTGACCGTGCTGCGGGAGTTGTCCCGGGAGATGGTGAAGTTCCCTTCGACCAACAGCACGTGCTATATCCAACTACCATTGCTGCCAATACTCACAACCCACCTGAGCACCTTCCTGGGTGCCTGTCACACCCAGAGCATGGTGTAGCTGCTGAAGATACAGTTGGAGCCCTCGTAGGGGTCTGGGCTCAGTGCAGAGTTTCTGGGATCAGCTCAATGGGTCAATGATTGGGCCATGGCTCTGGAAAGGGGCAGGGGGCCGGGCAGGGGCAGGAACCTTCAAATTTTACTTCAAACCTAGGCTGAGTACTCCAAATTTCAACCATTTTGCCCCAGATCTCAACTATTTGCTTCAAACCTAGACTGGGATTTCCCCAGTCTTGATCATTTGCCCTAGATGACATCCATGTGCCCCAAATCCTGACCTTTCTCCCCAAAACCTTGAGCTTGTGCTGCAAATATGCTCTTCTTTGTGCCAGACTTGACATTTTCCCCCAAATCAGAACCATGTACCTCAAACCTGGGCTGGTTTTCTCTAAACCTCAACAGTTTGCCCCTAAACTCAACCATTCACCCCAAACCTCAACATTTTACCCCAAACCTCCAAAATTTTAGCCCCAAACCTCAACCATTTGCTCCAAACCTCAACAGGTTTTGCCCCAGTGTTTGAGGCAAAATGGTCAAGGTTTGAGGCAAAAGGCTGAGATTTGGGGCAAAACCTTGAGGTCGGTGCCACCACCATAACGTCTCTGCAGTAGTAGGTGGCGGTGTCAGCGGCGCTGAGGCTGTTCATCTGCAGCGTGACCGTGCTGCGGGAGTTGTCCCGGGAGATGGTGAAGCGCCCCTTGACTGACGGTGCGTAGTATGTGTAACTACCACTGCTGCTAATACCCGCGACGAACTCGAGCCCCTTCCCCGGCACCTGTCGCACCCATCCCATGCTGTTGCTGCTGAAGGTGAAGCCGGAGGCCGTGCAGACGAGGGTCAGGGACCCCCCGGGTGTCTGGAGACCCCCTCCAGACTCGACCAGCTGCATGGCTGCCCGCAGCCCTGTGGAAGGACAAGGACAGAATTGGGTCATCCATGCCGCTGCCCGGCCCCCAGTATCGTATCCAGACCCCTGACCCACTCCTGGACCTCTTCATCTGAGCCTGGACCCCTTGCAAGAAGCCCACAGCACTACAGGGGCTCTGCCTTCACCCTCAGCAGCAACGACATGGACTGGGTGTGACAGGCGCCCGGGAAGGGGCTCGAGTACGTGGCAGGTATTAGCACTGGTGGTAGTACCACAAGGTACGCGCCGTCGGTCAAGGGGCGCTTCACCATCTCCCGGGACAACTCCCGCAGCACGGTCACGCTGCAGATGAACAGTCTCAGCGCCGCCGACACCGCCACCTACTACTGCGCGAGGGATGGTGATGGCTATGATGGTCTTCACGCTGCTACCGTGTTCCCAACCTGTTGTACTGAATCCCCAAATCTTCCTCAAACCCCTGAGCCCAGCCCAGCCCGTGACCCCAAACATGAAATCTTTACCCTAAACATCAATGTTTTCCCCCAAACCTTGACTGGTTTTGCCCCAAACCTCAACCAGGTGCCCCAAGCCTCAATCCTTCACTGACACACACCTCAGCTAATTTTTCCCAAACTTCCATGTTTTTGCCTTGTACTCGAGCTTTCTGCCCTGAACCTTGACCACTTATCCCCAAAATCTTGACTATTTGCTCCAGGCCTTGACTGATCCCAGCAACTTCCCAATGCCCTGAGCCTGGATCCTTGCTGGGTACCACACCCTGGCCCTAATAGATGTAATTATTAACCCTAATGACCAATTTATTAGCCCTAATTTAGGATGGATGGAGAATAACTGTAATTGTAAGGCCAGGTTGATTTAATTAGTAGCCCTAATTTAGGAGGAAGAGGGAATTAGTGTAACTATAATGCCTGATCAATCTAATTATTAGCCCTAATAGTTTAAATTATTAGCCTTAATTTTGTGGGGCTGGGAAATAGGCTTAATTATAAGGTCTAAGAGCCCTAATTACTGTCCCTAATTGAGGGTAACTGGGGGTAAAATGAATTGTTCCCTGAAATCCAGGTGCTGAGAGCAGCAGCTGTAACTGAAGGCCTGAAAATGAGAACAGGGCCTAAATCTGGGGTGACAAAGGCCCTTTTGGAGTTTCAGGTCCCTAAATAGCTATTTTTGGCAGAAGCAGCTGCGGCTGGGTGCGCTGGACGCCGGGGAAGGGGCTTGAGTGGGTGGCAGAATTCATGGGGGAGGGGTAAGGGGTGGTGCAGAGTGCGGGGTGTGGGACAGCCCCCAGCCAGTTGGGGAGCTGGGGATTTGGGCACCAGGCTGGGGTCTGGGCTCACTGCAAGGGATGCGGGCTCATGCCAGGGCCCCAGGATTGGGTGATGTGGGTTCTCAGACCGCATCCCGCGCACACAGACCGCAGCCTGCCCCCTCTGCCCCCACATTGGCCCCTCACCCCCAGCCTGGACCCTGTGCCCCAACCCCAGACCCCGAGCACAGCCGGGACCCCCGCACGGTGCTCAGCCCTTTGCCCCTCGTCCTGGACAAAGGACCTGGCCGTGGGGCAACACGTCTGGATGTGGGGCGAGCGGCCGCAGGGAGGGGTGAGAGGCTGGGAGTGGGGTGTGGGGGCAGGATGGGGGCAGGGGACCAGGCTGGGAGCAGGGGTACAGGAATGAGGCAGGGAGGGAGTCAGAAAGGTGCTGTGCTCGGGGCACAACAGTCGGGGCTTGGGGCAAATAGTCAAGTTTTGGGGCAAAAGCAGTCGAGGGATGAGGCAAAAGGTTGAGATTATTGGCAACAATGGTCAAGGTTGGAGCAATTGGTTCAGGTTTGGGGCAAAAACGGTTGAGATTTGAGGCAAAATATTCTGATTTGGAGAAAACAGTTGAGTTTGGGGCAAAAGCAGTTAATTTTGGGGATAAACAGTTAAGGTTTGGGGCAAAAATGTTGGAGGATTGAAGCAAAAAGTCACGGTTTGGGGCAAATGGTCGAGATCAGGTGCAAAGGTTCGAGGTCTGGGACAAAGAGTTGAGGTTTGGGGTCAGGGTCTGCGATGGGTTTAGGGGTTTGGGGAAGACATGGGGATGCAGCGCAGGGACCCAGGGGACACGGAGCCGGAGTCGGTGCCACTGTCCCCTTGCCCTCGCGCAGTAGTAGGTGGTGGTGTTGGCGGTGCTGAGGCTGTTCATCTGCAGCGTGACTGTGCTCCAGGAGTGGTCCTGGGGGACGGAGAAGCCCCTTGTCTGACGGCGCGTACCTTGTGGTACTACCACCGCTGTTAATACCCGTGACCCTCTCAAGCCCCTTCTGGGGTGCCTGTTGTGGCCAACCCATCCAGTAGCTGCTGAGGGTGAAGGCAGAGCCCTTGTAGTGCTGTGGGCTTCTTGCAAGGGGTCCAGGCTCAGCTGAAGTGGTCCAGGAGTGGATCAGGAGTCTGGAAATGGCGCTGGGGTCTGGGCAGGGGAAGGAACAACCCAGTTCTGTCCTTGTCCTTCCACAGGGCTGTGGGCAGCCGTGCAGCTGGTTGAGTCTGGAGGGGGCCTCCAGATACCCAGGGGGTCCCTGACCCTCGTCTGCACGGCCTCCGGCTTCACCTTCAGCAGCAACAGCATGGGATGGGTGCGACAGGCGCCGGGGAAGGGGCTCGAGTGGGTTGCGGGTATTAGCACCGATGGTAGTACCACAAGGTACGCGCCGTCGGTCAAGGGGCGCTTCACCATCTCCCGGGACAACTCCCGCAGCACGGTCACGCTGCAGATGAACAGTCTCAGCGCCGCCGACACCGCCACCTACTACTGCGCGAGGGACGGTTATGGTGATGGCTGCACCATGTCCCCAACGTCCCTGCCCTCCTCCCCCCATTCCCAGCTCCTTTGCGAGACCCCTGAGTCCAGCCTGGACCCTCCCACCCATCCCAGACCCTCATTCCCAGTTTCCCCCCTCAGTGTTTTCAGGCAGAAACAGTCGAAGTGTGGGACAAACTGGTCTGATTTGGGGAAGATGGTTGAGGTCTGGGGCAAAGGGCCAAGATGAGATGTAAATAGACGAGATTTGGGGCAAAACCAGTCAAGGTTTGGGGCAAACGGTTCTGCTTTAGGGCAAACAGTTGAGGTTTGGGGCCAAAAGGTTGGAGATTTGGGGTAAATGATTGATGTTTGGGGTAAACGATTGAGTTTTGGGGCAAATGGTTGAGCTTTGGGTCAAACGGTCGAGATTTGGGTGAAAAAGTGTTGAGGTTTGCAGTAGAAACAGTCGAGGTTTGGGGTAAAGGTTTCTGATTTGGGGAAACTGATCATCGTTTGGGGCAAACCCGGTCACGTTTTGGAGCCAATAGTCCAGGTTTTGTTGTAAATGGTGGAGATCTGGGGAAAAATGATGACATCTGAGGAATCAGTCAAGATTTGAGGTAAAACCAGCCAAGGTTTGGGGCAAAACGGTTGAGATTTGGAGCAATCAGCCGAGGTTTGAGGTACAGCAGTTGAGATTTGCCGCAAATGAGGTTTGGGGCAAAAGCGGTTGAGATTTGGGTACATGGTGGAGGTTTGAGATAAATGATTGAGGTTTGGTGCAAATGTTCGAGATTTGGGGAAAATGGATGAAATTCGGAAAAACCAGCTGAGATTTGGGGCAAAACCAGTCGAGGGATTTTGGGCAAAAATGGTGAAGGATTGGAGCAATCGGTCAAATTTTGGGGCATAAAAAGGTCGAGTTACTGCAGCAAACATTTGAGGTTTGAGGTAAATGATTGAGGTTTGGGCCAAGCGATGAGGTTTGGGGCAGAAGTGGTTGAGGTTTGAGTCAAAAAGCTGAGATTTGGGGCAAAAATGGTGGAGACTTGGAACAATCAGTTGAGGTTTGGGGTAAAAATGGTCAAGGTTTGAGGTAAAGGTTCGCGGTTTGGAGCAATTGGCAGCTGTTTACAGCAAAACCAGGTGAGGTATGAGGCAAAAAGGTGAGGTTTTGGACAAAAATGGTGAAGGATTGGAGCAATCAGTCAAGATTTAGGGCATAAAAGGTTGAGGTTTTGGAGCAATTGGTTGAGATTTGGGGGGAAAACAGTGAAGCAAAGAGGGCTGGGGGGTACCAGGCACGGCTGCCTCCTGCCCCACGGGACACCCCTCGACAGTGGTTTTCCTGACACGATACATGTCGGGGCCTCCAGTACCACAAGAATCACGTTTCGCGCAGTAGTAGGTGGCGGTGTCGGCGGCGCTGAGGCTGTTCATCTGCAGCGTGACCGTGCTGCGGGAGTTGTCCCGGGAGATGGTGAAGCGACCCTTGACCGACGGTGCATAGGCTGTGCTGCTACCACCACTGCTAATATACGCAACGTACTCGAGCCCCTTCCCCGGTGCCTGTCGCACCCAGAACATGTTGTAGCTGCTGAAGGTAAAGCTGGAGGCCATGCAGACGAGGGTCAGGGACCCCCCGGGTGTCTGGAGGCCCCCTCCAAACTCAACCAGCTGCATGGCCGCCCGCAGCCCTGCGGAAGGACAAGGACAGAATTGGGTCATCCATGCCGCTTCCTGGCCCCCAGCGCCGTTTCCAGAACCCTGACCCACTCCTGGACCACTTCAGCTGAGCCTGGACCCCTTGCAAGAAGCCCACAGCACTACAAGGGCTCTGCCTTCACCCTCAGCAGCTACTGGATGGGTTGGCCACAACAGGCACCCCAGAAGGGGCTTGAGAGGGTCGCGGGTATTAACAGCGGTGGTAGTACCACAAGGTACACGCCGTCGGCCAAGGGGATTCACCTTCCCCCAGGACCACTCCCGGAGCATGGTCACGCTGCAGATGAACAGCCTCAGTGCTGCCAACACCGCCACCTACTACTGCGTGAGGGAAGATGATGGTGGTGGTGGTTCACCTCACCCTGGCACTGTCCCCCCAACATCCCTGCACATCATCCCCAAGGCTTACATTATGATCTTTGCCCCAAAAGTCAGCATTTTGCCCCAAACTCCAAACATTTGCACCTAATCTCAACCATTTGCCCCAAACTATGACCTTTTGCCCTAAACCTCCACCACATTTGCCCCAAATCTCAACTGTTGGTACCAATCTTTGACTTTTGCCCCAGACCTCAACCTTTGGACTCAAATCTCGATGTCTGGGGCAAAATGGTTGAGATTTGGAGCAAAACCCATGAAGGTTTGGGACAAATGATTGAGTTTTGGGTCAAAAGTGGTCAAGCTGTGGGGGAATGTTTGAGATTGGCATAAAGATGAACAAAGTTTGGGGCAAATAGTCTGGACTGGGGGCAAAACCAGTCAAGGATTGGAGGAAAAGTTTGAGACTGGGGGCAAAAAGTTGAGCTTTGGGGTCAGGCTCTGGGCTGGGCTCAGGGGTTTGGGGAAGATTTGGGGAGGCCGTGCAGGGACTTTGGGGCCCAGTGACAGGCTGAGACCCACCACCAGCACCACCAGTATTAGCACCAGTTTCTTTCACGCAGTAGTAGGTGGCGGTGTCGGCGGCGCTGAGGCTATTCATCTGCAGTGTGACTGTGCTGCGGGAGTTGTCCCGGGAGATGGTGAAGCGCCCCTTGACTGACGGCGCGTAGCCTGTCCAACTACCATCATCGCTAATACCCGCAACCCACTCGAGCCCCTCCTGGGCGCCTGTCGCACCCAGTCCATGCCATTGCTGCTGAAGGTGAAGCCGGAGGCCGTGCAGACGAGGGTCAGGGACCCCCCGGGTTTCTGGAGGCCCCCTCCGGACTCGACCAGCTGCACGGCCGCCCGCAGCCCTGCAGAAGGACAAGGAGACAATCGGGTCGTCCCTGCCTGGTCCAGACCGTCAGCCCTGTTTCCAGACTCCTGATCCACTCCTGGACCACTTCAGCTGAGCCTGGACCCCTTGCAAGAAGCCCACAGCACTACAGGGGCTCTGCCTTCACCCTCAGCAGCTACTGGATGGGTTGGCCACAACAGGCACCCCAGAAGGGGCTTGAGAGGGTCGCGGGTATTAACAGTGGTGGTAGTACCACAAGGTACACGCCGTCGGCCAAGGGGCTTCACCTTCCCCCAGGACCACTCCCGGAGCACGGTCACGCTGCAGATGAACAGCCTCAGCACCGCCGACACCGACACCTACTACTGCACAAGAGATTCTCGTGCCGGAGGCCACGGTACATGTTGGGGCAGGAAAACTGCTGGCGAGGGGTGTCCCTTGGGGCAGGAGGCAGCCGTGCCTGGCACCCCCCAGCTCTCTGTGCCGTGCTGGTTTTGCCCCAGACCTCAACCATTTTCACCCCAACCTCAACTCTTTGCCCCAAACCTCATTTCTTTACCCAAAGCTCAAACAGATTTGCCCTAAAACTTGACTGATTGCTCCAAAACTTGACCATTTTGGCCCAAATTCTCAACCCTTTGCCTCATACCTTGACTGGTTTTGCCCCAAACCTGAGTGGATTGTTCCAAATCTCAACCATGTTTTCCTCAGCCCTTGATTGTTTAGTCCAAACCTCGATGGGTTCTGCCCCAGATCTTGACCATTTGCCCCAAATATCGATAATTTACCTGAAGCCTTGAGCATTTATCCAAAACTCAACCATTTTCCTAAAATCAGAACCATTTGCCCTAAACCTCAACCGTTTTTGCCTGAACCCTCCAGGCTTAGGGTGAGGATCTGATGGGGGTGCCGAGGGTCCTGGTTTGGGGTCAGAATCTGGCTGGGTGCAGGGGCTGGGTTGGTTGGGAGGGTGCAGGCTGGGCTCAAGTGTTTGGGAGGAGACTGGGAACAGGGAAAACAGCACAGGGATGTTCTGGTTTGGTGCCAAGAGGCCTGGTTGGGTACAAAGGGTTTGGGTAAGGTGCCAGGACACTGGGGACACAGGGATGAGGTGAAGACCACCACCATAACCATCCCTCATGCAGTAGTAGGTGGTGGTGTCGACAGCGCTGAGGCTGTTCATCTGCAGCGTGACCGTGCTGCGGGAGTTGTCCCGGGAGATGGTGAAGCCCCTTGACCGACAGTGCATACCATGTGCTGCTATCATCACTGCTAATAACCATGATGTACCTGAGCCCCATCCCAGGCACCTTTCACACCCAGAACATGGTGGAGCTGCTGAGGGTGAAGTTGAAGCCCTTGTAGGGGTCTGTGCTTGGGGCAAGGGGTCTCGGATAGGAGCAAGGGCCAAGACTAGGACCCCAAGTATGGGCTCAGTTCAAGGGGTTTGAGCCCTGTTCAAGGGGTCCAGGAGTGGGTCAGGGGTCTGGAAACCGGGCTGGAGGCTGCACTAGGGCAGGGCCAATGCAATTCTGTCCTTGTCCTTCTAGCTGGTCGAGTCCAGAGGGGGCCTCCAGACACCCGGGGGTCTCTGACCCTCGTCTGCACGGCCTCCGGCTTCACCTTCAGCAGCTACGGCATGCAGTGGGTACGACAGGCACCCGGGAAGGGACTCGAGTACGTGGCGGGTATTAGCAGCAGTGGTAGCAGCACATACTACGCGCCGTCGGTCAAGGGGCGCTTCACCATCTCCCGGGACAACTCCCGCAGCACGGTCACGCTGCAGATGAACAGCCTCAGCGCCGCCGACACCGCCACCTACTACTGCGCGAAAGCTGCTGGTGCTGGTTGTTGTGGTGATGGGCCTCAACCTGTCACGGGGCCCCAAAGTCCCTGCACGGCCTCCCCAGATCTTCCCCAAACCCCTGAGCCCAGCCCAGAGCCTGACCCCAAAGCTCAGCTCTTTGCCCCCAGTCTCAAACTTTTCCTCCAGTCCTTGACTGGTTTTGCCCCCAATCCAGACTATTTGCCCTAAACTTTGTTCATCTTTATGCCAACCTCAAACATTCCCCCACAGCTCGACCACTTTTGACCCAAAACTCAATCATTTGCCCCAAACCTTGACCAAATCTCAACCATTTTTCCCCAGACATCAAGGTTTGAGGCAAAAGGTTGAGGTGTGGGGCAAAAGTCAATGATTGGTGCAAACAGTTGAGATTTGGGGTAAATATGGTGGAGATTTGGGGCAAAAGGTCACGGTTCCGGGCAAATGGTTGAGAATAGCTGCAGATGGTCAAAGTTTGGGGCAAAATGTTGACTTTTTAGGGTAAAGATTGCAGAGTAAGCCTTGGGGATGCCGTGTAGGGACGTTGGGGACACAATGTCAGGGTGAAGCCGACCACCACCACCACAATCACCGTCCCTCGCGCAGTAGCAGGTGGCAGTATCGGCGGCGCTGAGGCTGTTCATCTGCAGCGTGACCGTGCTGCGGGAGTTGTCCCGGGAGATGGTGAAGCGCCCCTTGACCGACGGCGCGTACTCTGTGTAACTACCATCGCTGCTAATACCCGCGACGAACTCGAGCCCCTTCCCGGGCGCCTGTCGGACCCATTCCATGGCGTAGCTGCTGAAGGTGAAGCCGGAGCCCGTGCAGACAAGGGTCAGGGACCCCCCGGGTGTCTGGAGGCCCCCTCCGGACTCGACCAGCTGCTGCGGAAGGACAAGGACAGAATCGGGTCGTCCCTGCCCCGTCCCGACCCCCAGCGCCGTTTCCAGACCCTGACCCACTCCTGGACCCCTTGAACTGACTCAAGAACCCTACAAGGGCTTGGGTCAAGGAGTGATTCACCATCTCCCGGGACAACTCCCGCAGCACGGTCACGCTGCAGATGAACAGCCTCAGCGCCGCCGACACCGCCACCTGCTACTGCGCGAAAGCTGCTGGTGCTGGTTGTTGTGGTGATGGGCCTCAACCTGTCACGGGGCCCCAAAGTCCCTGCACGGCCTCCCCAGATCTTCCCCAAACCCCTGAGCCCAGCCCAGAGCCTGACCCCAAAGCTCAGCTCTTTGCCCCCAGTCTCAAACTTTTCCTCCAGTCCTTGACTGGTTTTGCCCCCAATCCAGACTATTTGCCCTAAACTTTGTTCATCTTTATGCCAACCTCAAACATTCCCCCACAGCTCGACCACTTTTGACCCAAAACTCAATCATTTGCCCCAAACCTTGACCAAATCTCAACCATTTTTCCCCAGACATCAAGGTTTGAGGCAAAAGGTTGAGGTGTGGGGCAAAAGTCAATGATTGGTGCAAACAGTTGAGATTTGGGGTAAATATGGTGGAGATTTGGGGCAAAAGGTCACGGTTCCGGGCAAATGGTTGAGAATAGCTGCAGATGGTCAAAGTTTGGGGCAAAATGTTGACTTTTTAGGGTAAAGATTGCAGAGTAAGCCTTGGGGATGCCGTGTAGGGACGTTGGGGACACAATGTCAGGGTGAAGCCGACCACCACCACCACAATCACCATCCCTCGCGCAGTAGCAGGTGGCAGTATCGGCGGCGCTGAGGCTGTTCATCTGCAGCGTGACCTTGCTGCGGGAGTTGTCCCGGGAGATGGTGAATCACTCCTTGACCCAAGCCCTTGTAGGGTTCTTGAGTCAGTTCAAGGGGTTCAGGAGTGGGTCAGGGTCTGGAAACGGCGCTGGGGGTTGGGACGGGGCAGGGACGACCCGATTCTGTCCTTGTCCTTCCGCAGGGCTGCGGGCGGCCGTGCAGCTGGTCGAGTCCGGAGGGGGCCTCCAGACACCCGGGGGGTCCCTGACCCTCGTCTGCACAGGCTCCGGCTTCACCCTCAGCAGCTACGCCATGGAATGGGTCCGACAGGCGCCGGGGAAGGGGCTCGAGTTCGTCGCGGGTATTAGCAGCGATGGTAGTTACACAGAGTACGCGCCGTCAGTCAAGGGGCGCTTCACCATCTCCCGGGACAACTCCCGCAGCACGGTCACGCTGCAGATGAACAGCCTCAGCACCGCCGACACCGCCACCTACTACTGCGCGAAACAAAGTGGTGGTTTTGGCCCCAACCCTGGCACCGTGTCCCCAACCACCATTCATGGTCTCCCCAAATCCCTCTGCCCAGCCCAGACCCCGCAATCAGCCCAGACCCAGACCCTGACACCAAACCCCATCTCTTTGCCCCAAAGCATGACTTTTTGCTCCAAACGGAGCGTTTTTGCCCCAAACCTCAACCCTTTACCCCCAAAGTTGACTGCTGTTGCTCCAAACTCGATCATTTATTTGAAATCAGAACATTCTGCCCCAAGCCTTGACCATTTGCACCCCAAATTTAAAACCTTTTCCCCAAAGCTTGACCATTATTTCTCAGAATCTTGATTTTTTGCCCCAGTCCTCCACTGACCCCAGCATCTCCTGATGTCCTGAGCCTGGATCCTTCCTGCCAACCAGACCCTGGCCCTAGCAGACCTAATGATTAGCCTTAACAAGAGAGGCTAGGGAATAAATTGAATTACTAGCCCTGTTCACCAAATCATTAACCCAACACAGAATGGACGGGGGAAATGTAATTATAAGGCCTGATAATCTTTATTATTAGCATTAATAGTCCTTGTTACTGGCCCTAATTTCATGCGGCTGGGAAATAGGCTTAATTATAAGCTACGATAGACTTAATTATTAGCTCTGATTTAGGGGTGCTGGGGATAATTATAAACACGGAAAAGTCTTTCACTGTTTCGCCCCTTGACGGACAATGTGTAGGCCGTGCTGCTACCACCACTGCTAATAAGTGCGACCCACTCGAGCCCCTTCCCGGGCGCCTGTCGCACCCAGTCCATGTAGTAGCTGCTGAGGGTGAAGCCGGAGGCCATGCAGACGAGGGTCAGGGACCCCCCGGGTGTCTGGAGGCCCCCTCCAGACTCGACCAGCTGCACAGCCGCCCGCAGCCCTGCGGAAGGACAAGGACAGAATCGGGGCATCCCTTCCCCTGCCCAACTCCCAGCCCTGTTTCCAGACTCCTGACCCACTCCTGGACCCCTTGAACAGAGACTAGACCTCTACAAGGTCTCCAGCTTCACCTTCAGCAGCTCCACGATGAGCCGGGTGTGACAGGCGCCCGGGAAGGGGCTCGAGTTCGTCGCGGGTATTTACAGCAGTGGTAGCAGCACAAGGTACGCGCCGTCGGTCAAGGGGCGCTTCACCATCTCCCGGGACAACTCCCGCAGCACGGTCACGCTGCAGATGAACAGCCTCAGCGCCGCCGACACCGCCACCTACTACTGCGCAAAAGCTGCTGGTGGTGCCGTCCCCCGCACCATGTCCCCAACATCCCTGCCCTCCTCCCCCCATTCCCAGCTCCTTTGCGAGACCCCTGAGTCCAGCCTGGACCCTCCCACCCATCCCAGACCCTCATTCCCAGTTTCCCCCCTCAGTGTTTTCAGGCAGAAACAGTCGAAGTGTGGGACAAACTGGTCTGATTTGGGGAAGATGGTTGAGGTCTGGGGCAAAGGGCCAAGATGAGATGTAAATAGATGAGATTTGGAGCAGTGGGTCAAGATTTGGGGCAAAACCAGTCAAGGTTTGGGGCAAAACCAGTCAAGGTTTGGGGCAAACGGTTCTGCTTTAGGGCAAACAGTTGAGGTTTGGGGCCAAAAGGTTGGAGATTTGGGGTAAATGATTGATGTTTGGGGTAAACGATTGAGTTTTGGGGCAAATGGTTGAGCTTTGGGTCAAACGGTCGAGATTTGGGAGAAAAAGTGTTGAGGTTTGCAGTAGAAACAGTCGAGGTTTGGGGTAAAGGTTTCTGATTTGGGGAAACTGATCATCGTTTGGGGCAAACCCGGTCACGTTTTGGAGCCAATAGTCCAGGTTTTGTTGTAAATGGTGGAGATCTGGGGAAAAATGATGACATCTGAGGAATCAGTCAAGATTTGAGGTAAAACCAGCCAAGGTTTGGGGCAAAACGGTTGAGATTTGGAGCAATCAGCTGAGGTTTACATCAATAGATGAAAATCTGGGGAAAAAAACGTGGAGGTTTGGGGCAAAAAGTTGAGGTTGATGCCAGACCAGCAGCTTTCGTGCAGTAGTAGGTGGCGGTGTCGGCAGCGCTGAGGCTGTTCATCTGCAGCGTGACCGTGCTGCGGGAGTTGTCCCGGGAGATGGTGAAGTGTCGTGACTGGCGGCACGTAGTTTGGGTAACTACCCTCCTTGCTAATACTCACGACCTACTCGAGCCCCTTCCCAGGCACCTGTCGCACCCACATCATGGTGGAGCTGCTGAGGGTGAAGCTGGAGCCCTTGTGGGTCTCCGGGCATTGTTCAGGAGGTGCAGGAGTGGGTCAGGGGTCTGGAAATGGTGCTGGGGGCTGGGCAGGGGGAGGGATAACCCAGTTCTGTCCTTGTCCTTCCGCAGGGCTGCAGGCGGCCGTGCAGCTGGTTGAGTCCGGAGGGGGCCTCCAGACACCCGGGGGGTCCCTGACCCTCATCTGCACGGGCTCCGGCTTCACCCTCAGCAGCTACAACATCCAGTGGGTACGACAGGCACCCGGGAAGGGGCTCGAGTGGGTCGCGGGTATTGGCAGCAGTAGTAGTTACACAGAGTACGCGCCGTCGGTCAAGGGGCGCTTCACCATCTCCCGGGACAACTCCCGCAGCACGGTCACGCTGCAGATGAACAGCCTCAGCGCCGCCGACACCGCCACCTACTACTGCGCGAGGGAAAATGATGGTGGGCTCAGGGGTTTGGGGAAAACTGGGGGGACGCTGTGAAGGCTCGCTGGGGACATGGTGCTGGGGTTGGTGCCACCTTCACCATCAGCATCCTTCATGCAGTAGTAGGTGGCGGTGTCGGCGGCGCTAAGGCTGTTCATCTTCAGCGTGATCGTGCTCCAGGAGTTGCCCCAGGAGATGGAGAAACCCCTTGACCGACGGCGCGTACAATGTGTAACTACTGTGCGTAGTATGTGCTGCTACCACCACTGTTAATACTTGTGACCCACTCGAGCCCCTTCCGAGCCGCCTGTCGCACCAAAAGCATCCAGATGCTGATGAGGGTGAAGCTGGAGGCTGTGCAGACATCAATCCTACCCCGCCCCCAGCCCCATTTCCAGACTCCTGACCCACTCCTGGACCCCATGAACTGAGCCCTGAACCCTACGAGGGCTCCAGCTTCACCTTCAGCAGCAACGGCATGAGCTGGATGCATCGGGCACCCGGGAAGCGGCTAAAGGGTATCGCCAGTATCAGCAGAGATGCTGGTTGGACAGACTACACACCATCAGTCAAGGGGCTTCACCATCTCCAAGTGTGTCCCCAAGGTCCCTGCGCTGCATCCCCATGTCTTCCCCAAACCCCTAAACCCATCGCAGACCCTGACCCCAAACCTCAACTCTTTGTCCCAAACCTCGAACCTTTGCACCTGATCTCGACCATTTGCCCCAAACCGTGACTTTTTGCTTCAATCCTCCAACATTTTTGCCCCAAACCTTAACTGTTTATCCCCAAAATTAACTGCTTTTGCCCCAAACTCAACTGTTTTCTCCAAATCAGAATATTTTGCCTCAAATCTCAACCGTTTTTGCCCCAAACCTGAACCGATTGCTCTAACCTTGACCATTGTTGCCAATAATCTCAACCTTTTGCCTCATCCCTCGACTGTTTTTGCCCCAAAACTTGACTATTTGCCCCAAGCCCCGACTGTTGTGCCCCGAGCACAGCACCTTTCTGACTCCCTCCCTGCCTCATTCCTGTACCCCTGCTCCCAGCCTGGTCCCCTGCCCCCATCCTGCCCCCACACCCCACTCCCAGCCTCTCACCCCTCCCTGCGGCCGCTCGCCCCACATCCAGACGTGTTGCCCCACGGCCAGGTCCTTTGTCCAGGACGGGGGGCAAAGGGCTGAGCACCGTGCGGGGGTCCCGGCTGTGCTCGGGGTCTGGGGTTGGGGCACAGGGTCCAGGCTGGGGGTGAGGGGCTGATGTGGGGGCAGAGGGGGCAGGCTGCGGTCTGTGTGCGCGGGATGCGGTCTGAGAACCCACATCACCCAATCCTGGGGCCCTGGCATGAGCCCGCATCCCTTGCAGTGAGCCCAGACCCCAGCCTGGTGCCCAAATCCCCAGCTCCCCAACTGGCTGGGGGCTGTCCCCACACCCCGCACTCTGCACCACCCCTTACCCCTCCCCCATGAATTCTGCCACCCACTCAAGCCCCTTCCCCGGCGCCCAGCGCACCCAGCCGCAGCTGCTTCTGCCAAAAATAGCTATTTAGGGACCTGAAACTCCAAAAGGGCCTTTTTCACCCCAGATTTAGGCCCTGTTCTCATTTTCAGGCCTTCAGTTACAGCTGCTGCTGGATTTCATGGACGCCTTGAACTGAGCCCAGACCCCTACGAGGGCTCCGGCTTCACCCACAGCAGCACAGCAGCTACGCCGTGCTCTGGGTGTCCGGGAAGGGGCTCGAGGCGGGTGGCCAATCTTAGAAGTGATGGTGCTTGGATAAACTACCCTCCGTCGGTCAAGGGGCGCTTCACCATCTCAGCGACGCTGAGGCTGTTCATCTGCAGCGTGACCTGCTCCGGGAGTTGTCCCAGGAGATGGTGAAGTGCCCCTTGACCAACGGCGCGTAGTATATGTAACTAGCATCCTTGTTATATACTCGCTACGAACTTGAGCCCCTTCCCTGGCGCCTGTCGCACCCAGTCCATGCTGTTGCTGCTGAAGGTGAAGCCGGAGGCCGTGCAGACGAGGGTCAGGGACCCCCCGGGTGTCTGGAGGCCCCCTCCGGACTCGACCAGCTGCACGGCCGCCCACAGCCCTGCAGAAGGACAAGGAGAGAATCGGGTCGTCCCTGCCTGGTCCAGACCGTCAGCCCTGTTTCCAGACCCCTGACCCACTCCTGGACCCCTTGAACAGAGCTCAAACCCCTTGAACCGAGCCCATACTCGGTCCTAATCTTGGGCCCTTGCTCCTAGCCGAGATGCCTTGCCCCGAGCCCAGACTCCTAGAGGGCCTCCGGCTTCGCCCGCAGCAGCTCCGGCATGAGCTGGGTGCGACAGGCGCCCGGGAAGGAGCGCGAGCACATGGCGGCTCTCAGCTACAGCGATGGCAGCACATCCTACACACCCTCTGTCAAGGGGTGCTTCACCACAAGGTACGCGCCGTCGGTCAAGGGGCGCTTCACCATCTCCCGGGACAACTCCCGCAGCACGGTCACGCTGCAGATGAACAGCCTCAGCACCGCCGACACCGCCACCTACTACTGCACGAGGGAAGGGGATGGTGGCACGGACTCCGGCACCCTGTCCCCAACATCGCAGTGCTGCATCCTCAAATTTTCCCCAAACCCCAGAGCCCAGCCCAGCCCCTGACCCCGAACCTGGACCCTCTGCAGCCACATCAGACCCTCACCCCTTTCGGTAAAAGTCATTGAGGTTTAGGGCAAATGGTTCTGATTGGAGAGAAATGGCTGAGTTTTGGGGGAAACAGTCAAGCTTTTGAGCAAGTTACCAGGTTTGACGCAAAAGGTCGAGGTTTGGGGCCAATGGTACGAGTTGGGTTAAAACTGATTGAGGTTTGGGGCAAAACCAGTCGTGGTTGGAGAAAAATGGTCAAGATCAGCTGGAAATGGGTCAGATTTGTGGCAAAAGGTCACGATTTGGGGCAACAACTGACAGGGTTTGGGGAAAAAGTTTGAGATTTGGGGCAAACAGTTGAGTTTTGGGGCAAGTGGTCGAAGCTTTGGCCAAAATGGTTGTGATTTGGAGCAATCGGCCAAGGTTAGGAGTAAACAAGCCATGGTATGGGGCAAAAATGGCCAACGGTTGGGTCAAAAAGTTGTGGTTTGGTGCAAATGGCCAAGATTAGGTGTACATGGCCAAGGTTTGAGCTCTGCTCAAGGGATCCAGGAGTGGGTCAGGGGTCTGGAAACAGGGCAGGGGGTTGGGCAGGGCTGACATCCTACAAGGGCTCCAGCTTCACCCTCATTGGCTACACCATGAACTGGGTGCGACAGGCGCCCGGGAAGGGGCTCGAGTAGGTCGTGAGTATTAGCAAGGATGGTAGTTACCCAAACTACGCGCCGCCAGTCACGGCACTTCACCATCTCCCGGGACAACTCTCGCAGCACGGTCACGCTGCAGATGAACAGCCTCAGCGCCGCCGACACCGCCACCTACTACTGCACGAGGGAAGGGGATGGTGGCACTGACCCGAGCACCGTGTCCCCAGCATCCCTGCACCACATCCCCAGGTCTTCCCGGAACCCCTGAGCCCAGCCCAGACCCTGACCTGAAACCTCAACTGTTTGCCCCAAATCTCAACTTTTCCCCCCAAATCTTGAGTGGTTTTGCCCCCAACCTTGACAGTTCCTCCCAAATCTCAAGGCTTTGCCTCAAACCTCAACCATTTGCACCCCATCTTGACCATTTGCCACAAACTCAACCGTTTCTGCCCCAAACCCCAAGCGGTTGCCCCATACCTCGAGGGGTTTACTTCAAACCTCACCCGACTGCCCCAAACCTCGATCGTTGCTCAAAGTCTTGCCTGGTTTGGCCCTAAAACTCAACCATTTTCCTCAAATCAGAACCTTTTGCCCCAAACCTCGACTTCTGTTACCCTCCAGGCGTGGGGTGAGGGTGTGATGCGGGTGCAGAGGGGGACAGCTGGGGTGCAGGGTCTTGGATTGGCACAAACGCAGTCGAGTTTTGGAGCGAATGGCCGAGGGGTGAGGCCAATATGGTCGAGTTTGGGGCACATTTTTTGGCACTGGGAGAAAATGGCAATATTTAGTGGAAGCATTTGAGGTTTGGGGCAAACGGTCGGAATTTTTTGCAAAATGGTGAAGATTTAGCAAGACCACTACCACGGGGTTCCGAAGGGCAGGTTTGGGGCTGTTTAGGACACTGGCTGAGAGAGTCCCCTGGGGACTGTCCTGAGGGGCAAAGGGGTGCAGGAAGGCTGGCCGTCCTTCAGAAAGGAAGGCTGAAAGGCGCAGGAGCGGGCTGTCCCCATGAGGCGTCAGACGAACCGTCGGGAAGGACGCCCGGCCTGGCTGAACAGGGAGTTTTGCTGGGACTCAGGGAGAAAAGGGGAGTTTCCCACGCCTGGAAGGAGGGGCGGGCAACTTGGGGAGAGTACAGGGATCTCGTGAGGGCACGCAGGGAGAAAACGAGAAAGGCTGAAGCCCAGCTGGAACTTCATCTGGCCACTATTGCGAGAAACAACAAAAATATTCCTGCGAATACATCGGCAGCAAAAGGAGAGTCAGAGAATCTCCACCCTGGTGGGGTGTGGAGGGGAGCAGTGACAAAGGCCGAGGAAGAGGCTGAGGTACTGAATGCCGCCTTTGCTCAGCCTGTACTAGGCAGAGCAGTTACCAGCCCCTGAGCTGGAAGGCAGGGACAGAGAGCAGACTGAACCCCTCCCCACCCAGGAGGAAGCAGTTCATGACCTGCCGTGGCACCTGGACACCCACAAGTCCATGGGGCCGGAGGGGGTTGATCCGAGGGTGCCGAGGGAGCTGGCGAAGGAGCTTGCCAAGCTGCTCTCCATCATTTCCCGGCAGTCCTGGTTACCCAGGGAGGCCCCAGGAGGCTGGAGACTGGCCAAGATGACGCCCGTCTACAAGAGGGGCCGGCAGGAGGATCCGGGGAGCTACAGGCTGGTCAGCCTGACCACGGTGCCGGGAAAGATGATGTAGCGGTTCATCTGGAGTGAACTCACATGGCTGGTGCGGGACAAGCAGGGGATGGGGCCCAGCCAGCCTGGGGTCGTGAAGGGCAGGTCCTGCCTGACCAAGCCCATCTCCTTCTCTGGGCAGGTGACCCACGCGTGGGTGAGGGGCAGGCTGTGGGTGTTGTCCCCTGGGCTGTAGCAAAGCTTCTGACACCCCCTCCCACAGCATCTCCTGCAGGAGCTGGCGGCTCGTGGCTGAGACAGACGGAGCCTTGGCTGGGTTAACAAGTGGCCGGAGGGCAGAGCCCCGAGGGGTGTGGTGAGCGGAGCAAAGTCCGGTCGCGGCCGGTGACAAATGGTGTCCCCCAGGGCTCAGTGTTGGGGCCGCTCTTGTTTACCATCTTTATCCATGATCTGGATGAGGGGTTGAGAGCTCCCTCAGGTGGTTGGCAGAGGACACCAAGGTGGGCGGAAGCGTTGACCTGCTGGAGGGTAGGAGAGCCCTGCGGGGGGACCTGGACAGGCTGGATCCAGGGGCTGAGGTCAATGAGCTTCAGGGTCTGGGCTGGGTGCAGAGGTTTGGGGAAGATCTGGGGAGGCCGTGCAGGGACGTTGGGACCCCGTGACAGGGTGAGGCCCACCACCAGCACCACAACCACCAGCAGCTTTCGTGCAGTAGTAGGTGGCGGTGTCGGCGGCGCTGAGGCTGTTCATCTGCAGCGTGACTGTGCTGCGGGAGTTGTCCTGGGAGATGGTGAAGCGCCCCTTGACCGACGGCGCGTAGTATGTGCTGCTACCACTGCTGCTAATACTCGCGACCCACTCGAGCCCCTTCCCGGGCGCCTGTCGCACCCAGCCCATGCAGTTGCTGCTGAAGGTGAAACCGGAGCACGCGTAGAGTTCTCGGCTCAGTTCGAGGGGTCCAGGAGTGGGTCGGATTCGGAACAGCGCCTGGGGGCTGGGTAGAGCTGATGTCTTCATGGCCTCCGGCTTCACCTTCAGCAGCAACTGC
Source organism: Rhynochetos jubatus (assembly GCA_027574665.1). Taxonomy (NCBI): domain Eukaryota; kingdom Metazoa; phylum Chordata; class Aves; order Eurypygiformes; family Rhynochetidae; genus Rhynochetos; species Rhynochetos jubatus. The sequence continues at coordinate 1,916,262 of CM050654.1, forward strand.
ATGGGATAGGTGTGACAGGAGCCCGGGAGGAGGCTCGACATCATTGCTGATATTAAAAGCAATGGGAGCTGGATAAATGTGCCGTCAGAGGCTGGGGACACGGAGCCCGGAGTTGTCCTGGGAGATGGTGAATCCCCTTCACCGATGGCACGTAGTTTATGGGAGTACCACCGCTGCTAATTTCTGCGACCCACTCGGGCCCCTTCCCAGGCACCTGTTGTGCCCAGTCCATGCCGTTGCTGCTGAAGGTGAAGCCGGAGGCCGTGCAGACGAGGGTCAGGGACCCCCCAGGTGTCTGGAGGCCCCCTCCGGACTCGACCAGCTGCATGGCTGCTCGCAGCCCTGCAGAAGGGCAAGGACAGAATTGTGCCGTCACTTCCCTTGCCCATCTCCTAGCCCTGTTTCCAGACCCCTGACCCACTCCTGGACCCCTTGGACCGAGCTCAAACTTCTTGACCTGAGCCCAGACATCTCAGCCCCTGGCCCTGGCCAGCAGCACTTGCACCAGGCCCAGACCCTCACAGTGACGCAGCCCCTCTCATCCTGCCTGTACCCTGCAGCTACCCAAAGCCCTCAGGGTGCCCAAATCCCAGCTCCTGACCCTCATCTGCATGGCCTCCAGCTTCACCTTCAGCAGCTACTGGATGTTTTGGGTGCGACAGGCGCCCGGGAAGGGGCTCGAGTTCGTCGCGAGTATTAATAGTGGTGGTGGTTACACAGAGTATGTGCCTTCGGTCAAGGGGCTTCACCGTCTCCCGGGACAACTCCCAGAGCACGGTCACGCTGCAGATGAACAGCCTCAGTGCCGCCGACACTGCCACCTACTGCTGCGCGAGGGAAGGGGATAGTGGCCCTGAGCCTGCACCACGTCCCCAGTGTCCCTGCAAGCATCCCCAAACCCCTGAACTAAGCCCAGACCCTGCAGCCAGCCCAGATCCTGACCTGGAACCTCAACTCTTGGCCCCAAATTTCTACCATTTTCCTCAAACCTTGATTTTTTACCCAAGTGCTCAACATTTACCCTACATCTTGACCAGTTTTGCCCTAAATCTCAGCCTTTTGCCTCACAACTCAACCATTTGCACCTCATCTCAACCATTTTTACTCCAAATCTCAACCATTTGCTCCAAAATTTGACTGATTTTACCCCAAGTCAACCATTTCCCCCAGATCAGAACCATTTGTCCCAAACCTCAACCATTTGCTTCAGATCTTCTGCTGATAATCTTTTGCCCCAAACTTTGAAAGATTTGTACAAATCCACAAAGCTTTTGCCCATAATCTCAACTGTTTGCCCCAAGTCTCGACCACTATTGCTCAAAAGCTCATTTACCCAAACCTCCATTGTTTTTACCCCAAATCTCAGCTGAATGTTCAAAAACTCAACCATTTTGCCCAAAACTCCACCATTTGCCACAAATTCTGACCATTGGCCTCAAGCCTCAATCACTTGCTTAAAAACTTGTCAGCTTTTGCCCCAAACCTCAACAGTTTTGCCTGAACCCTCCTGGCTTGGGAAGAAGGGGCAGGGACAGCTCAATTCTGTCCTTGTCCTTCCGCAGGGCTGCGGGTGGCTGTGCAGCTGGTCGAGTCTGGAGGGGGCCTCCAGACACCCGGGGGGTCCCTGACCCTCGTCTGCACGGGCTCCGGCTTCACCTTCAGCAACTACGACATGGACTGGGTGCGACAGGCGCCGGGGAAGGGGCTCAAGTTCGTCGTGGGTATCAGCTACACTGGTAGTGGCACATATTACGCTCCATCAGTCAAGGGGCGCTTCACCATCTCCCGGGACAACTCCCGCAGCACGGTCACGCTGCAGATGAACAGCCTCAGCACCGCCGACACCGCCACCTACTACTGGGCGAGGGACAGCGATTGTTATGGTGATCTTCACCCTGGCACCGTATCCCCAACCTGTTGTACTGAGTCCCCAAATCTTTCCCAAACCCCTGCACCCAGCCCAGAGCCTGACACCAAACTTCAACTCTTTTCCTTGAATCTCAACATTTTCCCCCAAAACTTGACTGGTTTTGCCTGAAATCATTATAATTTGTCTTAAATCTCAACCATTTGCCCCTAACCTCAAACATTTTGGCTGCAAATCTCAACTGTTTACCCCAAATCACAACCATTTTTGCCAAAGCCTGGACCATTTGCCCCAAACCTTAACCAGTTTTGCCTCAGTTCTTCACTGACACACACCTTAATGATTTTTTCCCCAAACTTTCACCTTTTGCCCACTACACGAGCGTTTGCCCCATACCTTAGCCACTTATCCCCAAAATCTTGACTATTTGCTCCAGGCCTTGACTGATCCTAGCAACTTCCCAATGCCCTGAGCCTGGATCCTTGCTGGGTACCACACCCTGGCCCTAATAGATGTAATTATTAGCCCTAATGACCAATTTATTAGCCCTAATTTAGGATGGATGGAGAATAACTGTAATTGTAAGGCCAGGTTGATTTAATTAGTAGCCCTAATTTAGGAGGAAGAGGGAATTAGTGTAACTATAATGCCTGATCAATCTAATTATTAGCCCTAATAGTTTAAATTATTAGCCTTAATTTTGTGGGGCTGGGAAATAGGCTTAATTATAAGGTCTAAGAGCCCTAATTACTGTCCCTAATTGAGGGTAACTGGGGGTAAAATGAATTGTTCCCTGAAATCCAGGTGCTGAGAGCAGCAGCTGTAACTGAAGGCCTGAAAATGAGAACAGGGCCTAAATCTGGGGTGAAAAAGGCCCTTTTGGAGTTTCAGGTCCCTAAATAGCTATTTTTGGCAGAAGCAGCTGCGACTGGGTGCGACGGGTGCCCGACAAGGGGCTTCCGAGGGTGACGGAATTCACAGGGGAGGGAGAGACAAGGCAGAGGGAGGTGGTGCAGAGTGTGGGCATAGCCCCCAGCCAGTTGGGGAGCTGGGGATTTGGGCACCAGGCTGGGGTCTGGGGTTACTGCAAGGGGTCCCGGCTTTGGGTTCCAGGCAGGGTCTGGCCTTGGGACAAGGGTCCAGGGTCACTGCCAGATTCTGGGCTGGGGGTCAGGGTCCTGGCTTGGGGCAGGTAGGTGTTTCCACCAACTGTGGCCGACCCAGTGCAGCACAGACAGCTGGGGGGTGCCAGGCATCGCTGCCTCCTGCCCCACGGGACACCCCTCGCTGACGGCTTTCTTGTCCCAACATGCACCGGGGCCAGCGGCACAAGAAACTCTCCCGCAGTAGCAGCTGGGGGGGTCGTCAGCCTTGGGGCTGTTCAAGACCCTTGACCGTACCGTGGCACGTACCATGTGCTGCCAGCACCGTAGCTGATACCCGTAACGAACTTGAGCCCCTTCCCCGGTGCCTGTTGCACCCATCCCATGCTGTTGCTACTGAAGGTGAAGCCAGAGCCCGTGCAGACGAGGGTCAGGGACCCCCCGGGTGTCTGGAGGCCCCCTCCAGACTCGACCAGCTGCACGGCTGCCCACAGCCCTGCGGAAGGACAAGGACAGAATTGGGTCGTCCATGCCGCTGCCCGGCCCCCAGTATCATATCCAGACCCCTGACCCACTCCTGGACCCCTTGAACTGAGCCCATACTCAGTCCTAATCTTGCGTCTTTGCTCATACCTGAGACCCCTTGCCCCGAGCCCGGACCCCTGCAAGAACTCTGCCTTCGCTTTCGGCAGTTACTGGGTAAATTGGGCAACACGGGCGCCTGCCCGGAAGGGGCTCGAGGGGGTCGCGGCTATTAGCGGTGATGGTAGTAACACGTTACACATTGTCAGTCAAGGGGCTTCACCATCCCCCAGGACAACTCCCGGAGCACGGTCACGCTGCAGATGAACAGCCTCAGCGCCGCTGACACCGCCACCTACTACTGCGCGAGATGCTGGTCCGGCGCCAGCTGCAGCACCATGTCCCCAAATCCCATCATCTCCCCGACGTCCTTGAGCAAAGACCCAGCTCCTGAAGGGAACCTGGGTGCTCGCACCAATCACAGACTCTTTTATTGAGCCCAAATCCCCCGCGTCTGGCCCAAACTACCTCCCGGCACCTCCTCTGGAGGGGCTCTGGCTTTACCTGTGGGAGCTGCAGCATGTTCTGGGTGTGCAGGTGCTCAATAATGTTCCCAAACTCCTTGTACCGGGCACAGACCCCTGTCCCGCGCCCAGAAACCTCTACCCTGCATCCCAAAACCCCCAAAAATCCTTCTTCCGAGACCCAACACCCCTGACTTGCACCTCAAAAATCCCATCATCATCCCCAAAATCCCATCATCATCCCCAAAATCTTCTCTCTGAGCCCAAACACCCCTGCCTTATGCTCCAAAAATCCCATTGTCTTCCCAAAATCCCACCAACTTCCTCCAAAATTTTCGCTCCGGGACCCAACATCCCTGACTTGCACTGCCAAAATCCTATCATCATTCCCCAAAATCCTTGCTCCGACACCTAATGTCCCTGTTCCACACCCCAAACAGCCCATCATGTTCCCAAAATTCTTGCCCCAAGCCCTGACACCCCCATCCTGAAGCCCAAAAATCCTATTTTCTTCCTAAAATTCTTGCTCTGGGACATAACACCCATCCTGTACCCAAAACATCCCATTATCTTCCCAAAATCCTTACCCCAAGATCCAGCACCCCTGTTCTGTGTGCCAAAAACCCCATTACCTTACCCAAAATCCCATCATCATGCCCAAAATCAACCAAACTGCTTGTTTCCATGCTTCTGGCCCCAAAACAGCACCAATGACATCACCCCAAATTCAATAACTCAACCTCTCTGAGCCACGAGAGCAATTAGATAATTAAGCCCTAAAAAGTAATTAGTGCAGGCAAGATAATGCAGCTAATTAATGGTAAATAATAAACTGCAATTAAACTAATCAGGGTAAAGAAATCATCAGGGCACTGGAGAGATTGCAATGAAATTAATCAGGGTAAATAATTAACTGCAATTAAACTGATCAGGGTAAATATATCATCAGGATGCTTCAGGGATTGCAATTAAAGTAATCAGGGTAAATAATTAGCTGCAATTAAACTAATCAGGGTAAATATATCATCAGGATGCTGCAGGGATTGCAATTAAATTAAGCAGGGTAAATAATTAGCTGTAATTAAAGTAAGCAGGGTAAATAATTAATGAGGGCTCTGCAGAGCTAGAAATTAATTAATTCCATGTAATTAAGATGCAAGGGCCCACTGCAGATCTTGGAACTAATTAACTCAGTGTAATTAGGATGTAAGTGCCCACAGCAGAGCTTGCAATTAAAGAATTCAGTGTAATTAAGATATAAGGGGGCAGTCCAGAGCTTCAGATTAATTAATTCAGTGTATATCAGTGATCAGGGTCCTGCAGAGCTTGAAATTAATTCAGCATAAATAAGATGTAAGGGTGCTTTTCAGAGCTTGTAATTAATTAATTCACTGTCATTAAGATGGAAGGGCCTGCTGCTGAGTTTGTAATTAAAGAATTCAGGGTAATTGAGATACAAGGCCCCACTGCAGAGTTTGCAATTAATTGATTCAGTGTGTATTAGTGATAAAGGCACTGCAAGAGCTTGCAATTAATTATTTCAGTGTAATTAAGATGTCAGGGTGCAGAGCAGAGCTTTAATTAATTAATTCTCCATAATTAAGATAGAAGGGTGCACTGCAAGAGATTGCAATTCATGAACTTACTGTAATTAAGATGTAAGGGTGCACTGCAGAGCTTGCAATTAATTAATTCAGCGTAATTGAGATGTAAGTGTGCACTGCAGAACTTTAATTAATTAATTCACAGTAATTAAGATATAAGGGTGCACTGCAGAGCTTGCAATTAATTAATTCAGTGTAATTAAGATGTAAGGGTGCACTGCAGAGCTTGCAATTAAAGAATTCAGTATAGATAAGATATAGGGGTGCATTTCAGAGCTTGCAATTAATTAATTCTCTGTAATTAAGAAATAAGGCTGCGCTGTAGAGCTTGAAATTAGTTAATTCACTGTAAAGAAGTGAAATGCACAGTGCAATTAGTTCACTGTAGTTAGGATACAAGGGCTTACTGCAGAGCTTGCAGTTAATTAATTCAGTATAATTAAGAAATAAGGCTGCATTTCAGAGCTTGTAATTAATTAATTCAGTGTACAGGTGTGCATTTCAGAGCTAGAAATTAATTAGGTATAATTAAGATGTGCAGGTACATTGCAGAGCTTGTAATTAATTAATTAAGTGTAATCAAGATGTAAGGGTACATTGCAGAGCTTGCAATTAATTATTTGAGTGCAAAGACATGATATGGATGGTGCAATTAATTAACTCAGTGTCACATCTGCGACGAGGGCACTGCAGAACTCCCCCGAGCCACTGCAGTTAGAGACCTGGGTGTTGATTAGCGATTAATTCCCCTGAGACAGTTCAAATAAAGACATCGTGTTGATCAGCAATTAATTCCCCAGAGACACTGCAGTTTATTAATTCAGTGTAGATCAACAATTAATTCCCCAGAGATACTGTAATTAATTAATTTGTTGTTGAGCAGCAATTAATTCCCCAGGGATGCCATAATTAAAGAATTCGGTGTAAACAAGCCCAACCAACCTTGCAATTAACAGCCTCCAACACCACCACCACCCCCAACTAATGAGCAATTAAGATTTGCAATTAAAACACCTGGCAGGGCTGAGGGGGGCAGGGCAGGGCCAAAGGGGGAGGGGTGGACCCTTCCCATGCAAATCCTGGGCTCCTGCCGCCTTTAAAAACTGCCGGCCCCACCATGGTGGCACATCCCCTTGTGTCCCCCTCTCCCTCTCCACAATGGGTGTCCACTTGGCTGCCACTTTCCTCCTCCTTCTCGCTGCCCTCCCAGGTAGGCCCCAACCTCCTCCCTGGGTGTGGATTTGGGGGGATGATGCTAGGACCATTGACTCAATCTCTTCTTTTTTTTTTCCGCAGGGCTGTGGGCGGCCGTGCAGCTGGTCGAGTCCGGAGGGGGCCTCCAGACACCCGGGGGGTCCCTGACCCTCGTCTGCACGGCCTCCGGCTTCACCTTCAGCAGCTACAACATGTACTGGGTGCGACAGGCACCCGGGAAGGGGCTCGAGTGGGTCGCGGGTATTGGCAGCAGTGGTAGCAGCACATACTACGCGCCGTCGGTCAAGGGGCGCTTCACCATCTCCCGGGACAACTCCCGCAGCACGGTCACGCTGCAGATGAACAGCCTCAGCGCCGCCGACACCGCCACCTACTACTGCGCGAAAGCTGCTCACAGTGGCACCGACACTCTACTTGCCTGTCTAAAAACTCCTGCTTCAAGCTGTTGGCCCCATGGGGAATGTGGTGGGTGGCCACGCTTGGCTGGCTCTCAGCGTTCTTCGTTGCGCTTGAGCTCTCACTTCCGGAAATTTGCTTGGAGGCTGGATCCTTTACACAGCGCTCGAGCTATTTTGGAGAGCCTGGACCCTTGGGAGGTGCTCAACGAGCTTTGCAGGGCACCCAAGTGCCCCTTCCGTGGAAGATGATGGCACCCTTGCCGGGGATCCCGAACCCTTGGGAGGTGCTCAACGAGCTTTGCAGGGCACCCAAGTGCCCCTTCCGTGGAAGATGATGGCACCCTTGCCGGGGATCCCAAACCCTTGGGAGGTGCTCAACGAGCTTTGCAGGGCACCCAAGTGCCCCTTCCGTGGAAGATGATGGCACCCTTGCCGGGGATCCCGAACCCTTGGGAGGTGCTCAACGAGCTTTGCAGGGCACCCAAGTGCCCCTTCCGTGGAAGATGATGGCACCCTTGCCGGGGATCCCGAACCCTTGGGAGGTGCTCAACGAGCTTTGCAGGGCACCCAAGTGCCCCTTCCGTGGAAGATGATGGCACCCTTGCCGGGGATCCCGAACCCTTGGGAGGTGCTCAACGAGCTTTGCAGGGCACCCAAGTGCCCCTTCCGTGGAAGATGATGGCACCCTTGCCGGGGATCCCGAACCCTTGGGAGGTGCTCAACGAGCTTTGCAGGACACCCAAGTGCCCCTTCCGTGGAAGATGATGGCACCCTTGCCGGGGATCCCGAACCCTTGGGAGGTGCTCAACGAGCTTTGCAGGGCACCCAAGTGCCCCTTCCGTGGAAGATGATGGCACCCTTGCCGGGGATCCCGAACCCTTGGGAGGTGCTCAACGAGCTTTGCAGAGCACCCAAGTGCCCCTTCCGTGGAAGATGGTGGCACCCTTGCCGGGGATCCCGAACCCTTGGGAGGTGCTCAACGAGCTTTGCAGGGCACCCAAGTGCCCCTTCCGTGGAAGATGATGGCACCCTTGCCGGGGATCCCGAACCCTTGGGAGGTGCTCAACGAGCTTTGCAGGGCACCCAAGTGCTCTTGGTGTGGAGCTCAAGGTTCCCTTTAGTGTGTCCCCCCTAAAAATCACTGAAAGACCTCCCCCTGGGGACTGTTTGGCCAGTTTTGATCCAAATTGAGATGTGCTTTTGCTATTTAGGGCAAGTTTTGCTGAAATTGGGCACCCTCTGGGCCCTTCTTGAACCAGGTTGAGGCACAGTTTCAAGCTTTGGTCCATTCTTGACCCAAACCTGGTCCCTGTTTGGCTGTTTGAGGCAATCTCACACCTCCCCTCCCTCCCCCCCCCCCCCCCCCCCCCCCAGTTCCCCCAGTGGAGGGAGAGCGTTGGAAGAAAGAGATAAGGAAGCTTGTCAGCCTTTTATGGGTGTTCTGGCCCCAGAATGGGGCTGTGTTTGCCCTTTACAGCTCTTTCAGCTACAAGTTATAGGAAGGTTTTGCTCTTTGTGGCCGTTTTGCCCCCCAAATCAGCATGCTTTTGCCACTTGGGGCTGGTTTTGGGTGCGGGAAGGATGAGCTCAGGCATGTGGCCCTGTGGAGGAGTGGGCTGTGCTGGGGGATTTTGTGCCTCCCTGTATCACTGTGGGTGACAAAATCTCCCCTGATAAGATCCCCCTCAGCCTCCTCTTCTCCCAGCTGAACAGCCCCAGCTCTCCCAGCCTTCCGTCCCATGGAAGGGGCTCCAGGCCCTTCCCATTGCAGTGTCCCTGCGCTGGGCCCTCTCCAGTAGCTCCTTGTCCTTCTGGAGCTGAGGAGCCCAGCACTGGACACAGCACTCCAGGGGAGGCCTCCCCAGCACAGAGCAGAGGGGGAGGAGAACTTCCCTCAACCTGCTGGCCACACTCTTCTTAATGTGCCCTGGGGTGCCATTGGCCTTCTTGGCCGCGAGGGCACACTGTTGGCTCATGGTCATCCTGTTGGCCAACAGGACTCCAAGGTCCTTTTCCCCAGAGCTGCCCTCCAAGAGAACAGCCCCCAGCCTGTACTGGAACATGGGGTTGCTCTTCCCCAGATGCAGCACTTTACACTTACCCTGATGGGATTTCATTCGATTTCTCCCCACCCAGCTCTCCAGCCTGGTCAGGTCACGCTGGGTGGCAGCACGGCCTTCTGGCCATTTTGCCCCAAATATCGGCATTTTTTCCTTTTCAGAACCGTTTTTGCTTCCAATACAGGGATGTTACAGCTTTTCATGGACATTCCTGTGGGAAGTGGTGGGAGGTTTTACCCTTTGTGGCCATATTTTGTCTCAAATAGCAGCGTTCTTTTTAGGAATGTCTGGGGATGTTTGCATTTTAGGTCCTGTTTGGCCCCAGGCAAAACATCAGGCTTGGCTCTTTCTGGACAATTTTCCCCAAATCTGTGCGCGTTTTCACGACATGCCTGATTTCTTGACCCAAAACTGGGGCACACATTAGCTCTTTGGACCTTAACTGTAATCTGGCCATTCATTGGCCATTCTCAACACAGCTCTGGGCACGCTTTACGCCCTTCTTGACCCAAACTGGGGCACGCTTTGGCTCCCGGGGATGTTCTCGACACAAATCTGGGCAATGTTTGGCTGTTTGTGCCAATCTCAACCCAAATGTGGGAAAACTTTGGCCCTTTGGGCCTTTCGTGGCCCGATTGGGGCACACTTTCCCTCTTCCGGATAGTTTGGACAAAACCTGGCAATGCTTCTCCTTTCAGCATCATTTGTGCCCTAAATGTGGGGATATGTTTCCCTTCTGGCCAGTTTTGGCACCAATCTGTCCCTGCTTTTCCCTTGCCCGCTCTTCATGCCCAGGCGTAGGGAGGTTCTTTGCTGTTTCTGGCATGTTTGCCCTCAAAGCTGGAAAGATTTGGCCTTTTCTGGCCAGTTTTCCCCTAAGTATTGTTGCTTTCTCTGCCCTTTATGCCCATTTTTGCCTCAAACGTTGGGAATTCTTACCCTTATGTCTCATTTTTCCGAGAATGGGGCATTTCTGTGCCATTTATGTGTGTTCTGGCCCCAGAATGGGGCTGTTTGCCCTTCACAGCTCTTTCAGCAACAAGGTCTGGGAAGGTTTTGCTCTTTTATGGCCATTTTGCCCCCTAAATTGGGATGCTTTTGTCGTTTAGGGCTGGATTTGGGTGCGGGAGGGACGAGCTCAGCCCATGGCTGCTCAGACACAGGGCCCCACAGAGCAGGGGGCTGCAGTGGGGGTTTTTGTGCCCCCCTGTCTCATCGTGGGTGCTGGTGGTTGTTGTGATGGTGGTGTACACGGTGCTGCAGGTGGTGACAGAAACAGTGCTGTGGGCTCAGCTCCACTCCCACCAGAGGCTGCGCCAGGGGTGGCCCTCTCCCAGGGGAGCTTCCCCTGCTTGGTCCCTCTTCCCCTTTCTAGCCAGTTCTGCCATGAAAATGAGGATGTTAACACTCCTGTGACCATTCTTGTCTCAAATCTGATCTTATTTTACCCTTTGTTATCCATTTTTCATCAAATCTGGGGATTTTTTTGCTTTGTTTTTTTCAATTTCATCCAAGTCTGGGCCACCTTGACCCTTTAGACCTTTCTCAAGCCACTGCAAATGCTTTCCCATTTATGATCATTTTCACTCTAAACATGGGGATGTGTTTTCCTTTGGGCATTTTTTTACCCTATCTTGTCTATTTAGACCCAAATCTTTTGATTTGACCAGGCTTGGAGCACCCTGGTCTAGTGGAGGGTGTCCCTGCCCATGGCGGTGGGGTTGGAACTGGATGGTCTTTCGGGTCCCTTCCAACCCAAACCATTCCGTGATTCAGTCCATAAATCTGGGTGTTTTCCCTTCACAGCTTTTTATGCCCTGCCTTAGTGAATGTTGTTGCTTTTTCCGGCGTCTTTGGCCCCAAAGCTGGAAATGTTTGTCCTTTTCTAGCCGCAATTCACCCTAAATGTTGTCTTTTCTGTCATTGTAGTTATTTTTTGGCCGAATCTGGAGATCTCCTCCCTTTATTCCTAATTTTGCCCTGGATTGGAGTGGTTTCCAGCATTTTGGAAGGAAGACCATCCAGTTCCAACCCCCCTGCCATGGGCCGGGACACCCTCCGCTAGCACAGGTTGCTCCAAGCCTCATCCAGCCTGGCCTTGGACACTCCCAGGGATGGGGCATCCACAGCTTCTCTGGGAACCTGTCCCAGTGCCTCCCCACTCTCTCTGGGAAGAATTTCTTCCTGATGTCTAATCTAAATCTCCCCAATTTCAATTTAAACCTGTTACCTCTTGTCCTGTCACTACGAGACCTTGTAAGAAGTCCACCCCCCCAGCTTCCTTGTAGCCCCCCAGGCACTGGAAGGGGCTATAGAGTCTCCCCGGAGCCTTCCCTTCTCCAGGCTGAACACCCCCACTCTCCCAGCCTGTCCCCTGGGCAGAGGGGCTCCAGCTCTCGCAGCATCTCTGTGGCCTCCTCTGGACTCGCTCCAACCAGTCGATAGCCTTCTGATGTTGAGGGATGCACAGCTGGATACAGCACTCCAGGGGGAGTCTCCCCAGAGTGGAGCAGAGGGGGAGAACCCCCTCCCTCGCCCTGCTGGCCACGCTGCTCCGGATCCAGCCCAGGATGCGGTTGGCTTTCTGGGCTCCAGCGCACACGGCCGGCTCATGGCCAGCTTCTCATCCCCCAGCACCCCCAGGCCCTTCTCCTCAGGGCTGCTCTCGATCCATTCTGCGCCCAGCCTGGCCTTGTGCTGGGATTGCCCTGACCCATGTGCAGGCCCTTGCCCTTGGTCTTGTGACCTCCCTGTGGTTGGCACGGTCCCACCTCCCCAGCCTGTCCAGGTCCCTCTGGATGGCATCCCTCCCCTCCAGCGTGTCACTGCTCCACACAGCCTGGTGTCATGTCAAACTTGCTGAGGGTGCACTCGATGCCATCGTCCCTGTCACTTGACAAAGATGTTAAACAGGACCGGTCCCCACACCGACCCCTGAGGAACACCGCCCGTCACTGCTGTCCACTCAGACATTGACTCATTGACCACCACGCTCTGAGTGGGACCAGCCAGTTCTTTATCCATCGAGCGGCCCATCCATCAAATCCATGCCTTTCCAGTTTAGAGACAAGGATGTCGTGCGGGACGGTGTCAAATGCTTTGCACAAGTCCAGGTAGATGACATCGGTGGCCCGTCCTCTGTTCACCGAGGTCGTGATCCCGTCGTAGAATCCACCATGTTGGTCAGGCACCATCTGCCCTTGGTGAAGCCATGTTGGCTGTCACCAATCCCCTCCTGGTTCTCCATGTGCCGTAGCATGGTTTCCAGGAGGATCTGCTCCATGATCTTGCCAGGCACAGAGGTGACACTGACTGGCCTGGAGTTCCCTGGATCCTCTTTTGTCCCTTTGAAAAAATGGGGGGGTTGTTTCTCTTTTATGGGCATTTTTGCCCCTAATCTATGGATTTTTTTTACTTTATTGTCAAGTTTTCATCAAATCTGGGAAAGTTTTTCCCCTATTATTAAGTTTTTCCAAATCTAGGCACACTTTTGCTCTTGGGGCCATTTTTGTCCCAAATCTGGGCAGACTTTGCATCTTTAGGCCTTTGTGGATCTGGATCTGAATCTGGGCGATCCTATTGGGCTATTCTCAACAGAACTCTGGGCACAATTTTTGCTCTTCTTGACCCAAACCTGGGATCACTTGGACTGTTTGGGCCATTCTTGATGCCGGTTGGGTCACTCTGACTCTTGGAGCCATTCTGGATCCAAATCTGGGCATGGTTTGGCTCTTTGGGCCAATCTCAACCCAATGCTGGGTAGACTTTGAACCCCTGGGCTGCTCTTGCCCAGAATCTGGGCCCCTTTTGTCCCTCTGGGCCATCCTCAACCCAATTCAGGGCACGCTTTGGTCCTTTGGGCCAATTTTGACACAGATCTGGGAACGCTTTGGCTCTGCGGCCCGCTCTTGACCCAAATCTGGGTGTGATTGACCGTTAGGGCCAGTTTTGAGCAAATCTGTCCACATTTTTCCCTTTACAGCTGTTCCTGCCCAGTCTTAGGGAATGGTTGTGCTGGTTTTGGCATCTTTGGCCTCAAATGTGGAAACATTTCCCCATTTCTGGCCAGTTTTCCTCCCCAGATTGACATTTCTCTGACTTCTGTGGCTATTTTCCCTACAAATGAGGGTATTTCCGCACTTTGTGGATAATCTTGGTGCTAGTGGAGCATTTCTACACCTTTTGGAAACATTTTGGCCCCAGAATGGGGCTGTGTTTGCCCTTTTCAGCTCTCTCAGCAACAAATTATGGAAGGTTTTGCACTTTGTGGCCATTTTGCCCCCCAAATTGGGATGGGTTTGCCATTTAGGGCTGGTTTGGGTGCAGGACGGACAAGCTCAGCCTGTGGCCGCTCGGGAATGCAGCCTGGCAGAGGAGGGGGCTGCGCTGGGGGATTTTGTGCCCCCCTCTGTCACCGTGGGTGCTGGCAGTTGTTATCCTGGTCACAGTGTTTCAGTCAGTGACAAAAATAGTGCTGGACCTCAGCTCCGCTCCCACCAGTGGCTGTGCACGGGGGGGCCTTTCCCTGGGGAACAGCCCCTGCTTATTTCCTCTTCCCCTTTCTTGTCACTTCTGCCTTGAGAATGGGGATTTTAACCCTGCTGTCACCATTCTTTCCCCAAAGGTTGGAATTATTTTCATTTATTGTCTATGTTTTCAGCAAATTGGGTAATTTATTTTTTTTTTTTTGCCCTATTTTGTCCAAATGCGGGACACTTTGGCCCCTTAGGCCCTTCTTTACCTTTTCCCTTTTGGCCATTTATACCACAAATCGGTGTGCGCTTTCCCCCTTACCCTTATGGCTATTGGTGCCCTGAACGGAGCATTTCTGTGCCTTTTTTGGGTGTTCTGGCCCCAGAATGGGGCTGTGGTTGCCCTTCGCAGCTCTTTCAGGTGCCCTTTACAGCTATTTATACCCTGTCTTTGTGGATGTTTTTGCTGTTTCCTCCATCTTTGTCCCCAAAGTTGGAAACATTTGGCCCTTTCTAGCCTGATTTCCCCCTAAATATTGGCATTTCTGGCCTTGTATTGCTATTTTTTTGCCCAAATCGGGGGATCTCTGCTGTTTATACCTAATTTTGCACTGAACTGGAGTGTTTTCCAGCCTTTTTTGGGTGTTCTGGCCCCAGAATGGGGCTGTGTTTGCCCTTTACAGCTCTTTCAGCAACAAGTTAAGGGAAGGGTTTGCTCTTTGTGGCCGTTTTGCCCCCAAAATCGGGATGCTTTTGATGTTTAGCGTTGGTTTAGGGGGTGGGAGGGACGAGCTCAGCCCGTGGCTGCTCGGGCTTGTGGCCCTGCAGAGGAGGGGGCTGTGCCAGGGGATTTTGTGCCCCTCTGTGTCACCGTGGGTGCTGGTAGTGGTTGTTGTGGTGCTGCCTATCACAGTGATGTCGGTGGTGACAAAAACTCTGCTGGGGCCTCAGCTCCGCTCCTGCCAGTGGCTCTGCCCAAGGGGGGCCTTTCCAGGGGAGCAGCCCCCGCTTCTGCCCTCTTCACCTTTTTGACTGCTTCTTCGTTGAAGATGAGGGTGTTAACTCTACTGCCACCGCTCCTGACCCAAATCAGGGCATGGTTTAACCTTTATTGTGGGTTTTCTCAGTAAATCTGGGTATTTTTTGCCCAGCTTTGTCACCTTTGGACAAATCTGAGCACACTCTTTCCTTCTCGGACCTTCCTGACCCAAATCTGCTCATGGTTTGGGTGTGGGGTCAGTTTTGACCCCAGTCTGGGAATGTTTTCCCTTTATGACTATTTTTGCTCTTAGTACTGGGAGATGTTTGACTTTTGGTGGGTTTTTTTTACCCTTTATTGCCAATTTTGCCCAAACCTGGACTTTCTTTCTCTCTTTGCACCGCTTTTGACAAAACTTGGGCACTCTTTGCCTCTTAGAGTCAGTCTTGTCCCAAATCTGGGAATGCTTTTCCTTTTGTCCTTGTTTTTGCTGTAAATTGGGGGATATTTTCTGCTTTTGGCCATTTTGGGTGCAAATCTGCCCACGCTTTTCCATTTACAGCTGTTCATGTCCTGCCTTAGGGAACGTTTTTGCTGTTTCAGGCACCTTTGGCCTCAAAGCTGGAAATGTTTCCCCCTTTCTGGCCAGTTTTCACCAAAATAGGGCCATTTCTCTGTCTATTATATCCCTTTTCCCTCCAAATCAGGGTATTGCTGCCCCTTGGGGCTAATCTGGCTTGGAATGGAGTATTTCTGTGGGCTTTTAGTGCTAATTTTGGGCTTGTATTTGCCTTTTACAGCTCTGTTAATGTGTTGTTGTGGGAAGGATTTGCTCTTGGTGGTGGTTTTGCCCCCGGATTTGGGATGCCGCCGGATTTGGGGCTGGTTTTGTGTGCAGGAGGGATGAGTTCAGCCCGTGACAGCTCAGGCATGCAGCCCTGCGGAGGAAGGGTCTGCGCCAGGGGATTTTGTGCCTCCCTGTGTTCCCATGGGTGCTGATAGTTGTACTGCTGGTGGTTGGTGTGGTTGTCACGGTGGTTGAAGCAGTGCCAAAACCAGTGCTGGGAGTGTCTGTGCCCTCTTCCACTTTCCAACCTCTTCTGCCGTGAGAATGGGGATGATTTGCCCTTTCTGGCCATTTTGCCCCAAATGTGGGCACGTTCTCCTTTTCAGAACCACTTTTCCCTCCAATACAGGGATGTTACAGCTTTTCATGGGCGTTCCCGTGGGAAGGGGTGGGAGGTTTTGCCCTTTGTGGCCATCATTTGTCCCAAAGAGCTGCATTCCTTGGCCTTGTGTGCTCCGTTTTGGGGAATGTCTTGGGATTTTTGGCTTTCAGATCCGGTTTGGCCCCAGTTTGGGGCATGTTTGGCTCCTTATGGCCCCTTTCACCCAGATCTGGGTAGTTTGGCCTTCCTTCCTCTTTCTCGACCCAGTCTGGTGATTTCTTGCTGTTTCTGGCCATTTTTCCCTAAGGAAGGGGGTGGGTTTGCCCATTATTCCCTGGAATCCCTGGAATCAGGAATGTTTTGCCCTCTGTGGCCACATTTTCCACCCACAGGAGGATGATTTTCCCATTAGGATGTTCTTTTTCTCCTAAATCTGGGGATGGTTTTGCTCCTGACGTGTGTTTCAGCCCCAAATTTGGGGATGCTTTTGCACTTGAGGACCAGATTTTCAAGAATTCCGGGGTTAGTTGTCTCCTTTTGGGCATTGTTGTGTTTGAGAGAGATGAGCTCGGCCTGTGGCCTCTGGGGCGTTTGGCTGCTGAGAGGCGGGGGCTGTGCTGGAGGATTTTGTGCCCCCCTGTGTCACTGTGGGTGCTGGGGGTTGGGGTTGGGTTGTCACGGTGCTGCAGGCGGTGACACAAACGGTGCTGGGGGCTCAGCTTGGCTCCCACCAGCGGCTGCGCCCACGGGGGGGCCTTTCCCTGGGGAAGAGCCCCCGCTTCTGCCCTCTTCCCCTTTCTGGCCACGTCTTCCTGGAACGTGAGGCTCAGAACTCTGCTGTGAGCATTCCTGACCCGAATCTGGGCATGGTTTACCCTTTATTGTCTGTTCTTTTGCAACAAACCTGGGCATTTTTCACTTTGTTTTGTAAATGTTGTCCAAATGTGGGCACGCTTTTGCCCTTTGGGCCATTTTTGGCCCAAATGTGGGCATGCTTTGGCCTCTGGGCCTTTTTATGACCCTAGTCTGGGCACAGTTTGGATCTTCGAGCCGTTCTCGCCTGACATCTGGGAACACTCCAGCATTCTGGGACTTTCTTACCCCAAAGTAGCCACACATTGGCTCGTTGGGCCTTTCCTGACCCCAGTCTGGCCACTCGTTGGCCCATTGGGCCATTCTCAGCACAACTCTGGGCACAATCTGACTGTTTGGATGGTTCTTGACCCAGCTTGGATCACACGTTGGCTCCCGGGGATGTTCTCGACACAAATCTGGGCAATGTTTGGCTGTTTGGGCCAATCTCAACCCAAATGTGAGAAAACTTTGGCCCGTTGGGCCTTTTGCGGCCCGATTGGGGCACACTTTCCCTCTTCCGGATAGTTTGGACAAAACCTGGCAATGCTTCTCCTTTCAGCATCATTTGTGCCCTAAATGTGGGGATATGTTTCCCTTCTGGCCAGTTTTGGCACCAATCTGTCCCTGCTTTTCCCTTGCCCGCTCTTCATGCCCAGGCGTAGGGAGGTTCTTTGCTGTTTCTGGCATGTTTGCCCTCAAAGCTGGAAAGATTTGGCCTTTTCTGGCCAGTTTTCCCCTAAGTATTGTTGCTTTCTCTGCCCTTTATGCCCATTTTTGCCTCAAAAGTTGGGAATTCTTACCCTTATGTCTCATTTTTCCGAGAATGGGGCATTTCTGTGCCATTTATGTGTGTTCTGGCCCCAGAATGGGGCTGTGTTTGCCCTTCACAGCTCTTTCAGCAACAAGGTCTGGGAAGGTTTTGCTCTTTTATGGCCATTTTGCCCCCTAAATTGGGATGCTTTTGTCGTTTAGGGCTGGATTTGGGTGCGGGAGGGACAAGCTCAGCCCATGGCTGCTCAGACACAGGGCCCCACAGAGCAGGGGGCTGCAGTGGGGGTTTTTGTGCCCCCCTGTGTCACCGTGGGTGCTGGTGGTTGTTGTGATGGTGGTGTACACGGTGCTGCAGGTGGTGACAAAAACAGTGCTGGGGTCTCAGCTCTGCTCCCACCCACAGCGGTGCCTGGGGGGAACACCTCCCAGGGGAGCAGCTCCCGCTTGTGCCCTCTTCCCCTTCCTGTCCACCTCTGCTGTGAAAATGAGGATGTTAACTCTTCTGTGACCATTCTTGTCCCAAATCTGGGCACATTGTACACTTCATTGTGAATTTTTCCGCAAATGTGGGGATTTGTTCCCCTATTTGGTCAATTTGGCCCAAATCTGGGCACGCTTTGGCCATTTGGGCCATTCCCAACCCCGATCTGCCCATGGTTTGAGTTTGCGGCCGGATTTGACCCCAGTCGGGGAATGTTTTCCCTGTTATGGCCAGTTTTGCTCTCAGTATGGGGAGATGTTTCCCTGTTGGACATATTTTACCGTTGATGGTCAATGTTGACCAAACCCTGCTCATGCTTTGCCTCCTGGGGCCAGTTTTGACCCCCATCGTGGGATCCTTTTCCTTTTATCACTGGTTTTGCTGTAAATACGGGCATATCTTTCCCTTGTGACCATTTTTGCCACCAATCGAGGCACGATTTTCCCTTTTCAGCGGTTCCTGCCCTGTCTTAGGGAATGGATTTGCTGTTTCCGGCATCTTTGGCCCCAGAGCTGGACCAGTTTGTGTCTTTCTGGCCAGCTTTCCCCCGAATACTGGCATTTCTCTGCCCAAAGTTGGGATGCTGTTGCCATTAAGCCTGATTTTGGGAGCGGGAGGGATGAGCTCAGGCTGTGGCTGTTCAGGTACGTGCCCCGCAGAGGGGAGGTCTGCACCAGAGTATTTTGTGCCCCATGTGTCACCGTGGGTGCTGATGGTGATGCTTGGATGGTTGTCACAGAGGTTGAAGCGGTGACAAAAACAGCACTGGGGGCGTCTGTGCCCTCTTCCCCTTTCCCTCATCTTGTGCAGTGAAAATGGGGATGATTTGGCCTTTCTAGCCATTTTTGCCCCAAATGTGGGGGTGTGTTCAGAACCATTTTTCATATAAATACAGGGATGTTACAGCTTTTCATGGGCATTCCCCTGGGAAGGGGTGGGATGTTTTGCCCTTTGTGCCCATTTCTTGTCCCAAAGAGCTGCATTCTTTGGCCTTGTGTGCTCAGGTTTTGGGAATTTTGCAGGAATGTGGGCATGCTTTGGCCCTTTGGGCCGTTTTTGACCCAAATCTCAACAGGCCTGTAGACTTTTGAGCCATTCTCTTGTGAAATCTGGGCACACAGTAACATTTTGGGTCACTCTTGACCCAACCCTGGGCACGCTTTGGGTCTTGGGGCCTTTCCTGACCCCAGTCTGGGCAGCCGCTGGCCCATTGGGCCGCTCTCCACACCAGTCTGGGCAGGCTTGGGCCCTGCAGAGGCCTCTTGACCCCAGCTGGGACACGCTGTCACTCTTGGGGCTGCTCTTGATGCCCATCTGGGCCCTGTTTGGCCCTTTGTGTCATTCTTGTCCCTTTGCAGCTCTGTCAGCCACAGATAACGGGGAGGTTTTGCTCTTTGTGGCCATTTTGCCCCCAGATTGGGGTGCTTTGCCATGTAGGGCTGCTCCGGGGGATTTTGTGCCCCCCTGTGTCACGGTGGGTGCTGATAGTGGTTATCCTAGTGCAGATCACGGTGGTGCAGGTGGTGACAAAAACGGTGTTTGGGGCTCGGCTCCGCTCCCGCCAGCTGCTGCGCATGGGGGGGGCCTTTCCCGGGGAGCTGCCTCCGCTTGGTCCCTCTTGCCCCCTCCAACCACTTCTGCCGTGAAAATGAGGATGTTAACTCTTCGGTGACTGTTCTTGCCCCAGACTAGTCATATTTTCCACGTTGTTGCCAATTTTTCAGCAAATCTGGGTATTTTTTGCCCAGCTTTGTCACCTTTGGACAAATCTGAGCACACTCTTTCCTTCTCGGACCTTCCTGACCCAAATCTGCTCATGGTTTGGGTGTGGGGTCAGTTTTGACCCCAGTCTGGGAATGTTTTCCCTTTGTGACTATTTTTGCTCTTAGTACTGGGAGATGTTTGACTTTTGGTGGGTTTTTTTTACCCTTTATTGCCAATTTTGCCCAAACCTGGACTTTCTTTCTCTCTTTGCACCGCTTTTGACAAAACTTGGGCACTCTTTGCCTCTTAGAGTCAGTCTTGTCCCAAATCTGGGAATGCTTTTCCTTTTGTCCTTGTTTTTGCTGTAAATTGGGGGATATTTTCTGCTTTTGGCCATTTTGGGTGCAAATCCGCCCACGCTTTTCCATTTACAGCTGTTCATGTCCTGCCTTAGGGAACGTTTTTGCTGTTTCAGGCACCTTTGGCCTCAAAGCTGGAAATGTTTCCCCCTTTCTGGCCAGTTTTCACCAAAATAGGGCCATTTCTCTGTCTATTATATCCCTTTTCCCTCCAAATCAGGGTATTGCTGCCCCTTGGGGCTAATCTGGCTTGGAATGGAGTATTTCTGTGGGCTTTTAGTGCTAATTTTGGGCTTGTATTTGCCTTTTACAGCTCTGTTAATGTGTTGTTGTGGGAAGGATTTGCTCTTGGTGGTGGTTTTGCCCCCGGATTTGGGATGCCGCCGGATTTGGGGCTGGTTTTGTGTGCAGGAGGGATGAGTTCAGCCCGTGACAGCTCAGGCATGCAGCCCTGCGGAGGAAGGGTCTGCGCCAGGGGATTTTGTGCCTCCCTGTGTTCCCATGGGTGCTGATAGTTGTACTGCTGGTGGTTGGTGTGGTTGTCACGGTGGTTGAAGCGGTGCCAAAACCAGTGCTGGGAGTGTCTGTGCCCTCTTCCCCTTTCCAACCTCTTCTGCCGTGAGAATGGGGATGATTTGCCCTTTCTGGCCATTTTGCCCCAAATGTGGGCACGTTCTCCTTTTCAGAACCGCTTTTCCCTCCAATACAGGGATGTTACAGCTTTTCATGGGCGTTCCCGTGGGAAGGGGTGGGAGGTTTTGCCCTTTGTGGCCATCATTTGTCCCAAAGAGCTGCATTCCTTGGCCTTGTGTGCTCCGTTTTGGGGAATGTCTTGGGATTTTTGCCTTTCAGACCTGGTTTGGCCCCAGTTTGGGGCATGTTTGGCTCCTTATGGCCCCTTTCACCCAGATCTGGGTAGTTTGGCCTTCCTTCCTCTTTCTCGACCCAGTCTGGTGATTTCTTGCTGTTTCTGGCCATTTTTCCCTAAGGAAGGGGGTGGGTTTGCCCATTATTCCCTGGAATCCCTGGAATCAGGAATGTTTTGCCCTCTGTGGCCACATTTTCCACCCACAGGAGGATGATTTTCCCATTAGGACGTTCTTTTTCTCCTAAATCTGGGGATGGTTTTGCTCCTGACGTGTGTTTCAGCCCCAAATTTGGGGATGCTTTTGCACTTGAGGACCAGGTTTCCAAGAATTCCGGGGTTAGTTGTCTCCTTTTGGGCATTGTTGTGTTTGAGAGAGATGAGCTCGGCCTGTGGCCTCTGGGGCGTTTGGCTGCTGAGAGGCGGGGGCTGTGCTGGAGGATTTTGTGCCCCCCTGTGTCACTGTGGGTGCTGGGGGTTGGGTTGTCACGGTGCTGCAGGCGGTGACACAAACGGTGCTGGGGGCTCAGCTTGGCTCCCACCAGCGGCTGCGCCCACGGGGGGGCCTTTCCCTGGGGAAGAGCCCCCGCTTCTGCCCTCTTCCCCTTTCTGGCCACGTCTTCCTGGAACGTGAGGCTCAGAACTCTGCTGTGAGCATTCCTGACCCGAATCTGGGCATGGTTTACCCTTTATTGTCTGTTCTTTTGCAACAAACCTGGGCATTTTTCACTTTGTTTTGTAAATGTTGTCCAAATGTGGGCACGCTTTTGCCCTTTGGGCCATTTTTGGCCCAAATGTGGGCATGCTTTGGCCTCTGGGCCTTTTTATGACCCTAGTCTGGGCACAGTTTGGATCTTCGAGCCGTTCTTGCCTGACATCTGGGAACACTCCAGCATTCTGGGACTTTCTTACCCCAAAGTGGCCACACATTGGCTCGTTGGGCCTTTCCTGACCCCAGTCTGGCCACTCGTTGGCCCATTGGGCCATTCTCAGCACAACTCTGGGCACACTTTACGCCCTTCTGGACCCAGATCTGGGCACACTCTGACTGTTTGGATGGTTCTCGACCCAGCTTGGATCACACGTTGGCTCCTGGGGATGTTCTCGACACAAATCTGGGCAATGTTTCGCTGTTTGGGCCAATCTCAACCCAAATGTGAGAAAACTTTGGCCCGTTGGGCCTTTTGCGGCCCGATTGGGGCACACTTTCCCTCTTCCGGATAGTTTGGACAAAACCTGGCAATGCTTCTCCTTTCAGCATCATTTATGCCCTAAATGTGGGGATATGTTTCCCTTCTGGCCAGTTTTGGCACCAATCTGTCCCTGCTTTTCCCTTGCCCGCTCTTCATGCCCAGGCGTAGGGAGGTTCTTTGCTGTTTCTGGCATGTTTGCCCTCAAAGCTGGAAAGATTTGGCCTTTTCTGGCCAGTTTTCCCCTAAATATTGTTGTTTTCTCTGCCCTTTATGCCCATTTTTGCCTCAAATGTTGGGAATTCTTACCCTTATGTCTCATTTTTCCGAGAATGGGGCATTTCTGTGCCTTTTTTGGGTGTTCTGGCCCCAGAATGGGGCTGGGTTTGCCCTTTGAGAGCTGTTCCAGAAAGACGTTAGGGGAAGATTTTTCTCTTTGTGGCTGTTTTGCCCCCCAGATTGGGATGCTTTTGCCATTTGGGGCTGGATTTGGGTGCAAGAGGGATGAGCTCAGTCCGTGGCTGCTCAGGCTTGTGGCCCCGCTGAGGAGGGGGCTGCTCTGGGGAATTTTGTGCCACCCTGTGTCACCGTGGATTGTGCCAGTTGCCGCGAAGCTGACTGATCACAGTGGTGTATACGGTGACAAAAACATTGCTGTGGGCTCAGCTCCGCTTCCACCAGCGCCTGCACCCCGTGGGGGCCTTTCCCTGGGGAAGAGCCCCCGCTTCTGCCCTCTTCCCCTTTCTGGCCACGTCTTCCTGGAACGTGAGGCTCAGAACTCTGCTGTGAGCATTCTTGACCCAAATCTGGGCATGGTTTACCCTTTATTGTCTGTTCTTTTGCAGCAAACCTGGGCATTTTTTGCTTTGTTTTGTAAATGTTGTCCAAATGTGGGCACGCTTTTGCCCTTTGGGCCATTTTTGGCCCAAATGTGAGCACGCTTTGGCCTCTGGGCCTTTTTATGACCCTAGTCTGGGCACAGTTTGGATCTTCGAGCCGTTCTCGTCTGAGATCTGGGAACACTCCAGCATTCTGGGACTTTCTTACCCCAAAGTGGCCACACATTGGCTCGTTGGGCCTTTCCTGACCCCAGTCTGACCACTCATTGGCCCATTGGGCCATTCTCAGCACAACTCTGGGCACACTTTACGCCCTTCTGGACCCAGATCTGGGCACTCTTTGACTGTTTGGATGGTTCTCGACCCAGCTTGGATCACACGTTGGCTCCTGGGGATGTTCTCGACACAAATCTGGGCAATGTTTCGCTGTTTGGGCCAATCTCAACCCAAATGTGGGAAAACTTTGGCCCGTTGGGCCTTTTGCGGCCCGATTGGGGCACACTTTCCCTCTTCCGGATAGTTTGGACAAAACCTGGCAATGCTTCTCCTTTCAGCATCATTTGTGCCCTAAATGTGGGGATATGTTTCCCTTCTGGCCAGTTTTGGCACCAATCTGTCCCTGCTTTTCCCTTGCCCGCTCTTCATGCCCAGGCGTAGGGAGGTTCTTTGCTGTTTCTGGCATGTTTGCCCTCAAAGCTGGAAAGATTTGGCCTTTTCTGGCCAGTTTTCCCCTAAATATTGTTGCTTTCTCTGCCCTTTATGCCCATTTTTGCCTCAAACGTTGGGAATTCTTACCCTTATGTCTCATTTTTCTGAGAATGGGGCATTTCTGTGCCTTTTTTGGGTGTTCTGGCCCCAGAATGGGGCTGGGTTTGCCCTTCACAGCTCTTTCAGCAACAAGGTCTGGGAAGATTTTTCTCTTTGTGGCTGTTTTGCCCCCAAAATTGGGATACTTTTGTCGTTTCGGGCTGATTTTGGGTGTGGGAGGGACGAGCTCAGCCCGTGGCCACTCAGCACACAGCCCCAGAGAGCAGGGGGCTGCAGTGAGGGTTTTTGTGCCCCCCTGTGTCACCGTGGGTGCTGGTGCTGGTTGGGGTGCTGCTTGTCACAGTGCTTCAGGTGGTGACAAAAACATTGCTGTGGGCTCAGCTCCGCTCCCACCAGTGCCTGCACCCCGTGGGGGCCTTTCCTGGGGGAGCAGCCCCCGCTTGCTCCCTCTTCGACTTTCTGGCCGCTGTGAAAATGAGGATGTTTTCTCTTTTATGGGCATTTTTTGCCCCTCACCTGTGAGTGGGTTTTTACGTTGTTTTCAATTGTCCAGCAAATCTGGGGATTTTTTTTCCCTATGAACAATTTTTTACCCTTCTGGGCACGCTTTGGTTCTTTGGGCCATTTTTGAGCGGAATCTGGGCAGGGTTCGGCTCTTTGGGCCTTTACTGAGCCCAGTCTGGGCACTCATTGGCCCATTGGGCCGTTCTCAACACAGCTCTGGGCACACTGTTGCCCTTCTTGACCCAAATCTGGGATTGCTTTGCCTCTTTGGGTGGTTCTAGACCCAAATGTAGGTTCACTTGCACTTCTTGGATCATTCTCGACCCCAGCCTGGGCACGCTTCAGCCCCTGGGGCCTTTTCCAGCCTGAATCTGGGCAGCTTCTGGGCCTTTCTCAACCCGATGGAGGGCACGCTTTCCCTCTCTGAGCCAGTTTTGACAGAAATCTGGGAATGTTTTTGCTTTTATAAACTTGTTTGTCCTAAATATTGAGTTATCTTTTCTTTTTGGCCCTTTTTGACACAAACCTGGGCACGCTTTTCCCTTTACAACTATTCATCCCCTGAGTGAGGGAATGTGTTTGCTGTTTCTGGCATCTTTGGCCACAAAGCTGGAAACGTTTCCCCCTTTCTGGCCAGTTTACCCCTAAATATTGGCACTTCCCTGTTGATTCTGGCCATTTTGGGTGAATAATGGGGCCGTGTTTGCCATCTGCAGCCCTATTGGCATCTTATTTTGGGACGGTTATGCTCTTCATGGTGGCTTTACCCCCACAATTGGGATGCTTTTGTCATTTAGGGCTGGTTTTGGGTGTGCAGCCCGGGCGTGCAGCCCTGCAGAGGAGGGGGCTGTGCCGAGGGATTTTGTGCCTCCCTGTGTCACCGTGGGTGCTGCTGGTTGTGCTGCTGGTGGTTGGAGTGGTTGTCACGGTGGTTGAAGCAGTGCCAAAACCAGTGCTGGGAGCGTCTGCGCCCTCTTCCCCTTTCCAACCTCTTCTGCTGTGAGAATGGGGATGATTTGCCCTTTCTGGCCATTTTGCCCCAAATGTGGGCACGTTCTCCTTTTCAGAACCGCTTTTCCCTCCAATACAGGGATGTTACAGCTTTTCATGGGCGTTCCCGTGGGAAGGGGTGGGAGGTTTTGCCCTTTGTGGCCATCATTTGTCCCAAAGAGCTGCATTCCTTGGCCTTGTGTGCTCCGTTTTGGGGAATGTCTTGGGATTTTTGCCTTTCAGACCTGGTTTGGCCCCAGTTTGGGGCATGTTTGGCTCCTTATGGCCCCTTTCACCCAGATCTGGGTAGTTTGGCCTTCCTTCCTCTTTCTCGACCCAGTCTGGTGATTTCTTGCTGTTTCTGGCCATTTTTCCCTAAGGAAGGGGGTGGGTTTGCCCATTATTCCCTGGAATCCCTGGAATCAGGAATGTTTTGCCCTCTGTGGCCACATTTTCCACCCACAGGAGGATGATTTTCCCATTAGGACGTTCTTTTTCTCCTAAATCTGGGGATGGTTTTGCTCCTGACGTGTGTTTCAGCCCCAAATTTGGGGATGCTTTTGCACTTGAGGACCAGATTTCCAAGAATTCCGGGGTTAGTTGTCTCCTTTTGGGCATTGTTGTGTTTGAGAGAGATGAGCTCGGCCTGTGGCCTCTGGGGCGTTTGGCTGCTGAGAGGCGGGGGCTGTGCTGGAGGATTTTGTGCTCCCCTGTGTCACTGTGGGTGCTGGGGGTTGGGTTGTCACGGTGCTGCAGGCGGTGACACAAACGGTGCTGGGGGCTCAGCTCGGCTCCCGCCAGCAGCTGCACTCAGCACGGCGTTTCCTGGGGGAGCAGCCCCGCTCACGCCCTCTTCCCTTTTCTGGATGCTTCCACCATGAAAACGAGGCTGTTCACTCTTTTGTGACCATTCTGGCCTCAAGCCTGGGCACGTTTTACCCTTTATTGTCCATTTTTCAGCAAATCTGGGGGATACTTTACTCTGTTTTGTCAATCCGGTTCAAATCTGAGCGTGCCTTGGCCCTTGGGGCTGTTTTAGATCCAAATCTGCACAGGGTTTCAGTCTGTGGCCAGTTTTGACCGCAGCCTGAGAATACTTTCACTTTTATGAACACTTTTGCTCTCAGTGTGGGGAAGTGCTTATCTTTTGGCCACTTTTTACCCTTTCTTGTCAATGTAGACTAAAATCTGGACTTGTTTTCCCTCTTTGGACCCTTCTCAACCCAAACCTGGCCACACTTTGCGTGTAGGGGCCAGTTCTGACCCAAATCTGGGAATGCTTTTCCTCTTAACACATTTTTTGCTGTAAATGTGGGCATAACTTTCCCTTTTGGCCATTTATGCCACAAGTCGGTGCCCGCTTTTCCCTTTACACCTTCGTATTCCTGGGTTTAGGGAATGTGTTTTCTGTTTCCAGCATCTTTGGCACCAAAGATGGAAAAGTCTGCCCTTCTCTGGCCAGTTTTCCCCTCCAAATTGGCATTTCTCTGCCCTTTATGGCCATTTTTTCCCCACAACTGGGGAATTCTTGCACTTTGTGGCTATTGGTGCCCTGAAGGGAGCATTTCTGTGCCTTTTATGGGTGTTCTGGCCCCAGAATGGGGCTGTGGTTGCCCTTTACAGCTCTTTGAGGTAAAAGTTATGGGAAGGTTTTGCTCTTTGTGGCTGTTATGCCCTAAAATCGGGATACTTCTGCCATTTTGTGCTAGGTTTGGGTGCGAGCGGGACGAGCTCAGCCTGTGTCTGCTCAGGCGTGAGGCCACGCAGAGGAGGGGTCTGCGCCAGGGGATTTTGTGCCTCCCTGTGTCACCGTGGGTGCTGATCCTTGGTATGATGCCTACGGCTCTTATCACGGTGGTTGAAGCGGTGCCAAAACCAGTGCTGGGGTCCTCTGCGCCCTCTTCCCCTTTCCAAGCTCTTCTGCTGTGAGAATGGGGATGATTTGCCCTTTCTGGCCATTTTTGGCCCAAATGTGGGCACGCTTTGGGCCTCTGGGCCTTTTTATGACCCTAGTCTGGGCACAGTTTGGATCTTCGAGCCGTTCTCACCTGACATCTGGGAACACTCCAGCATTCTGGGACTTTCTTACCCCAAAGTGGCCACACATTGGCTCGTTGGGCCATTCTCAGCACAACTCTGGGCACACTTTAAGCTCTTCTGGACCCAGATCTGGGCACACTTTGACTGTTTGGATGGTTCTCGACCCAGCTTGGATCACACGTTGGCTCCCGGGGATGTTCTCGACACAAATCTGGGCAATGTTTGGCTGTTTGGGCCAATCTCAACCCAAATGTGAGAAAACTTTGGCCCGTTGGGCCTTTCGCGGTCCGATTGGGGCACACTTTCCCTCTTCCGGATAGTTTGGACAAAACCTGGCAATGCTTCTCCTTTCAGCATCATTTGTGCCCTAAATGTGGGGATATGTTTCCCTTCTGGCCAGTTTTGGCACCAATCTGTCCCTGCTTTTCCCTTGCCCGCTCTTCATGCCCAGGCGTAGGGAGGTTCTTTGCTGTTTCTGGCATGTTTGCCCTCAAAGCTGGAAAGATTTGGCCTTTTCTGGCCAGTTTTCCCCTAAATATTGTTGCTTTCTCTGCCCTTTATGCCCATTTTTGCCTCAAACGTTGGGAATTCTTACCCTTATGTCTCATTTTTTCGAGGATAGAGCATTTCTGTGCCTTTTATGTGTGTTCTGGCCCCAGAATGGGGCTGTGTTTGCCCTTCACAGCTCTTTCAGCAACAAGGTCTGGGAAGGTTTTGCTCTTTGTGGCCGTTTTGCCCCCAAAATTGGGATGCTTTTGTCGTTTAGGGCTGGATTTGGGTGCGGGAGGGACGAGCTCAGCCCATGGCTGCTCAGACACAGGGCCCCACAGAGCAGGGGGTTGCAGTGGGGGTTTTTGTGCCCCCCTGTGTCACCGTGGGTGCTGGTGGTTGTTGTGATGGTGGTGTACACGGTGCTGCACGGGGGGACAGAAACAGTGCTGTGGGCTCAGCTCCACTCCCACCAGAGGCTGCGCCAGGGGTGGCCCTCTCCCAGGGGAGCTTCCCCTGCTTGGTCCCTCTTCCCCTTTCTAGCCAGTTCTGCCATGAAAATGAGGATGTTAACACTCCTGTGACCATTCTTGTCTCAAATCTGATCTTATTTTACCCTTTGTTATCCATTTTTCATCAAATCTGGGGATTTTTTTGCTTTGTTTTTTTCAATTTCATCCAAGTCTGGGCCACCTTGACCCTTTAGACCTTTCTCAAGCCACTGCAAATGCTTTCCCATTTATGATCATTTTCACTCTAAACATGGGGATGTGTTTTCCTTTGGGCATTTTTTTACCCTATCTTGTCTATTTAGACCCAAATCTTTTGATTTGACCAGGCTTGGAGCACCCTGGTCTAGTGGAGGGTGTCCCTGCCCATGGCGGTGGGGTTGGAACTGGATGGTCTTTCGGGTCCCTTCCAACCCAAACCATTCCGTGATTCAGTCCATAAATCTGGGTGTTTTCCCTTCACAGCTTTTTATGCCCTGCCTTAGTGAATGTTGTTGCTTTTTCCGGCGTCTTTGGCCCCAAAGCTGGAAATGTTTGTCCTTTTCTAGCCGCAATTCACCCTAAATGTTGTCTTTTCTGTCATTGTATTGTTATTTTTTGGCCGAATCTGGAGATCTCTTCCCTTTATTCCTAATTTTGCCCTGGATTGGAGTGGTTTCCAGCATTTTAGAAGGAAGACCATCCAGTTCCAACCCCCCTGCCATGGGCCGGGACACCCTCCACTAGCCCAGGTTGCTCCAAGCCTCATCCAGCCTGGCCTTGGACACTCCCAGGGATGGGGCATCCACAGCTTCTCTGGGCAACCTGTCCCAGTGCCTCCCCACTCTCTCTGGGAAGAATTTCTTCCTGATGTCTAATCTAAATCTCCCCAATTTCAATTTAAACCTGTTACCTCTTGTCCTGTCACTACGAGACCTTGTAAGAAGTCCACCCCCCCAGCTTCCTTGTAGCCCCCCAGGCACTGGAAGGGGCTATAGAGTCTCCCCGGAGCCTTCCCTTCTCCAGGCTGAACACCCCCACTCTCCCAGCCTGTCCCCTGGGCAGAGGGGCTCCAGCTCTCGCAGCATCTCTGTGGCCTCCTCTGGACTCGCTCCAACCAGTCGATAGCCTTCTGATGTTGAGGGATGCACAGCTGGATACAGCACTCCAGGGGGAGTCTCCCCAGAGTGGAGCAGAGGGGGAGAACCCCCTCCCTCGCCCTGCTGGCCACGCTGCTCCGGATCCAGCCCAGGATGCGGTTGGCTTTCTGGGCTCCAGCGCACACGGCCGGCTCATGGCCAGCTTCTCATCCCCCAGCACCCCCAGGCCCTTCTCCTCAGGGCTCTTCCCGATCCATTCTGCGCCCAGCCTGGCCTTGTGCTGGGATTGCCCTGACCCATGTGCAGGCCCTTGCCCTTGGTCTTGTGACCTCCCTGTGGTTGGCACGGTCCCACCTCCCCAGCCTGTCCAGGTCCCTCTGGATGGCATCCCTCCCCTCCAGCATGTCACTGCTCCACACAGCCTGGTGTCATGTCAAACTTGCTGAGGGTGCACTCGATGCCATCGTCCCTGTCACTTGACAAAGATGTTAAACAGGACCGGTCCCCACACCGACCCCTGAGGAACACCGCCCGTCACTGCTGTCCACTCAGACATTGACCCATTGACCACCACGCTCTGAGTGGGACCAGCCAGTTCTTTATCCATCGAGCGGCCCATCCATCAAATCCATGCCTTTCCAGTTTAGAGACAAGGATGTCGTGCGGGACGGTGTCAAATGCTTTGCACAAGTCCAGGTAGATGACATCGGTGGCCCGTCCTCTGTTCACCGAGGTCGTGATCCCGTCGTAGAATCCACCATGTTGGTCAGGCACCATCTGCCCTTGGTGAAGCCATGTTGGCTGTCACCAATCCCCTCCTGGTTCTCCATGTGCCGTAGCATGGTTTCCAGGAGGATCTGCTCCATGATCTTGCCAGGCACAGAGGTGACACTGACTGGCCTGGAGTTCCCTGGATCCTCTTTTGTCCCTTTGAAAAATGGGGGGGTTGTTTCTCTTTTATGGGCATTTTTGCCCCTAATCTATGGATTTTTTTTTACTTTATTGTCAAGTTTTCATCAAATCTGGGAAAGTTTTTCCCCTATTATTAAGTTTTTCCAAATCTAGGCACACTTCTGCTCTTGGGGCCATTTTTGTCCCAAATCTGGGCAGACTTTGCATCTTTAGGCCTTTGTGGATCTGGATCTGAATCTGGGCGATCCTATTGGGCTATTCTCAACAGAACTCTGGGCACAATTTTTGCTCTTCTTGACCCAAACCTGGGATCACTTGGACTGTTTGGGCCATTGCCCATGGCAATGCCCACTGGCATTGACCCATGCCGGTTGGGTCACTCTGACTCTTGGAGCCATTCTGGATCCAAATCTGGGCATGGTTTGGCTCTTTGGGCCAATCTCAACCCAATGCTGGGTAGACTTTGAACCCCTGGGCTGCTCTTGCCCAGAATCTGGGCCCCTTTTGTCCCTCTGGGCCATCCTCAACCCAATTCAGGGCACGCTTTGGTCCTTTGGGCCAATTTTGACACAGATCTGGGAACGCTTTGGCTCTGCGGCCCATTCTTGACCCAAATCTGGGTGTGATTGACCGTTAGGGCCAGTTTTGAGCAAATCTGTCCACGTTTTTCCCTTTACAGCTGTTCCTGCCCAGTCTTAGGGAATGGTTGTGCTGGTTTTGGCATCTTTGGCCTCAAATGTGGAAACGTTTCCCCATTTCTGGCCAGTTTTCCTCCCCAGATTGACATTTCTCTGACTTCTGTGGCTATTTTCCCTACAAATGAGGGTATTCCCGCACTTTGTGAATAATCTTGGTGCTAGTGGAGCATTTCTACACCTTTTGGAAACATTTTGGCCCCAGAATGGGGCTGTGTTTGCCCTTTTCAGCTCTCTCAGCAACAAATTATGGAAGGTTTTGCACTTTGTGGCCATTTTGCCCCCCAAATTGGGATGGGTTTGCCATTTAGGGCTGGTTTGGGTGCAGGACGGACAAGCTCAGCCTGTGGCCGCTCGGGAATGCAGCCTGGCAGAGGAGGGGGCTGCGCTGGGGGATTTTGTGCCCCCCTCTGTCACCGTGGGTGCTGGCAGTTGTTATCCTGGTCACAGTGTTTCAGTCAGTGACAAAAATAGTGCTGGACCTCAGCTCCGCTCCCACCAGTGGCTGTGCACGGGGGGGCCTTTCCCTGGGGAACAGCCCCTGCTTATTTCCTCTTCCCCTTTCTTGTCACTTCTACCTTGAGAATGGGGATTTTAACCCTGCTGTCACCATTCTTTCCCCAAAGGTTGGAATTATTTTCATTTATTGTCTATGTTTTCAGCAAATTGGGTGAATTTTTTTTTTTTTTTACCCTATTTTGTCCAAACGTGGGACACTTTGGCCCCTTAGGCCCTTCTTTACCTTTTCCCTTTTGGCCATTTATACCACAAATCGGTGTGCGCTTTCCCCCTTACCCTTATGGCTATTGGTGCCCTGAACGGAGCATTTCTGTGCCTTTTTTGGGTGTTCTGGCCCCAGAATGGGGCTGTGGTTGCCCTTCGCAGCTCTTTCAGGTGCCCTTTACAGCTATTTATACCCTATCTTTGTGGATGTTTTTGCTGTTTCCTCCATCTTTGTCCCCAAAGTTGGAAACATTTGGCCTTTTCTAGCCTGATTTCCCCCTAAATATTGGCATTTCTGGCCTTGTATTGCTATTTTTTTGCCCAAATCGGGGGATCTCTGCTATTTATACCTAATTTTGCACTGAACTGGAGTGTTTTCCAGCCTTTTTTGGGTGTTCTGGCCCCAGAATGGGGCTGTGTTTGCCCTTTACAGCTCTTTCAGCAACAAGTTAAGGGAAGGGTTTGCTCTTTGTGGCCGTTTTGCCCCCAAAATCGGGATGCTTTTGATGTTTAGCGTTGGTTTAGGGGGTGGGAGGGACGAGCTCAGCCCGTGGCTGCTCGGGCTTGTGGCCCTGCAGAGGAGGGGGCTGTGCCAGGGGATTTTGTGCCCCTCTGTGTCACCGTGGGTGCTGGTAGTGGTTGTTGTGGTGCTGCCTATCACAGTGATGTCGGTGGTGACAAAAACTCTGCTGGGGCCTCAGCTCCGCTCCTGCCAGTGGCTCTGCCCAAGGGGGGCCTTTCCAGGGGAGCAGCCCCCGCTTCTGCCCTCTTCACCTTTTTGACTGCTTCTTCGTTGAAGATGAGGGTGTTAACTCTACTGCCACCGCTCCTGACCCAAATCAGGGCATGGTTTAACCTTTATTGTGGGTTTTCTCAGCAAATCTGGATATTTTTTACACTGTTTTGTGAATTTTGGCCGAATCTGGGTGCGCTTTGGTTCTTTGGGCCTTACTTGACCTCAGTCTGGGCATGATTTGGCTCTTCAAGCTGTTCTTGCCTGACATCTGAGAACATAGTGGCTTTTTGGGCCTTTCTTGAGCCCAGTCTGGCTGCTCATTAGCCCATTCTCAACACAACTCTGGGCACACTTTGTGCCCTTCTTGACCCAAATCCGCACACAATTTTTGACTCTTTAGGTCATTCTCAACCAAATTTGGATCACACGTTGGCTCCCGGGGATGTTCTCGACACAAATCTGGGCAATGTTTGGCTGTTTGGGCCAATCTCAACCCAAATGTGGGAAAACTTTGGCCCGTTGGGCCTTTCGCGGCCCGATTGGGGCACACTTTCCCTCTTCCGGATAGTTTGGACAAAACCTGGTAATGCTTCTCCTTTCAGCATCATTTGTGCCCTAAATGTGGGGATATGTTTCCCTTCTGGCCAGTTTTGGCACCAATCTGTCCCTGCTTTTCCCTTGCCCGCTCTTCATGCCCAGGCGTAGGGAGGTTCTTTGCTGTTTCTGGCATGTTTGCCCTCAAAGCTGGAAAGATTTGGCCTTTTCTGGCCAGTTTTCCCCTAAATATTGTTGCTTTCTCTGCCCTTTATGCCCATTTTTGCCTCAAACGTTGGAAATTCTTACCCTTATGGCTCATTTTTCCGAGAATGGGGCATTTCTGTGCCTTTTATGTGTGTTCTGGCCCCAGAATGGGGCTGAGTTTGCCCTTCACAGCTCTTTCAGCAACAAGGTCTGGGAAGGTTTTGCTCTTCGTGGCTGTTTTGCCCCCAAAATCGGGATGCTTTTGTCGTTTAGGGCTGGATTTGGGTGCGGGAGGGACGAGCTCAGCCCGTGGCTGCACAGACACAGGGCCCCACAGAGCAGGGGGCTGCAGTGAGGGTTTTTGTGCCCCCCTGTGTCACCGTGGGTGCTGGTGGTTGTGCTGGTTGTGCTAGTTGTCACGGTGCTGCAGGCGGTGACACAAACGGTGCTGGGGGCTCAGCTCCGCTCCCGCCAGCGGCCGTGGCCGGGGTGCCTTTCCCAGGGGAGCAGCATTGCTCTTTCCTCTTCCCCTTTCTGTCCGCTTCCGCTGTCAAAACGAGGCTGTTCACTCTCCTGCGACCGTTTTGGTCCCAAATCTGGGCACGTTTTACCCTTTATTGTCCATTTTTCAGCAAATCTGGGGGATTCTTTGCTCTGTTTTGTCAATCCGGTTCAAATCTGAGCGTGCCTTGGCCCTTTGGGCTGTTTTAGACCCAAATCTGCACTGGGTTTGGGTCTGAGCGTCAATTACAATCCCAACCTGGCAACGCTTTCACTTTTAGAATAATTTTTGCTCTAAATATGGGAAAATGTTCCCTCTTTGGCCACTTTTTACCGTTTATTGTTGATTTAGACCAAAATCCGGACTTGCTTTCTCTCTTTGGGCCCTTCTCAACCCAAACCTGGGCACGCTTTGTGTGTCAGGGCCAGTTTTGGCCCAAATCTGGGAATGCTTGTCCTTTTGTCTCTTTTTGCTGTCAGTATGGGGGTATTTTTCCCTTTTGGCCATTTTTGCCACAAATCTGGGCACGCTTTTCGCTTTACAACCACTTCTGCCCTCTCTTAGGGAGTGGTTTTGCAGTTTCTGGCATCTTTGGCTGGAAATGTTTGGCCCTTTCTAGCCCGATTTCTTCTAAACTATTGGCATTTCTGTCCTTTTATTACGACATTTTGCTCCGCTCTTGGGATCACTTTTTGTACCTAACTTTACCCTGAATGGGAGGGTTTTTCAGCCTTTTAGGGGTGTTCTGGCCCCAGAACAGGGCTGTGTTTACCCTTCACAGCTCCTTCAGCAACACGTTGTGGGATGGTTTTGCCATTTGGGGCTGGTTTCCTCCCCAAACTCGGGATCTTTTGCCACGTAGGGCTGGGTTTGGGTGCGGGAGGGATGAGCTCAGCCCGTGGCCGCTCGGGCGTGCGGCCCCACAGAGCAGGGGTCTGCAATGGGGAGTTTTGTGCCCCCCTGTGTCACTGTGGGTGCTGGTGCTTGGCCTTGGGTAATCACGGTGGTGCAGGCGGTGGCAGAAACAGAGCCGGTGGCTCAACTCCGCTCCCCCTGCAGTGCAGCCCCCGCTTGTACCTTCTTCCCTTTCCGGCCTCTTCTGCCTTGAGAATGAGGATGGCTTTCTCCGTTATTGCTCTCTTTGCCTTAATTCTGCGACGTTTTTGCCCGTTATTGTCAATTTTTCAGCAAATTTAGGGTTTTCTCCCCTATTTTGTCTATTTTGTAAAAATCAGGTCAGGTTTTGGCTCTCTCAGCCCTTCTCCACCCAAACCTGGGCTCGTTTTGGCCCGTTGGGCCATTCTGGACCCAAATTACGGCACGCTTTGGACCTTGGGGTGGTTCTTGACCCAAAAGTGTGCACGCTTTGGTCCCTGGGGCCTTTCTCACATCAAACCTGGGCACGCTTCAGCCCTTTGGGCCATCACTGACCCGGATCTGGGCACGCTTTGGCCCTTTGAACCATTCTCGTCCCTGTTCAGGGCACGCTTTGTCTCTTTGAGCTGGTTTTGACCCAAATCTGGGAATGCTTTTCCTTTTATAAACATTTTTGCCCTAAATATTCTGATATGTTTTCTCTTTGCCACAAATCCGTCCATACTTTTTCCTTTACAACTATTTATGCCATGTTTGGGGGAACTTTTTTTGCTGTTTCTGGCATCTTTGGCACCAAAGATGGAAACGTTTGGCCCTTTTGGGCTGGTTTTCCCACAAATACTGGCATTTTTCTGCCTTTTATGACCATTTTTGCCCCAAACGTGGGGGATTCTTGCTCTTATGGCTAATTTTGCCCAGAATGGAGCATTTCTGTGCCCCTTTTTGTGTGTTTTAGCCCCAGGATGGGGCTGTGTTTGCCCTTCACAGCTCTTTCAGCAACAAGGTCTGGGAAGGTTTTGCTCTTTGTGGCTGTTGTGCCGCCCAGATCGGGATGCTTTTGTCGTTTCGGGCTGGTTTGGGTGTGGGATTGAGGAGCTCAGCCCATGGCACGCTTTGTGTGTAGGGGCCAGTTCTGACCCAAATCCGGGAATGCTTTTCCTCTTAACACAGTTTTTGCTGTAAATGTGGGCATAACTTTCCCTTTTGGCCATTTATGCCACAAGTCGGTGCCCGCTTTTCCCTTTACACCTTCGTATTCCTGGGTTTAGGGAATGTGTTTTCTGTTTCCAGCATCTTTGGCACCAAAGATGGAAAAGTCTGCCCTTCTCTGGCCAGTTTTCCCCTCCAAATTGGCATTTCTCTGCCCTTTATGACATTTTATCCCCACAACTGGGGAATTCTTGCACTTTGTGGCTATTGGTGCCCTGAAGGGAGCATTTCCATGCCTTTTATGGGTGTTCTGGCCCCAGAATGGGGCTGGGTTTGCCCTTCACAGCTCTTTCAGCAACAAGGTCTGGGAAGGTTTTGCTCTTTGTGGCCATTTTGCCCCCAAAATCGGGATACTTTTGTCACTTAGGGTTGGATTTGGGTGCGGGAGGGACGAGTTCAGTCCGTGGGCGCTGAGACACACAGCCCCACAGAGCAGGGGGCTGCGCCGGGGGTTTTTGTGCCCCTCTGTGTCACCGTGGGTGCTGGTACTGGTAGCTGGGGTAGTGCTTGTCACAGTGCTGCAGGTGGTGACAAAAACAGTGCTGGGGTCTCAGCTCTGCTCCCACCCGCAGCCGTGCCTGGGGGGAACACCTCCCAGGGGAGCAGCTCCCACTTGTGCCCTCTTCCCCTTCCTGTCCGCCTCTGCTGTGAAAATGAGGATGTTAACTCTTCTGTGACCGTTCTTGTCCCAAATCTGGGCACATTGTACACTTCATTGTGAATTTTTCCGCAAATGTGGGGATTTGTTCCCCTATTTGGTCAATTTGGCCCAAATCTGGGCACGCTTTGGCCATTTGGGCCATTCCCAACCCCGATCTGCCCATGGTTTGAGTTTGCGGCCGGATTTGACCCCAGTCGGGGAATGTTTTCCCTGTTATGGCCAGTTTTGCTCTCAGTATGGGGAGATGTTTCCCTGTTGGACATATTTTACCGTTGATGGTCAATGTTGACCAAACCCTGCTCATGCTTTGCCTCCTGGGGCCAGTTTTGACCCCCATCGTGGGATCCTTTTCCTTTTATCACTGGTTTTGCTGTAAATACGGGCATATCTTTCCCTTGTGACCATTTTTGCCACCAATCGAGGCACGATTTTCCCTTTTCAGCGGTTCCTGCCCTGTCTTAGGGAATGGATTTGCTGTTTCCGGCATCTTTGGCCCCAGAGCTGGACCAGTTTGTGTCTTTCTGGCCAGTTTTCCCCCGAATACTGGCATTTCTCTGCCCAAAGTTGGGATGCTGTTGCCATTAAGCCTGATTTTGGGTGCGGGAGGGATGACCTCAAACCGTGGCTGCTCGGGCATGTGGCCCCGCAGAGGAGGGGGCTGTGCCAGGGATTTTGTGCCCCCCTGTGTCACCGTGGGTGCTGGTGGTTGTTGTGCTGGTGGTTATCACGGTGCTGCAGGCGGTGATACAAACGGTGCTGGGGGCTCAGCTCCGCTCCCGCCAGCAGCTGCACTCAGCACGGCGTTTCCTGGGGGAGCAGCCCCGCTCAAGCCCTCTTCCCTTTTCTGGATGCTTCCACCATGAAAACGAGGCTGTTCACTCTTTTGTGACCATTCTGGCCTCAAGCCTGGGCACGTTTTACCCTTTATTGTCCATTTTTCAGCAAATCTGGGGGATACTTTACTCTGTTTTGTCAATCCGGTTCAAATCTGAGCGTGCCTTGGCCCTTGGGGCTGTTTTAGATCCAAATCTGCACAGGGTTTCAGTCTGTGGCCAGTTTTGACCGCAGCCTGAGAATACTTTCACTTTTATGAACACTTTTGCTCTCAGTGTGGGGAAGTGCTTATCTTTTGGCCACTTTTTACCCTTTCTTGTCAATGTAGACTAAAATCTGGACTTGTTTTCCCTCTTTGGACCCTTCTCAACCCAAACCTGGCCACACTTTGCTTGTAGGGGCCAGTTCTGACCCAAATCTGGGAATGCTTTTCCTCTTAACACATTTTTTGCTGTAAATGTGGGCATAACTTTCCCTTTTGGCCATTTATGCCACAAGTCGGTGCCCGCTTTTCCCTTTACACCTTCGTATTCCTGGGTTTAGGGAATGTGTTTTCTGTTTCCAGCATCTTTGGCACCAAAGATGGAAAAGTCTGCCCTTCTCTGGCCAGTTTTCCCCTCCAAATTGGCATTTCTCTGCCCTTTATGGCCATTTTTTCCCCACAACTGGGGAATTCTTGCACTTTGTGGCTATTGGTGCCCTGAAGGGAGCATTTCTGTGCCTTTTATGGGTGTTCTGGCCCCAGAATGGGGCTGTGGTTGCCCTTTACAGCTCTTTGAGGTAAAAGTTATGGGAAGGTTTTGCTCTTTGTGGCTGTTATGCCCTAAAATCGGGATACTTCTGCCATTTTGTGCTAGGTTTGGGTGCGAGCGGGACGAGCTCAGCCTGTGTCTGCTCAGGCGTGAGGCCACGCAGAGGAGGGGTCTGCGCCAGGGGATTTTGTGCCTCCCTGTGTCACCGTGGGTGCTGATCCTTGGTATGATGCCTACGGCTCTTATCACGGTGGTTGAAGCGGTGCCAAAACCAGTGCTGGGGTCCTCTGCGCCCTCTTCCCCTTTCCAAGCTCTTCTGCTGTGAGAATGGGGATGATTTGCCCTTTCTGGCCATTTTTGGCCCAAATGTGGGCACGCTTTGGGCCTCTGGGCCTTTTTATGACCCTAGTCTGGGCACAGTTTGGATCTTCGAGCCGTTCTCACCTGACATCTGGGAACACTCCAGCATTCTGGGACTTTCTTACCCCAAAGTGGCCACACATTGGCTCGTTGGGCCATTCTCAGCACAACTCTGGGCACACTTTAAGCTCTTCTGGACCCAGATCTGGGCACACTTTGACTGTTTGGATGGTTCTCGACCCAGCTTGGATCACACGTTGGCTCCTGGGGATGTTCTCGACACAAATCTGGGCAATGTTTGGCTGTTTGGGCCAATCTCAACCCAAATGTGAGAAAACTTTGGCCCGTTGGGCCTTTCGCGGCCCGATTGGGGCACACTTTCCCTCTTCCGGATAGTTTGGGCAAAACCTGGCAATGCTTCTCCTTTCAGCATCATTTGTGCCCTAAATGTGGGGATATGTTTCCCTTCTGGCCAGTTTTGGCACCAATCTGTCCCTGCTTTTCCCTTGCCCGCTCTTCATGCCCAGGCGTAGGGAGGTTCTTTGCTGTTTCTGGCATGTTTGCCCTCAAAGCTGGAAAGATTTGGCCTTTTCTGGCCAGTTTTCCCCTAAATATTGTTGCTTTCTCTGCCCTTTATGCCCATTTTTGCCTCAAACGTTGGGAATTCTTACCCTTATGTCTCATTTTTCTGAGAATGGGGCATTTCTGTGCCATTTATGGGTGTTCTGGCCCCAGAATGGGGCTGGGTTTGCCCTTCACAGCTCTTTCAGCAACAAGGTCTGGGAAGATTTTGCTCTTCGTGGCTGTTTTGCCCCCAAAATTGGGATACTTTTGTCGTTTCGGGCTGATTT
Organism: Rhynochetos jubatus; assembly: GCA_027574665.1. Classification (NCBI taxonomy): domain Eukaryota; kingdom Metazoa; phylum Chordata; class Aves; order Eurypygiformes; family Rhynochetidae; genus Rhynochetos; species Rhynochetos jubatus. The sequence continues at coordinate 1,955,470 of CM050654.1, forward strand.
TGGGTGTGGGAGGGACGAGCTCAGCCCGTGGCCACTCAGCACACAGCCCCAGAGAGCAGGAGGCTGCAGTGAGGGTTTTTGTGCCCCCCTGTGTCACCGTGGGTGCTGGTGCTGGTTGGGGTGCTGCTTGTCACAGTGCTGCAGGTGGTGACAAAAACATTGCTGTGGGCTCAGCTCCGCTCCCACCAGTGCCTGCACCCCGTGGGGGCCTTTCCTGGGGGAGCAGCCCCCGCTTGCTCCCTCTTCAACTTTCTGGCCGCTGTGAAAATGAGGATGTTTTCTCTTTTATGGGCATTTTTTGCCCCTCACCTGTGAGTGGGTTTTTACGTTGTTTTCAATTGTCCAGCAAATCTGGGGATTTTTTTTCCCTATGAACAATTTTTTACCCTTCTGGGCACGCTTTGGTTCTTTGGGCCATTTTTGAGCGGAATCTGGGCAGGGTTCGGCTCTTTGGGCCTTTACTGAGCCCAGTCTGGGCACTCGTTGGCCCATTGGGCCATTCTCAACACAGCTCTGGGCACACTGTTGCCCTTCTTGACCCAAATCTGGGATTGCTTTGCCTCTTTGGGTGGTTCTAGACCCAAATGTAGGTTCACTTGCACTTCTTGGATCATTCTCGACCCCAGCCTGGGCACGCTTCAGCCCCTGGGGCCTTTTCCAGCCTGAATCTGGGCAGCTTCTGGGCCTTTCTCAACCCGATGGAGGGCACGCTTTCCCTCTCTGAGCCAGTTTTGACAGAAATCTGGGAATGTTTTTGCTTTTATAAACTTGTTTGTCCTAAATATTGAGTTATCTTTTCTTTTTGGCCCTTTTTGACACAAACCTGGGCACGCTTTTCCCTTTACAACTATTCATCCCCTGAGTGAGGGAATGTGTTTGCTGTTTCTGGCATCTTTGGCCACAAAGCTGGAAACGTTTCCCCCTTTCTGGCCAGTTTACCCCTAAATATTGGCACTTCCCTGTTGATTCTGGCCATTTTGGGTGAATAATGGGGCCGTGTTTGCCATCTGCAGCCCTATTGGCATCTTATTTTGGGACGGTTATGCTCTTCATGGTGGCTTTACCCCCACAATTGGGATGCTTTTGTCATTTAGGGCTGGTTTTGGGTGTGCAGCCCGGGCGTGCAGCCCTGCAGAGGAGGGGGCTGTGCCGAGGGATTTTGTGCCTCCCTGTGTCACCGTGGGTGCTGCTGGTTGTGCTGCTGGTGGTTGGAGTGGTTGTCACGGTGGTTGAAGCAGTGCCAAAACCAGCGCTGGGAGCGTCTGCGCCCTCTTCCCCTTTCCAACCTCTTCTGCTGTGAGAATGGGGATGATTTGCCCTTTCTGGCCATTTTGCCCCAAATGTGGGCACGTTCTCCTTTTCAGAACCGCTTTTCCCTCCAATACAGGGATGTTACAGCTTTTCATGGGCGTTCCCGTGGGAAGGGGTGGGAGGTTTTGCCCTTTGTGGCCATCATTTGTCCCAAAGAGCTGCATTCCTTGGCCTTGTGTGCTCCGTTTTGGGGAATGTCTTGGGATTTTTGCCTTTCAGACCTGGTTTGGCCCCAGTTTGGGGCATGTTTGGCTCCTTATGGCCCCTTTCACCCAGATCTGGGTAGTTTGGCCTTCCTTCCTCTTTCTCGACCCAGTCTGGTGATTTCTTGCTGTTTCTGGCCATTTTTCCCTAAGGAAGGGGGTGGGTTTGCCCATTATTCCCTGGAATCCCTGGAATCAGGAATGTTTTGCCCTCTGTGGCCACATTTTCCACCCACAGGAGGATGATTTTCCCATTAGGACGTTCTTTTTCTCCTAAATCTGGGGATGGTTTTGCTCCTGACGTGTGTTTCAGCCCCAAATTTGGGGATGCTTTTGCACTTGAGGACCAGATTTCCAAGAATTCCGGGGTTAGTTGTCTCCTTTTGGGCATTGTTGTGTTTGAGAGAGATGAGCTCGGCCTGTGGCCTCTGGGGCGTTTGGCTGCTGAGAGGCGGGGGCTGTGCTGGAGGATTTTGTGCCCCCCTGTGTCACTGTGGGTGCTGGGGGTTGGGTTGTCACGGTGCTGCAGGCGGTGACAAAATGGTGCTGGGGGCCCAGCTTGGCTCCCACCAGCGGCTGCGCCCACGGGGGGGCCTTTCCCTGGGGAAGAGCCCCCGCTTCTGCCCTCTTCCCCTTTCTGGCCACGTCTTCCTGGAACGTGAGGCTCAGAACTCTGCTGTGAGCATTCCTGACCCGAATCTGGGCATAGTTTACCCTTTATTGTCTGTTCTTTTGCAACAAACCTGGGCATTTTTCACTTTGTTTTGTAAATGTTGTCCAAATGTGGGCACGCTTTTGCCCTTTGGGCCATTTTTGGCCCAAATGTGGGCACGCTTTGGGCCTCTGGGCCTTTTTATGACCCTAGTCTGGGCACAGTTTGGATCTTCGAGCCGTTCTCGCCTGACATCTGGGAACACTCCAGCATTCTGGGACTTTCTTACCCCAAAGTAGCCACACATTGGCTCGTTGGGCCTTTCCTGACCCCAGTCTGGCCACTCGTTGGCCCATTGGGCCATTCTCAGCACAACTCTGGGCACACTTTACGCCCTTCTGGACCCAGATCTGGGCACACTTTGACTGTTTGGATGGTTCTCGACCCAGCTTGGATCACACGTTGGCTCCTGGGGATGTTCTCGACACAAATCTGGGCAATGTTTGGCTGTTTGGGCCAATCTCAACCCAAATGTGAGAAAACTTTGGCCCGTTGGGCCTTTCGCGGCCCGATTGGGGCACACTTTCCCTCTTCCGGATAGTTTGGACAAAACCTGGCAATGCTTCTCCTTTCAGCATCATTTGTGCCCTAAATGTGGGGATATGTTTCCCTTCTGGCCAGTTTTGGCACCAATCTGTCCCTGCTTTTCCCTTGCCTGCTCTTCATGCCCAGGCGTAGGGAGGTTCTTTGCTGTTTCTGGCATGTTTGCCCTCAAAGCTGGAAAGATTTGGCCTTTTCTGGCCAGTTTTCCCCTAAATATTGTTGCTTTCTCTGCCCTTTATGCCCATTTTTGCCTCAAACGTTATGAATTCTTACCCTTATGTCTCATTTTTTCGAGGATAGAGCATTTCTGTGCCTTTTATGTGTGTTCTGGCCCCAGAATGGGGCTGGGTTTGCCCTTCACAGCTCTTTCAGCAACAAGGTCTGGGAAGGTTTTGCTCTTTGTGGCTGTTTTGCCCCCTAAATCGGGAAGCTTTTGTTGTTTAGGGCTTGATTTGGGTGCGGGAGGGACGAGCTCAGCCCATGGCTGCTCAGACACAGGGCCCCACAGAGCAGGGGGTTGCAGTGGGGGTTTTTGTGCCCCCTGTCTCATCGTGGGTGCTGGTGGTTGTTGTGATGGTGGTGTACACGGTGCTGCACGGGGGGACAGAAACAGTGCTGTGGGCTCAGCTCCACTCCCACCAGAGGCTGCGCCAGGGGTGGCCCTCTCCCAGGGGAGCTTCCCCTGCTTGGTCCCTCTTCCCCTTTCTAGCCAGTTCTGCCATGAAAATGAGGATGTTAACACTCCTGTGACCATTCTTGTCTCAAATCTGATCTTATTTTACCCTTTGTTATCCATTTTTCATCAAATCTGGGGATTTTTTTGCTTTGTTTTTTTCAATTTCATCCAAGTCTGGGCCACCTTGACCCTTTAGACCTTTCTCAAGCCACTGCAAATGCTTTCCCATTTATGATCATTTTCACTCTAAACATGGGGATGTGTTTTCCTTTGGGCATTTTTTTACCCTATCTTGTCTATTTAGACCCAAATCTTTTGATTTGACCAGGCTTGGAGCACCCTGGTCTAGTGGAGGGTGTCCCTGCCCATGGCGGTGGGGTTGGAACTGGATGGTCTTTCGGGTCCCTTCCAACCCAAACCATTCCGTGATTCAGTCCATAAATCTGGGTGTTTTCCCTTCACAGCTTTTTATGCCCTGCCTTAGTGAATGTTGTTGCTTTTTCCGGCGTCTTTGGCCCCAAAGCTGGAAATGTTTGTCCTTTTCTAGCCGCAATTCACCCTAAATGTTGTCTTTTCTGTCATTGTATTGTTATTTTTTGGCCGAATCTGGAGATCTCTTCCCTTTATTCCTAATTTTGCCCTGGATTGGAGTGGTTTCCAGCATTTTGGAAGGAAGACCATCCAGTTCCAACCCCCCTGCCATGGGCCGGGACACCCTCCGCTAGCACAGGTTGCTCCAAGCCTCATCCAGCCTGGCCTTGGACACTCCCAGGGATGGGGCATCCACAGCTTCTCTGGGAACCTGTCCCAGTGCCTCCCCACCCTCTCTGGGAAGAATTTCTTCCTGATATCTAATCTAAATCTCCCCACTTTCAATTTAAACCTGTTACCCCTTGTCCTGTCACTACGAGACCTTGTAAGAAGTCCACCCCCCCAGCTTCCTTGTAGCCCCCCAGGCACTGGAAGGGGCTATAGAGTCTCCCCGGAGCCTTCCCTTCTCCAGGCTGAACACCCCCACTCTCCCAGCCTGTCCCCTGGGCAGAGGGGCTCCAGCTCTCGCAGCATCTCTGTGGCCTCCTCTGGACTCGCTCCAACCAGTCGATAGCCTTCTGATGTTGAGGGATGCACAGCTGGATACAGCACTCCAGGGGGAGTCTCCCCAGAGTGGAGCAGAGGGGGAGAACCCCCTCCCTCGCCCTGCTGGCCACGCTGCTCCGGATCCAGCCCAGGATGCGGTTGGCTTTCTGGGCTCCAGCACACACGGCCGGCTCATGGCCAGCTTCTCATCCCCCAGCACCCCCAGGCCCTTCTCCTCAGGGCTCTTCCCGATCCATTCTGCGCCCAGCCTGGCCTTGTGCTGGGATTGCCCTGACCCATGTGCAGGCCCTTGCCCTTGGTCTTGTGACCTCCCTGTGGTTGGCACGGTCCCACCTCCCCAGCCTGTCCAGGTCCCTCTGGATGGCATCCCTCCCCTCCAGCATGTCACTGCTCCACACAGCCTGGTGTCATGTCAAACTTGCTGAGGGTGCACTCGATGCCATCGTCCCTGTCACTTGACAAAGATGTTAAACAGGACCGGTCCCCACACCGACCCCTGAGGAACACCGCCCGTCACTGCTGTCCACTCAGACATTGACCCATTGACCACCACGCTCTGAGTGGGACCAGCCAGTTCTTTATCCATCGAGCGGCCCATCCACCAAATCCATGCCTTTCCAGTTTAGAGACAAGGATGTCGTGCGGGACGGTGTCAAATGCTTTGCACAAGTCCAGGTAGATGACATCGGTGGCCCATCCTCTGTTCACCGAGGTCGTGATCCCGTCGTAGAATCCACCATGTTGGTCAGGCACCATCTGCCCTTGGTGAAGCCATGTTGGCTGTCACCAATCCCCTCCTGGTTCTCCCTGTGCCGTAGCATGGTTTCCAGGAGGATCTGCTCCATGATCTTGCCAGGCACAGAGGTGACACTGACTGGCCTGGAGTTCCCTGGATCCTCTTTTGTCCCTTTGAAAAATGGGGGGGTTGTTTCTCTTTTATGGGCATTTTTGCCCCTAATCTATGGATTTTTTTTACTTTATTGTCAAGTTTTCATCAAATCTGGGGAAGTTTTTCCCCTATTATTAAGTTTTTCCAAATCTAGGCACACTTTTGCTCTTGGGGCCATTTTTGTCCCAAATCTGGGCAGACTTTGCATCTTTAGGCCTTTGTGGATCTGGATCTGAATCTGGGTGATCCTATTGGGCTATTCTCAACAGAACTCTGGGCACAATTTTTGCTCTTCTTGACCCAAACCTGGGATCACTTGGACTGTTTGGGCCATTCTTGATGCCGGTTGGGTCACTCTGACTCTTGGAGCCATTCCGGATCCAAATCTGGGCATGGTTTGGCTCTTTGGGCCAATCTCAACCCAATGCTGGGTAGACTTTGAACCCCTGGGCTGCTCTTGCCCAGAATCTGGGCCCCTTTTGTCCCTCTGGGCCATCCTCAACCCAATTCAGGGCACGCTTTGGTCCTTTGGGCCAATTTTGACACAGATCTGGGAACGCTTTGGCTCTGCGGCCCGTTCTTGACCCAAATCTGGGTGTGATTGACCGTTAGGGCCAGTTTTGAGCAAATCTGTCCACATTTTTCCCTTTACAGCTGTTCCTGCCCAGTCTTAGGGAATGGTTGTGCTGGTTTTGGCATCTTTGGCCTCAAATGTGGAAACGTTTCCCCATTTCTGGCCAGTTTTCCTCCCCAGATTGACATTTCTCTGACTTCTGTGGCTATTTTCCCTACAAATGAGGGTATTCCCGCACTTTGTGAATAATCTTGGTGCTAGTGGAGCATTTCTACACCTTTTGGAAACATTTTTGGCCCCAGAATGGGGCTGTGTTTGCCCTTTTCAGCTCTCTCAGCAACAAATTATGGAAGGTTTTGCACTTTGTGGCCATTTTGCCCCCCAAATTGGGATGGGTTTGCCATTTAGGGCTGGTTTGGGTGCAGGACGGACAAGCTCAGCCTGTGGCCGCTCGGGAACGCAGCCTGGCAGAGGAGGGGGCTGCGCTGGGGGATTTTGTGCCCCCCTCTGTCACCGTGGGTGCTGGCAGTTGTTATCCTGGTCACAGTGTTTCAGTCAGTGACAAAAATAGTGCTGGACCTCAGCTCCGCTCCCACCAGTGGCTGTGCACGGGGGGGCCTTTCCCTGGGGAACAGCCCCTGCTTATTTCCTCTTCCCCTTTCTTGTCACTTCTACCTTGAGAATGGGGATTTTAACCCTGCTGTCACCATTCTTTCCCCAAAGGTTGGAATTATTTTCATTTATTGTCTATGTTTTCAGCAAATTGGGTGAATTTTTTTTTTTTTTTGCCTTATTTTGTCCAAACGTGGGACACTTTGGCCCCTTAGGCCCTTCTTTACCTTTTCCCTTTTGGCCATTTATACCACAAATCAGTGTGCGCTTTCCCCCTTACCCTTATGGCTATTGGTGCCCTGAACGGAGCATTTCTATGCCTTTTTTGGGTGTTCTGGCCCCAGAATGGGGCTGTGGTTGCCCTTCGCAGCTCTTTCAGGTGCCCTTTACAGCTATTTATACCCTGTCTTTGTGGATGTTTTTGCTGTTTCCTCCATCTTTGTCCCCAAAGTTGGAAACATTTGGCCTTTTCTAGCCTGATTTCCCCCTAAATATTGGCATTTCTGGCCTTGTATTGCTATTTTTTTGCCCAAATCGGGGGATCTCTGCTGTTTATACCTAATTTTGCACTGAACTGGAGTGTTTTCCAGCCTTTTTTGGGTGTTCTGGCCCCAGAATGGGGCTGTGTTTGCCCTTTACAGCTCTTTCAGCAACAAGTTAAGGGAAGGGTTTGCTCTTTGTGGCCGTTTTGCCCCCAAAATCGGGATGCTTTTGATGTTTAGCGTTGGTTTAGGGGGTGGGAGGGACGAGCTCAGCCCGTGGCTGCTCGGGCTTGTGGCCCTGCAGAGGAGGGGGCTGTGCCAGGGAATTTTGTGCCCCTCTGTGTCACCGTGGGTGCTGGTAGTGGTTGTTGTGGTGCTGCCTATCACAGTGATGTCGGTGGTGACAAAAACTCTGCTGGGGCCTCAGCTCCGCTCCTGCCAGTGGCTCTGCCCAAGGGGGGCCTTTCCAGGGGAGCAGCCCCCGCTTCTGCCCTCTTCACCTTTTTGACTGCTTCTTCGTTGAAGATGAGGGTGTTAACTCTACTGCCACCGCTCCTGACCCAAATCAGGGCGTGGTTTAACCTTTATTGTGGGTTTTCTCAGCAAATCTGGATATTTTTTACACTGTTTTGTGAATTTTGGCCGAATCTGGGTGCGCTTTGGTTCTTTGGGCCTTACTTGACCTCAGTCTGGGCATGATTTGGTTCTTCAAGCTGTTCTTGCCTGACATCTGAGAACATAGTGGCTTTTTGGGCCTTTCTTGAGCCCAGTCTGGCTGCTCATTGGCCCATTCTCAACACAACTCTGGGCACACTTTGTGCCCTTCTTGACCCAAATCCGCACACAATTTTTGACTCTTTAGGTCATTCTCAACCAAATTTGGATCACACATTGGCTCCCGGGGATGTTCTCGACACAAATCTGGGCAATGTTTGGCTGTTTGGGCCAATCTCAACCCAAATGTGGGAAAACTTTGGCCCGTTGGGCCTTTCGCGGCCCGATTGGGGCACACTTTCCCTCTTCCGGATAGTTTGGACAAAACCTGGCAATGCTTCTTCTTTCAGCATCATTTGTGCCCTAAATGTGGGGATATGTTTCCCTTCTGGCCAGTTTTTGGCACCAATCTGTCCCTGCTTTTCCCTTGCCTGCTCTTCATGCCCAGGCGTAGGGAGGTTCTTTGCTGTTTCTGGCATGTTTGCCCTCAAAGCTGGAAAGATTTGGCCTTTTCTGGCCAGTTTTCCCCTAAATATTGTTGTTTTCTCTGCCCTTTATGCCCATTTTTGCCTCAAATGTTGGGAATTCTTACCCTTATGTCTCATTTTTCTGAGAATGGGGCATTTCTGTGCCTTTTTTGGGTGTTCTGGCCCCAGAATGGGGCTGGGTTTGCCCTTTGAGAGCTGTTCCAGAAAGACGTTAGGGGAAGATTTTTCTCTTTGTGGCTGTTTTGCCCCCCAGATTGGGATGCTTTTGCCATTTGGGGCTGGATTTGGGTGCAAGAGGGATGAGCTCAGTCCGTGGCTGCTCAGGCTTGTGGCCCCGCTGAGGAGGGGGCTGCTCTGGGGAATTTTGTGCCACCCTGTGTCACCGTGGATTGTGCCAGTTGCCGCGAAGCTGACTGATCACAGTGGTGTATACGGTGACAAAAACATTGCTGTGGGCTCAGCTCCGCTTCCACCAGCGCCTGCACCCCGTGGGGGCCTTTCCCTGGGGAAGAGCCCCCGCTTCTGCCCTCTTCCCCTTTCTGGCCACGTCTTCCTGGAACGTGAGGCTCAGAACTCTGCTGTGAGCATTCTTGACCCAAATCTGGGCATGGTTTACCCTTTATTGTCTGTTCTTTTGCAGCAAACCTGGGCATTTTTTGCTTTGTTTTGTAAATGTTGTCCAAATGTGGGCACGCTTTTGCCATTTCTGGCCATTTTTGGCCCAAATGTGAGTACGCTTTGGCCTCTGGGCCTTTTTATGACCCTAGTCTGGGCACAGTTTGGATCTTCGAGCCGTTCTCGTCTGAGATCTGGGAACACTCCAGCATTCTGGGACTTTCTTACCCCAAAGTGGCCACACATTGGCTCGTTGGGCCTTTCCTGACCCCAGTCTGACCACTCATTGGCCCATTGGGCCATTCTAAGCACAACTCTGGGCACACTTTACGCCCTTCTGGACCCAGATCTGGGCACACTTTGACTGTTTGGATGGTTCTCGACCCAGCTTGGATCACACGTTGGCTCCTGGGGATGTTCTCGACACAAATCTGGGCAATGTTTCGCTGTTTGGGCCAATCTCAACCCAAATGTGGGAAAACTTTGGCCCTTTCGGCCTTTCGTGGCCCGATTGGGGCACACTTTCCCTCTTCCGGATAGTTTGGACAAAACCTGGCAATGCTTCTCCTTTCAGCATCATTTGTGCCCTAAATGTGGGGATATGTTTCCCTTCTGGCCAGTTTTGGCACCAATCTGTCCCTGCTTTTCCCTTGCCCGCTCTTCATGCCCAGGCGTAGGGAGGTTCTTTGCTGTTTCTGGCATGTTTGCCCTCAAAGCTGGAAAGATTTGGCCTTTTCTGGCCAGTTTTCCCCTAAATATTGTTGCTTTCTCTGCCCTTTATGCCCATTTTTGCCTCAAACATTGGGAATTCTTACCCTTATGTCTCATTTTTTCGAGGATAGAGCATTTCTGTGCCTTTTATGTGTGTTCTGGCCCCAGAATGGGGCTGGGTTTGCCCTTCACAGCTCTTTCAGCAACAAGGTCTGGGAAGGTTTTGCTCTTCGTGGCTGTTTTGCCCCCAAAATCGGGATGCTTTTGTCATTTAGCGCTGGTTTTGGGTGCGGGAGGGACGAGCTCAGCCCGTGGCCACTCAGCACACAGCCCCAGAGAGCAGGGGGCTGCAGTGAGGGTTTTTGTGCCCCCCTGTGTCACCGTGGGTGCTGGTGCTGGTTGGGGTGCTGCTTGTCACAGTGCTGCAGGTGGTGACAAAAACATTGCTGTGGGCTCAGCTCCGCTCCCACCAGTGCCTGCACCACGTGGGGGCCTTTCCTGGGGGAGCAGCCCCCGCTTGCTCCCTCTTCGACTTTCTGGCCGCTGTGAAAATGAGGATGTTTTCTCTTTTATGGGCATTTTTTGCCCCTCACCTGTGAGTGGGTTTTTACGTTGTTTTCAATTGTCCAGCAAATCTGGGGATTTTTTTTCCCTATGAACAATTTTTTACCCTTCTGGGCACGCTTTGGTTCTTTGGGCCATTTTTGAGCGGAATCTGGGCAGGGTTCGGCTCTTTGGGCCTTTACTGAGCCCAGTCTGGGCACTCGTTGGCCCATTGGGCCGTTCTCAACACAGCTCTGGGCACACTGTTGCCCTTCTTGACCCAAATCTGGGATTGCTTTGCCTCTTTGGGTGGTTCTAGACCCAAATGTAGGTTCACTTGCACTTCTTGGATCATTCTCGACCCCAGCCTGGGCACGCTTCAGCCCCTGGGGCCTTTTCCAGCCTGAATCTGGGCAGCTTCTGGGCCTTTCTCAACCCGATGGAGGGCACGCTTTCCCTCTCTGAGCCAGTTTTGACAGAAATCTGGGAATGTTTTTGCTTTTATAAACTTGTTTGTCCTAAATATTGAGTTATCTTTTCTTTTTGGCCCTTTTTGACACAAACCTGGGCACGCTTTTCCCTTTACAACTATTCATCCCCTGAGTGAGGGAATGTGTTTGCTGTTTCTGGCATCTTTGGCCACAAAGCTGGAAACGTTTCCCCCTTTCTGGCCAGTTTACCCCTAAATATTGGCACTTCCCTGTTGATTCTGGCCATTTTGGGTGAATAATGGGGCCGTGTTTGCCATCTGCAGCCCTATTGGCATCTTATTTTGGGACGGTTATGCTCTTCATGGTGGCTTTACCCCCACAATTGGGATGCTTTTGTCATTTAGGGCTGGTTTTGGGTGTGCAGCCCGGGCGTGCAGCCCTGCAGAGGAGGGGGCTGTGCCGAGGGATTTTGTGCCTCCCTGTGTCACCGTGGGTGCTGCTGGTTGTGCTGCTGGTGGTTGGAGTGGTTGTCACGGTGGTTGAAGCAGTGCCAAAACCAGCGCTGGGAGCGTCTGCGCCCTCTTCCCCTTTCCAACCTCTTCTGCTGTGAGAATGGGGATGATTTGCCCTTTCTGGCCATTTTGCCCCAAATGTGGGCACGTTCTCCTTTTCAGAACCGCTTTTCCCTCCAATACAGGGATGTTACAGCTTTTCATGGGCGTTCCCGTGGGAAGGGGTGGGAGGTTTTGCCCTTTGTGGCCATCATTTGTCCCAAAGAGCTGCATTCCTTGGCCTTGTGTGCTCCGTTTTGGGGAATGTCTTGGGATTTTTGCCTTTCAGACCTGGTTTGGCCCCAGTTTGGGGCATGTTTGGCTCCTTATGGCCCCTTTCACCCAGATCTGGGTAGTTTGGCCTTCCTTCCTCTTTCTCGACCCAGTCTGGTGATTTCTTGCTGTTTCTGGCCATTTTTCCCTAAGGAAGGGGGTAGGTTTGCCCATTATTCCCTGGAATCCCTGGAATCAGGAATGTTTTGCCCTCTGTGGCCACATTTTCCACCCACAGGAGGATGATTTTCCCATTAGGACGTTCTTTTTCTCCTAAATCTGGGGATGGTTTTGCTCCTGACGTGTGTTTCAGCCCCAAATTTGGGGATGCTTTTGCACTTGAGGACCAGGTTTCCAAGAATTCCGGGGTTAGTTGTCTCCTTTTGGGCATTGTTGTGTTTGAGAGAGATGAGCTCGGCCTGTGGCCTCTGGGGCGTTTGGCTGCTGAGAGGCGGGGGCTGTGCTGGAGGATTTTGTGCCCCCCTGTGTCACTGTGGGTGCTGGGGGTTGGGTTGTCACGGTGCTGCAGGCGGTGACACAAATGGTGCTGGGGGCTCAGCTTGGCTCCCACCAGCGGCTGCGCCCACGGGGGGGCCTTTCCCTGGGGAAGAGCCCCCGCTTCTGCCCTCTTCCCCTTTCTGGCCATGTCTTCCTGGAACGTGAGGCTCAGAACTCTGCTGTGAGCATTCCTGACCCGAATCTGGGCATAGTTTACCCTTTATTGTCTGTTCTTTTGCAACAAACCTGGGCATTTTTCACTTTGTTTTGTAAATGTTGTCCAAATGTGGGCACGCTTTTGCCCTTTGGGCCATTTTTGGCCCAAATGTGGGCACACTTTGGGCCTCTGGGCCTTTTTATGACCCTAGTCTGGGCACAGTTTGGATCTTCGAGCCGTTCTCACCTGACATGTGGGAACACTCCAGCATTCTGGGACTTTCTTACCCCAAAGTGGCCACACATTGGCTCGTTGGGCCTTTCCTGACCCCAGTCTGGCCACTCGTTGGCCCATTGGGCCATTCTCAGCACAACTCTGGGCACACTTTACGCCCTTCTGGACCCAGATCTGGGCACACTTTGACTGTTTGGATGGTTCTCGACCCAGCTTGGATCACACGTTGGCTCCCAGGGATGTTCTTGACACAAATCTGGGCAATGTTTGGCTGTTTGGGCCAATCTCAACCCAAATGTGGGAAAACTTTGGCCCGTTGGGCCTTTCGCGGCCCAATTGGGGCACACTTTCCCTCTTCTGGATAGTTTGGACAAAACCTGGCAATTCTTCTCCTTTCAGCATCATTTGTGCCCTAAATGTGGGGATATGTTTCCCTTCTGGCCAGTTTTGGCACCAATCTGTCCCTGCTTTTCCCTTGCCCGCTCTTCATGCCCAGGCGTAGGGAGGTTCTTTGCTGTTTCTGGCATGTTTGCCCTCAAAGCTGGAAAGATTTGGCCTTTTCTGGCCAGTTTTCCCCTAAATATTGTTGCTTTCTCTGCCCTTTATGCCCATTTTTGCCTCAAACGTTGGGAATTCTTACCCTTATGTCTCATTTTTCCGAGAATGGGGCATTTCTGTGCCTTTTTTGGGTGTTCTGGCCCCAGAATGGGGCTGTGTTTGCCCTTCACAGCTCTTTCAGCAACAAGGTCTGGGAAGGTTTTGCTCTTTGTGGCCATTTTGCCCCCAAAATACTGGCATTTCTCTGCCCAAAGGTGGGATGCTTTTGCCATTTGGGGCTGGTTTTGGGTGCAGGAGGGACAAGCTCAGCCCATGGCTGCTCGGGCGTGTGTCCCTGCAGAGGAGGGGGCTGTGCCAGGGTTTTTGTGCCCCCCTGTGTCACCGTGGGTGCTGGTGGTTGTTGTGCTGGTGGTTATCACGGTGCTGCAGGCGGTGATACAAACGGTGCTGGGGGCTCAGCTCCGCTCCCGCCAGCAGCTGCACTCAGCACGGCGTTTCCTGCGGGAGCAGCCCCGCTCACGCCCTCTTCCCTTTTCTGGATGCTTCCACCATGAAAACGAGGCTGTTCACTCTTTTGTGACCATTCTGGCCTCAAGCCTGGGCACGTTTTACCCTTTATTGTCCATTTTTCAGCAAATCTGGGGGATACTTTACTCTGTTTTGTCAATCCGGTTCAAATCTGAGCGTGCCTTGGCCCTTGGGGCTGTTTTAGATCCAAATCTGCACAGGGTTTCAGTCTGTGGCCAGTTTTGACCGCAGCCTGAGAATACTTTCACTTTTATGAACACTTTTGCTCTCAGTGTGGGGAAGTGCTTATCTTTTGGCCACTTTTTACCCTTTCTTGTCAATGTAGACTAAAATCTGGACTTGTTTTCCCTCTTTGGACCCTTCTCAACCCAAACCTGGCCACACTTTGCGTGTAGGGGCCAGTTCTGACCCAAATCTGGGAATGCTTTTCCTCTTAACACATTTTTTGCTGTAAATGTGGGCATAACTTTCCCTTTTGGCCATTTATGCCACAAGTCGGTGCCCGCTTTTCCCTTTACACCTTCGTATTCCTGGGTTTAGGGAATGTGTTTTCTGTTTCCAGCATCTTTGGCACCAAAGATGGAAAAGTCTGCCCTTCTCTGGCCAGTTTTCCCCTCCAAATTGGCATTTCTCTGCCCTTTATGGCCATTTTTTCCCCACAACTGGGGAATTCTTGCACTTTGTGGCTATTGGTGCCCTGAAGGGAGCATTTCCATGCCTTTTATGGGTGTTCTGGCCCCAGAATGGGGCTGGGTTTGCCCTTCACAGCTCTTTCAGCAACAAGGTCTGGGAAGGTTTTGCTCTTTGTGGCCATTTTGCCCCCAAAATTGGGATACTTTTGTCACTTAGGGTTGGATTTGGGTGCGGGAGGGACGAGTTCAGTCCGTGGGCGCTGAGACACACAGCCCCACAGAGCAGGGGGCTGCGCCGGGGGTTTTTGTGCCCCTCTGTGTCACTGTGGGTGCTGGTACTGGTAGCTGGGGTAGTGCTTGTCACAGTGCTGCAGGTGGTGACAAAAACAGTGCTGGGGTCTCAGCTCTGCTCCCACCCGCAGCCGTGCCTGGGGGGAACACCTCCCAGGGGAGCAGCTCCCACTTGTGCCCTCTTCCCCTTCCTGTCCGCCTCTGCTGTGAAAATGAGGCTGTTAACTCTTCTGTGACCGTTCTTGTCCCAAATCTGGGCACATTGTACACTTCATTGTGAATTTTTCCGCAAATGTGGGGATTTGTTCCCCTATTTGGTCAATTTGGCCCAAATCTGGGCACGCTTTGGCCATTTGGGCCATTCCCAACCCCGATCTGCCCATGGTTTGAGTTTGCGGCCGGATTTGACCCCAGTCGGGGAATGTTTTCCCTGTTATGGCCAGTTTTGTTCTCAGTATGGGGAGATGTTTCCCTGTTGGACATATTTTACCGTTGATGGTCAATGTTGACCAAATCCTGCTCATGCTTTGCCTCCTGGGGCCAGTTTTGACCCCCATCGTGGGGTCCTTTTCCTTTTATCACTGGTTTTGCTGTAAATACGGGCATATCTTTCCCTTGTGACCATTTTTGCCACCAATCGAGGCACGATTTTCCCTTTTCAGCAGTTCCTGCCCTGTCTTAGGGAATGGATTTGCTGTTTCCGGCATCTTTGGCCCCAGAGCTGGACCAGTTTGTGTCTTTCTGGCCAGTTTTCCCCCGAATACTGGCATTTCTCTGCCCAAAGTTGGGATGCTGTTGCCATTAAGCCTGATTTTGGGTGCGGGAGGGATGACCTCAAACCGTGGCTGCTCGGGCATGTGGCCCCGCAGAGGAGGGGGCTGTGCCAGGGATTTTGTGCCCCCCTGTGTCACCGTGGGTGCTGGTGGTTGTTGTGCTGGTGGTTATCACGGTGCTGCAGGCGGTGATACAAACGGTGCTGGGGGCTCAGCTCCGCTCCCGCCAGCAGCTGCACTCAGCACGGCGTTTCCTGGGGGAGCAGCCCCGCTCACGCCCTCTTCCCTTTTCTGGATGCTTCCACCATGAAAACGAGGCTGTTCACTCTTTTGTGACCATTCTGGCCTCAAGCCTGGGCACGTTTTACCCTTTATTGTCCATTTTTCAGCAAATCTGGGGGATACTTTACTCTGTTTTGTCAATCCGGTTCAAATCTGAGCGTGCCTTGGCCCTTGGGGCCGTTTTAGACCCAAATCTGCACTGGGTTTCAGTCTGTGGCCAGTTTTGACCGCAGCCTGAGAATACTTTCACTTTTATGAACACTTTTGCTCTCAGTGTGGGGAAGTGCTTATCTTTTGGCCACTTTTTACCCTTTCTTGTCAATGTAGACTAAAATCTGGACTTGTTTTCCCTCTTTGGACCCTTCTCAACCCAAACCTGGCCACACTTTGCTTGTAGGGGCCAGTTCTGACCCAAATCTGGGAATGCTTTTCCTCTTAACACATTTTTTGCTGTAAATGTGGGCATAACTTTCCCTTTTGGCCATTTATGCCACAAGTCGGTGCCCGCTTTTCCCTTTACACCTTCGTATTCCTGGGTTTAGGGAATGTGTTTTCTGTTTCCAGCATCTTTGGCACCAAAGATGGAAAAGTCTGCCCTTCTCTGGCCAGTTTTCCCCTCCAAATTGGCATTTCTCTGCCCTTTATGGCCATTTTTTCCCCACAACTGGGGAATTCTTGCACTTTGTGGCTATTGGTGCCCTGAAGGGAGCATTTCTGTGCCTTTTATGGGTGTTCTGGCCCCAGAATGGGGCTGTGGTTGCCCTTTACAGCTCTTTGAGGTAAAAGTTATGGGAAGGTTTTGCTCTTTGTGGCTGTTATGCCCTAAAATCGGGATACTTCTGCCATTTTGTGCTAGGTTTGGGTGCGAGCGGGACGAGCTCAGCCTGTGTCTGCTCAGGCGTGAGGCCACGCAGAGGAGGGGTCTGCGCCAGGGGATTTTGTGCCTCCCTGTGTCACCGTGGGTGCTGATCCTTGGTATGATGCCTACGGCTCTTATCACGGTGGTTGAAGCGGTGCCAAAACCAGTGCTGGGGTCCTCTGCGCCCTCTTCCCCTTTCCAAGCTCTTCTGCTGTGAGAATGGGGATGATTTGCCCTTTCTGGCCATTTTTGGCCCAAATGTGGGCACGCTTTGGGCCTCTGGGCCTTTTTATGACCCTAGTCTGGGCACAGTTTGGATCTTTGAGCCGTTCTCACCTGACATCTGGGAACACTCCAGCATTCTGGGACTTTCTTACCCCAAAGTGGCCACACATTGGCTCGTTGGGCCTTTCCTGACCCCAGTCTGGCCACTCGTTGGCCCATTGGGCCATTCTCAGCACAACTCTGGGCACACTTTACGCCCTTCTGGACCCAGATCTGGGCACACTTTGACTGTTTGGATGGTTCTCGACCCAGCTTGGATCACACGTTGGCTCCCGGGGATGTTCTCGACACAAATCTGGGCAATGTTTGGCTGTTTGGGCCAATCTCAACCCAAATGTGGGAAAACTTTGGCCCGTTGGGCCTTTTGCGGCCCGATTGGGGCACACTTTCCCTCTTCCGGATAGTTTGGACAAAACCTGGCAATTCTTCTCCTTTCAGCATCATTTGTGCCCTAAATGTGGGGATATGTTTCCCTTCTGGCCAGTTTTGGCACCAATCTGTCCCTGCTTTTCCCTTGCCCGCTCTTCATGCCCAGGCGTAGGGAGGTTCTTTGCTGTTTCTGGCATGTTTGCCCTCAAAGCTGGAAAGATTTGGCCTTTTCTGGCCAGTTTTCCCCTAAATATTGTTGCTTTCTCTGCCCTTTATGCCCATTTTTGCCTCAAACGTTGGGAATTCTTACCCTTATGTCTTATTTTTCTGAGAATGGGGCATTTCTGTGCCATTTATGGGTGTTCTGGCCCCAGAATGGGGCTGGGTTTGCCCTTCACAGCTCTTTCAGCAACAAGGTCTGGGAAGATTTTTCTCTTCGTGGCTGTTTTGCCCCCAAAATTGGGATACTTTTGTCGTTTCGGGCTGATTTTGGGTGTGGGAGGGACGAGCTCAGTCCGTGGCCACTCAGCACACAGCCCCAGAGAGCAGGGGGCTGCAGTGAGGGTTTTTGTGCCCCCCTGTGTCACCGTGGGTGCTGGTGCTGGTTGGGGTGCTGCTTGTCACAGTGCTTCAGGTGGTGACAAAAACATTGCTGTGGGCTCAGCTCCGCTCCCACCAGCGCCTGCACCACGTGGGGGCCTTTCCTGGGGGAGCAGCCCCCGCTTGCTCCCTCTTCGACTTTCTGGCCGCTGTGAAAATGAGGATGTTTTCTCTTTTATGGGCATTTTTTGCCCCTCACCTGTGAGTGGGTTTTTACGTTGTTTTCAATTGTCCAGCAAATCTGGGGATTTTTTTTCGCTATGAACAATTTTTTACCCTTCTGGGCACGCTTTGGTTCTTTGGGCCATTTTTGAGCGGAATCTGGGCAGGGTTCGGCTCTTTGGGCCTTTACTGAGCCCAGTCTGGGCACTCGTTGGCCCATTGGGCCGTTCTCAACACAGCTCTGGGCACACTGTTGCCCTTCTTGACCCAAATCTGGGATTGCTTTGCCTCTTTGGGTGGTTCTAGACCCAAATGTAGGTTCACTTGCACTTCTTGGATCATTCTCGACCCCAGCCTGGGCACGCTTCAGCCCCTGGGGCCTTTTCCAGCCTGAATCTGGGCAGCTTCTGGGCCTTTCTCAACCCGATGGAGGGCACGCTTTCCCTCTCTGAGCCAGTTTTGACAGAAATCTGGGAATGTTTTTGCTTTTATAAACTTGTTTGTCCTAAATATTGAGTTATCTTTTCTTTTTGGCCCTTTTTGACACAAACCTGGGCACGCTTTTCCCTTTACAACTATTCATCCCCTGAGTGAGGGAATGTGTTTGCTGTTTCTGGCATCTTTGGCCACAAAGCTGGAAACGTTTCCCCCTTTCTGGCCAGTTTACCCCTAAATATTGGCACTTCCCTGTTGATTCTGGCCATTTTGGGTGAATAATGGGGCCGTGTTTGCCATCTGCAGCCCTATTGGCATCTTATTTTGGGACGGTTATGCTCTTCATGGTGGCTTTACCCCCACAATTGGGATGCTTTTGTCATTTAGGGCTGGTTTTGGGTGTGCAGCCCGGGCGTGCAGCCCTGCAGAGGAGGGGGCTGTGCCGAGGGATTTTGTGCCTCCCTGTGTCACCGTGGGTGCTGCTGGTTGTGCTGCTGGTGGTTGGAGTGGTTGTCACGGTGGTTGAAGCAGTGCCAAAACCAGCGCTGGGAGCGTCTGCGCCCTCTTCCCCTTTCCAACCTCTTCTGCTGTGAGAATGGGGATGATTTGCCCTTTCTGGCCATTTTGCCCCAAATGTGGGCACGTTCTCCTTTTCAGAACCACTTTTCCCTCCAATACAGGGATGTTACAGCTTTTCATGGGCGTTCCCGTGGGAAGGGGTGGGAGGTTTTGCCCTTTGTGGCCATCATTTGTCCCAAAGAGCTGCATTCCTTGGCCTTGTGTGCTCCGTTTTGGGGAATGTCTTGGGATTTTTGCCTTTCAGACCTGGTTTGGCCCCAGTTTGGGGCATGTTTGGCTCCTTATGGCCCCTTTCACCCAGATCTGGGTAGTTTGGCCTTCCTTCCTCTTTCTCGACCCAGTCTGGTGATTTCTTGCTGTTTCTGGCCATTTTTCCCTAAGGAAGGGGGTGGGTTTGCCCATTATTCCCTGGAATCCCTGGAATCAGGAATGTTTTGCCCTCTGTGGCCACATTTTCCACCCACAGGAGGATGATTTTCCCATTAGGACGTTCTTTTTCTCCTAAATCTGGGGATGGTTTTGCTCCTGACGTGTGTTTCAGCCCCAAATTTGGGGATGCTTTTGCACTTGAGGACCAGATTTCCAAGAATTCCGGGGTTAGTTGTCTCCTTTTGGGCATTGTTGTGTTTGAGAGAGATGAGCCCGGCCTGTGGCCTCTGGGGCGTTTGGCTGCTGAGAGGCGGGGGCTGTGCTGGAGGATTTTGTGCCCCCCTGTGTCACTGTGGGTGCTGGGGGTTGGGTTGTCACGGTGCTGCAGGCGGTGACAAAAACGGTGCTGGGGGCTCAGCTTGGCTCCCACCAGCGGCTGCGCCCACGGGGGGGCCTTTCCCTGGGGAAGAGCCCCCGCTTCTGCCCTCTTCCCCTTTCTGGCCACGTCTTCCTGGAACGTGAGGCTCAGAACTCTGCTGTGAGCATTCCTGACCCGAATCTGGGCATGGTTTACCCTTTATTGTCTGTTCTTTTGCAACAAACCTGGGCATTTTTCACTTTGTTTTGTAAATGTTGTCCAAATGTGGGCACGCTTTTGCCCTTTGGGCCATTTTTGGCCCAAATGTGGGCACGCTTTGGGCCTCTGGGCCTTTTTATGACCCTAGTCTGGGCACAGTTTGGATCTTCGAGCCGTTCTCGCCTGACATCTGGGAACACTCCAGCATTCTGGGACTTTCTTACCCCAAAGTAGCCACACATTGGCTCGTTGGGCCTTTCCTGACCCCAGTCTGGCCACTCGTTGGCCCATTGGGCCATTCTCAGCACAACTCTGGGCACACTTTACGCCCTTCTGGACCCAGATCTGGGCACACTTTGACTGTTTGGATGGTTCTCGACCCAGCTTGGATCACACGTTGGCTCCTGGGGATGTTCTCGACACAAATCTGGGCAATGTTTGGCTGTTTGGGCCAATCTCAACCCAAATGCGAGAAAACTTTGGCCCGTTGGGCCTTTTGCGGCCCGATTGGGGCACACTTTCCCTCTTCCGGATAGTTTGGACAAAACCTGGCAATGCTTCTCCTTTCAGCATCATTTGTGCCCTAAATGTGGGGATATGTTTCCCTTCTGGCCAGTTTTGGCACCAATCTGTCCCTGCTTTTCCCTTGCCCGCTCTTCATGCCCAGGCGTAGGGAGGTTCTTTGCTGTTTCTGGCATGTTTGCCCTCAAAGCTGGAAAGATTTGGCCTTTTCTGGCCAGTTTTCCCCTAAATATTGTTGCTTTCTCTGCCCTTTATGCCCATTTTTGCCTCAAACGTTGGGAATTCTTACCCTTATGTCTCATTTTTCCGAGAATGGGGCATTTCTGTGCCTTTTTTGGGTGTTCTGGCCCCAGAATGGGGCTGTGTTTGCCCTTCACAGCTCTTTCAGCAACAAGGTCTGGGAAGGTTTTGCTCTTTGTGGCTGTTTTGCCCCCAAAATCGGGATGCTTTTGTCGTTTAGGGCTGGATTTGGGTGCAGGAGGGACGAGCTCAGCCCGTGGCTGCACAGACACAGGGCCCCACAGAGCAGGGGGCTGCAGTGGGGGTTTTTGTGCCCCCCTGTGTCACCGTGGGTGCTGGTGGTTGTGCTGGTTGTGCTAGTTGTCGCGGTGCTGCAGGCGGTGACACAAACGGTGCTGGGGGCTCAGCTCCGCTCCCGCCAGCGGCCGTGGCCGGGGTGCCTTTCCCAGGGGAGCAGCATTGCTCTTTCCTCTTCCCCTTTCTGTCCGCTTCCGCTGTCAAAACGAGGCTGTTCACTCTCCTATGACCGTTTTGGTCCCCAATCTGGGCACGTTTTACCCTTTATTGTCCATTTTTCAGCAAATCTGGGGGATTCTTTGCTCTGTTTTGTCAATCTGGTTCAAATCTGAGCGTGCCTTGGCCCTTTGGGCTGTTTTAGACCCAAATCTGCACTGGGTTTGGGTCTGAGCGCCAATTACAATCCCAACCTGGCAACGCTTTCACTTTTAGAATAATTTTTGCTCTAAATATGGGAAAATATTCCCTCTTTGGCCACTTTTTACCGTTTATTGTTGATTTAGACCAAAATCCGGACTTGCTTTCTCTCTTTGGGCCCTTCTCAACCCAAACCTGGGCACGCTTTGTGTGTCAGGGCCAGTTTTGGCCCAAATCTGGGAATGCTTGTCCTTTTGTCTCTTTTTGCTGTCAGTATGGGGGTATTTTTCCCTTTTGGCCATTTTTGCCACAAATCTGGGCACGCTTTTCGCTTTACAACCACTTCTGCCCTCTCTTAGGGAGTGGTTTTGCAGTTTCTGGCATCTTTGGCTGGAAATGTTTGGCCCTTTCTAGCCCGATTTCTTCTAAACTATTGGCATTTCTGTCCTTTTATTACGACATTTTGCTCCGCTCTTGGGATCACTTTTTGTACCTAACTTTACCCTGAATGGGAGGGTTTTTCAGCCTTTTAGGGGTGTTCTGGCCCCAGAACAGGGCTGTGTTTACCCTTCACAGCTCCTTCAGCAACACGTTGTGGGATGGTTTTGCCATTTGGGGCTGGTTTCCTCCCCAAACTCGGGATCTTTTGCCACGTAGGGCTGGGTTTGGGTGCGGGAGGGATGAGCTCAGCCCGTGGCCGCTCGGGCATGCGGCCCCACAGAGCAGGGGTCTGCAATGGGGAGTTTTGTGCCCCCCTGTGTCACTGTGGGTGCTGGTGCTTGGCCTTGGGTAATCACGGTGGTGCAGGCGGTGGCAGAAACAGAGCCGGTGGCTCAACTCCGCTCCCCCTGCAGTGCAGCCCCCGCTTGTACCTTCTTCCCTTTCCGGCCTCTTCTGCCTTGAGAATGAGGATGGCTTTCTCCGTTATTGCTCTCTTTGCCTTAATTCTGCGACGTTTTTGCCCGTTATTGTCAATTTTTCAGCAAGTTTAGGGTTTTCTCCCCTATTTTGTCTATTTTGTAAAAATCAGGTCAGGTTTTGGCTCTCTCAGCCCTTCTCCACCCAAACCTGGGCTCGTTTTGGCCCGTTGGGCCATTCTGGACCCAAATTACGGCACGCTTTGGACCTTGGGGTGGTTCTTGACCCAAAAGTGTGCACGCTTTGGTCCCTGGGGCCTTTCTCACATCAAACCTGGGCACGCTTCAGCCCTTTGGGCCATCACTGACCCGGATCTGGGCACGCTTTGGCCCTTTGAACCATTCTCGTCCCTGTTCAGGGCACGCTTTGTCTCTTTGAGCTGGTTTTGACCCAAATCTGGGAATGCTTTTCCTTTTATAAACATTTTTGCCCTAAATATTCTGATATGTTTTCTCTTTGCCACAAATCCGTCCATACTTTTTCCTTTACAACTATTTATGCCATGTTTGGGGGAACTTTTTTGCTGTTTCTGGCATCTTTGGCACCAAAGATGGAAACGTTTGGCCCTTTTGGGCTGGTTTTCCCACAAATACTGGCATTTTTCTGCCTTTTATGACCATTTTTGCCCCAAACGTGGGGGATTCTTGCTCTTATGGCTAATTTTGCCCAGAATGGAGCATTTCTGTGCCCCTTTTTGTGTGTTTTAGCCCCAGGATGGGGCTGTGTTTGCCCTTCACAGCTCTTTCAGCAACAAGGTCTGGGAAGGTTTTGCTCTTTGTGGCTGTTGTGCTGCCCAGATCGGGATGCTTTTGTCGTTTCGGGCTGGTTTTGGGTGTGGGATTGAGGAGCTCAGCCCATGGCACGCTTTGTGTGTAGGGGCCAGTTCTGACCCAAATCCGGGAATGCTTTTCCTCTTAACACAGTTTTTGCTGTAAATGTGGGCATAACTTTCCCTTTTGGCCTTTTAGGCCACAAGTCGGTGCCCGCTTTTCCCTTTACACCTTTGTATTCCTGGGTTTAGGGAATGTGTTTTCTGTTTCCAGCATCTTTGGCACCAAAGATGGAAAAGTCTGCCCTTCTCTGGTCAGTTTTCCCCTCCAAATTGGCATTTCTCTGCCCTTTATGGCATTTTATCCCCACAACTGGGGAATTCTTGCACTTTGTGGCTATTGGTGCCCTGAAGGGAGCATTTCCATGCCTTTTATGGGTGTTCTGGCCCCAGAATGGGGCTGGGTTTGCCCTTCACAGCTCTTTCAGCAACAAGGTCTGGGAAGGTTTTGCTCTTTGTGGCTGTTTTGCCCCCAAAATCGGGATACTTTTGTCACTTAGGGCTGGATTTGGGTGCGGGAGGGACGAGCTCAGCCTGTGGGCGCTGAGACACACAGCCCCACAGAGCAGGGGGCTGCAGTGGGGGTTTTTGTGCTCCCCTGTGTCACTGTGGGTGCTGGTACTGGTAGCTGGGGTGGTGCTTGTCACAGTACTGCAGGTGATGACAAAAACAGTGCTGGGGTCTCAGCTCTGCTCCCACCCACAGCGGTGCCTGGGGGGAACACCTCCCAGGGGAGCAGCTCCCACTTGTGCCCTCTTCCCCTTCCTGTCCGCCTCTGCTGTGAAAATGAGGCTGTTAACTCTTCTGTGACCGTTCTTGTCCCAAATCTGGGCACATTGTACACTTCATTGTGAATTTTTCCGCAAATGTGGGGATTTGTTCCCCTATTTGGTCAATTTGGCCCAAATCTGGGCACGCTTTGGCCATTTGGGCCATTCCCAACCCCGATCTGCCCATGGTTTGAGTTTGCGGCCGGATTTGACCCCAGTCGGGGAATGTTTTCCCTGTTATGGCCAGTTTTGCTCTCAGTATGGGGAGATGTTTCCCTGTTGGACATATTTTACCGTTGATGGTCAATGTTGACCAAACCCTGCTCATGCTTTGCCTCCTGGGGCCAGTTTTGACCCCCATCGTGGGGTCCTTTTCCTTTTATCACTGGTTTTGCTGTAAATACGGGCATATCTTTCCCTTGTGACCATTTTTGCCACCAATCGAGGCACGATTTTCCCTTTTCAGCGGTTCCTGCCCTGTCTTAGGGAATGGATTTGCTGTTTCCGGCATCTTTGGCCCCAGAGCTGGATCAGTTTGTGTCTTTCTGGCCAGTTTTCCCCCGAATACTGGCATTTCTCTGCCCAAAGTTGGGATGCTGTTGCCATTAAGCCTGATTTTGGGTGCGGGAGGGATGACCTCAAACCGTGGCTGCTCGGGCATGTGGCCCCGCAGAGGAGGGGGCTGTGCCAGGGATTTTGTGCCCCCCTGTGTCACCGTGGGTGCTGGTGGTTGTTGTGCTGGTGGTTATCACGGTGCTGCAGGCGGTGATACAAACGGTGCTGGGGGCTCAGCTCCGCTCCCGCCAGCAGCTGCACTCAGCACGGCGTTTCCTGGGGGAGCAGCCCCGCTCACGCCCTCTTCCCTTTTCTGGATGCTTCCACCATGAAAACGAGGCTGTTCACTCTTTTGTGACCATTCTGGCCTCAAGCCTGGGCATGTTTTACCCTTTATTGTCCATTTTTCAGCAAATCTGGGGGATACTTTACACTGTTTTGTCAATCCGGTTCAAATCTGAGCGTGCCTTGGCCCTTGGGGCTGTTTTAGACCCAAATCTGCACTGGGTTTCAGTCTGTGGCCAGTTTTGACCGCAGCCTGAGAATAATTTCACTTTTATGAACACTTTTGCTCTCAGTGTGGGGAAGTGCTTATCTTTTAGCCACTTTTTACCATTTCTTGTCAATGTAGACTAAAATCTGGACTTGTTTTCCCTCTTTGGGCCCTTCTCAACCCAAACCTGGCCACACTTTGCGTGTAGGGGCCAGTTCTGACCCAAATCTGGGAATGCTTTTCCTCTTAACACAGTTTTTGCTGTAAATGTGGGCATAACTTTCCCTTTTGGCCTTTTAGGCCACAAGTCGGTGCCTGCTTTTCCCTTTACACCTTCGTATTCCTGGGTTTAGGGAATGTGTTTTCTGTTTCCAGCATCTTTGGCACCAAAGATGGAAAAGTCTGCCCTTCTCTGGCCAGTTTTCCCCTCCAAACTGGCATTTCTCTGCCCTTTATGGCCATTTTTTCCCCACAACTAGGGAATTCTTGCGCTTTATGGCTATTGGTGCCCTGAAGGGAGCATTTCTGTGCCTTTTATGGGTGTTCTGGCCCCAGAATGGGGCTGTGGTTGCCCTTTACAGCTCTTTGAGGTAAAAGTTATGGGAAGGTTTTGCTCTTTGTGGCTGTTATGCCCTAAAATCGGGATACTTCTGCCATTTTGTGCTAGGTTTGGGTGCGAGCGGGACGAGCTCAGCCTGTGTCCGCTCAGGCGTGAGGTCACACAGAGGAGGGGTCTGCGCCGGGGGATTTTGTGCCCCCCCCTGTCACCGTGGGTGCTGGTCCTTGGTATGATGCCTACGGCTCTTATCAGGGTGCTGCAGGCAGTGACAAAATCCGTGCTGGGGGCTCAGCTCCGCTCCCGCCAGTGCCTGCACCACGTGGGGGCCTTTCCTGGGGGAGCAGCCCCCGCTTGCTCCCTCTTCGACTTTCTGGCCGCTGTGAAAATGAGGATGTTTTCTCTTTTATGGGCATTTTTTGCCCCTCACCTGTGAGTGGGTTTTTACGTTGTTTTCAATTGTCCAGCAAATCTGGGGATTTTTTTTCCCTATGAACAATTTTTTACCCTTCTGGGCACGCTTTGGTTCTTTGGGCCATTTTTGAGCGGAATCTGGGCAGGGTTCGGCTCTTTGGGCCTTTACTGAGCCCAGTCTGGGCACTCGTTGGCCCATTGGGCCGTTCTCAACACAGCTCTGGGCACACTGTTGCCCTTCTTGACCCAAATCTGGGATTGCTTTGCCTCTTTGGGTGGTTCTAGACCCAAATGTAGGTTCACTTGCACTTCTTGGATCATTCTCGACCCCAGCCTGGGCACGCTTCAGCCCCTGGGGCCTTTTCCAGCCTGAATCTGGGCAGCTTCTGGGCCTTTCTCAACCCGATGGAGGGCACGCTTTCCCTCTCTGAGCCAGTTTTGACAGAAATCTGGGAATGTTTTTGCTTTTATAAACTTGTTTGTCCTAAATATTGAGTTATCTTTTCTTTTTGGCCCTTTTTGACACAAACCTGGGCACGCTTTTCCCTTTACAACTATTCATCCCCTGAGTGAGGGAATGTGTTTGCTGTTTCTGGCATCTTTGGCCACAAAGCTGGAAACGTTTCCCCCTTTCTGGCCAGTTTACCCCTAAATATTGGCACTTCCCTGTTGATTCTGGCCATTTTGGGTGAATAATGGGGCCGTGTTTGCCATCTGCAGCCCTATTGGCATCTTATTTTGGGACGGTTATGCTCTTCATGGTGGCTTTACCCCCACAATTGGGATGCTTTTGTCATTTAGGGCTGGTTTTGGGTGTGCAGCCCGGGCGTGCAGCCCTGCAGAGGAGGGGGCTGTGCCGAGGGATTTTGTGCCTCCCTGTGTCACCGTGGGTGCTGCTGGTTGTGCTGCTGGTGGTTGGAGTGGTTGTCACGGTGGTTGAAGCAGTGCCAAAACCAGCGCTGGGAGCGTCTGCGCCCTCTTCCCCTTTCCAACCTCTTCTGCTGTGAGAATGGGGATGATTTGCCCTTTCTGGCCATTTTGCCCCAAATGTGGGCACGTTCTCCTTTTCAGAACCGCTTTTCCCTCCAATACAGGGATGTTACAGCTTTTCATGGGCGTTCCCGTGGGAAGGGGTGGGAGGTTTTGCCCTTTGTGGCCATCATTTGTCCCAAAGAGCTGCATTCCTTGGCCTTGTGTGCTCCGTTTTGGGGAATGTCTTGGGATTTTTGGCTTTCAGATCCGGTTTGGCCCCAGTTTGGGGCATGTTTGGCTCCTTATGGCCCCTTTCACCCAGATCTGGGTAGTTTGGCCTTCCTTCCTCTTTCTCGACCCAGTCTGGTGATTTCTTGCTGTTTCTGGCCATTTTTCCCTAAGGAAGGGGGTGGGTTTGCCCATTATTCCCTGGAATCCCTGGAATCAGGAATGTTTTGCCCTCTGTGGCCACATTTTCCACCCACAGGAGGATGATTTTCCCATTAGGACGTTCTTTTTCTCCTAAATCTGGGGATGGTTTTGCTCCTGACGTGTGTTTCAGCCCCAAATTTGGGGATGCTTTTGCACTTGAGGACCAGGTTTCCAAGAATTCCGGGGTTAGTTGTCTCCTTTTGGGCATTGTTGTGTTTGAGAGAGATGAGCTCGGCCTGTGGCCTCTGGGGCGTTTGGCTGCTGAGAGGCGGGGGCTGTGCTGGAGGATTTTGTGCCCCCCTGTGTCACTGTGGGTGCTGGGGGTTGGGGTTGGGTTGTCACGGTGCTGCAGGCGGTGACACAAATGGTGCTGGGGGCTCAGCTCGGCTCCCACCAGCGGCTGCGCCCACGGGGGGGCCTTTCCCTGGGGAAGAGCCCCCGCTTCTGCCCTCTTCCCCTTTCTGGCCACGTCTTCCTGGAACGTGAGGCTCAGAACTCTGCTGTGAGCATTCCTGACCCAAATCTGGGCATGGTTTACCCTTTATTGTCTGTTCTTTTGCAGCAAACCTGGGCATTTTTCACTTTGTTTTGTAAATGTTGTCCAAATGTGGGCACGCTTTTGCCCTTTGGGCCATTTTTGGCCCAAATGTGAGCACGCTTTGGGCCTCTGGGCCTTTTTATGACCCTAGTCTGGGCACAGTTTGGATCTTCGAGCCGTTCTCACCTGAGATCTGGGAACACTCCAGCATTCTGGGACTTTCTTACCCCAAAGTGGCCACACATTGGCTCGTTGGGCCTTTCCTGACCCCAGTCTGGCCACTCGTTGGCCCATTGGGCCATTCTCAGCACAACTCTGGGCACACTTTACGCCCTTCTGGACCCAGATCTGGGCACACTCTGACTGTTTGGATGGTTCTCGACCCAGCTTGGATCACACGTTGGCTCCTGGGGATGTTCTCGACACAAATCTGGGCAATGTTTGGCTGTTTGGGCCAATCTCAACCCAAATGTGAGAAAACTTTGGCCCGTTGGGCCTTTTGCGGCCCGATTGGGGCACACTTTCCCTCTTCCGGATAGTTTGGACAAAACCTGGCAATGCTTCTCCTTTCAGCATCATTTATGCCCTAAATGTGGGGATATGTTTCCCTTCTGGCCAGTTTTGGCACCAATCTGTCCCTGCTTTTCCCTTGCCCGCTCTTCATGCCCAGGCGTAGGGAGGTTCTTTGCTGTTTCTGGCATGTTTGCCCTCAAAGCTGGAAAGATTTGGCCTTTTCTGGCCAGTTTTCCCCTAAATATTGTTGTTTTCTCTGCCCTTTATGCCCATTTTTGCCTCAAATGTTGGGAATTCTTACCCTTATGTCTCATTTTTCCGAGAATGGGGCATTTCTGTGCCTTTTTTGGGTGTTCTGGCCCCAGAATGGGGCTGGGTTTGCCCTTTGAGAGCTGTTCCAGAAAGACGTTAGGGGAAGATTTTTCTCTTTGTGGCTGTTTTGCCCCCCAGATTGGGATGCTTTTGCCATTTGGGGCTGGATTTGGGTGCAAGAGGGATGAGCTCAGTCCGTGGCTGCTCAGGCTTGTGGCCCCGCTGAGGAGGGGGCTGCTCTGGGGAATTTTGTGCCACCCTGTGTCACCGTGGATTGTGCCAGTTGCCGCGAAGCTGACTGATCACAGTGGTGTATACGGTGACAAAAACATTGCTGTGGGCTCAGCTCCGCTTCCACCAGCGCCTGCACCCCGTGGGGGCCTTTCCCTGGGGAAGAGCCCCCGCTTCTGCCCTCTTCCCCTTTCTGGCCACGTCTTCCTGGAACGTGAGGCTCAGAACTCTGCTGTGAGCATTCTTGACCCAAATCTGGGCATGGTTTACCCTTTATTGTCTGTTCTTTTGCAGCAAACCTGGGCATTTTTTGCTTTGTTTTGTAAATGTTGTCCAAATGTGGGCACGCTTTTGCCCTTTGGGCCATTTTTGGCCCAAATGTGAGCACGCTTTGGCCTCTGGGCCTTTTTATGACCCTAGTCTGGGCACAGTTTGGATCTTCGAGCCGTTCTCGTCTGAGATCTGGGAACACTCCAGCATTCTGGGACTTTCTTACCCCAAAGTGGCCACACATTGGCTCGTTGGGCCTTTCCTGACCCCAGTCTGACCACTCATTGGCCCATTGGGCCATTCTCAGCACAACTCTGGGCACACTTTACGCCCTTCTGGACCCAGATCTGGGCACTCTTTGACTGTTTGGATGGTTCTCGACCCAGCTTGGATCACACGTTGGCTCCTGGGGATGTTCTCGACACAAATCTGGGCAATGTTTCGCTGTTTGGGCCAATCTCAACCCAAATGTGGGAAAACTTTGGCCCGTTGGGCCTTTTGCGGCCCGATTGGGGCACACTTTCCCTCTTCCGGATAGTTTGGACAAAACCTGGCAATGCTTCTCCTTTCAGCATCATTTGTGCCCTAAATGTGGGGATATGTTTCCCTTCTGGCCAGTTTTGGCACCAATCTGTCCCTGCTTTTCCCTTGCCCGCTCTTCATGCCCAGGCGTAGGGAGGTTCTTTGCTGTTTCTGGCATGTTTGCCCTCAAAGCTGGAAAGATTTGGCCTTTTCTGGCCAGTTTTCCCCTAAATATTGTTGCTTTCTCTGCCCTTTATGCCCATTTTTGCCTCAAACGTTGGGAATTCTTACCCTTATGTCTCATTTTTCTGAGAATGGGGCATTTCTGTGCCTTTTTTGGGTGTTCTGGCCCCAGAATGGGGCTGGGTTTGCCCTTCACAGCTCTTTCAGCAACAAGGTCTGGGAAGATTTTTCTCTTTGTGGCTGTTTTGCCCCCAAAATTGGGATACTTTTGTCGTTTCGGGCTGATTTTGGGTGTGGGAGGGACGAGCTCAGCCCGTGGCCACTCAGCACACAGCCCCAGAGAGCAGGGGGCTGCAGTGAGGGTTTTTGTGCCCCCCTGTGTCACCGTGGGTGCTGGTGCTGGTTGGGGTGCTGCTTGTCACAGTGCTTCAGGTGGTGACAAAAACATTGCTGTGGGCTCAGCTCCGCTCCCACCAGTGCCTGCACCCCGTGGGGGCCTTTCCTGGGGGAGCAGCCCCCGCTTGCTCCCTCTTCGACTTTCTGGCCGCTGTGAAAATGAGGATGTTTTCTCTTTTATGGGCATTTTTTGCCCCTCACCTGTGAGTGGGTTTTTACGTTGTTTTCAATTGTCCAGCAAATCTGGGGATTTTTTTTCCCTATGAACAATTTTTTACCCTTCTGGGCACGCTTTGGTTCTTTGGGCCATTTTTGAGCGGAATCTGGGCAGGGTTCGGCTCTTTGGGCCTTTACTGAGCCCAGTCTGGGCACTCATTGGCCCATTGGGCCGTTCTCAACACAGCTCTGGGCACACTGTTGCCCTTCTTGACCCAAATCTGGGATTGCTTTGCCTCTTTGGGTGGTTCTAGACCCAAATGTAGGTTCACTTGCACTTCTTGGATCATTCTCGACCCCAGCCTGGGCACGCTTCAGCCCCTGGGGCCTTTTCCAGCCTGAATCTGGGCAGCTTCTGGGCCTTTCTCAACCCGATGGAGGGCACGCTTTCCCTCTCTGAGCCAGTTTTGACAGAAATCTGGGAATGTTTTTGCTTTTATAAACTTGTTTGTCCTAAATATTGAGTTATCTTTTCTTTTTGGCCCTTTTTGACACAAACCTGGGCACGCTTTTCCCTTTACAACTATTCATCCCCTGAGTGAGGGAATGTGTTTGCTGTTTCTGGCATCTTTGGCCACAAAGCTGGAAACGTTTCCCCCTTTCTGGCCAGTTTACCCCTAAATATTGGCACTTCCCTGTTGATTCTGGCCATTTTGGGTGAATAATGGGGCCGTGTTTGCCATCTGCAGCCCTATTGGCATCTTATTTTGGGACGGTTATGCTCTTCATGGTGGCTTTACCCCCACAATTGGGATGCTTTTGTCATTTAGGGCTGGTTTTGGGTGTGCAGCCCGGGCGTGCAGCCCTGCAGAGGAGGGGGCTGTGCCGAGGGATTTTGTGCCTCCCTGTGTCACCGTGGGTGCTGCTGGTTGTGCTGCTGGTGGTTGGAGTGGTTGTCACGGTGGTTGAAGCAGTGCCAAAACCAGTGCTGGGAGCGTCTGCGCCCTCTTCCCCTTTCCAACCTCTTCTGCTGTGAGAATGGGGATGATTTGCCCTTTCTGGCCATTTTGCCCCAAATGTGGGCACGTTCTCCTTTTCAGAACCGCTTTTCCCTCCAATACAGGGATGTTACAGCTTTTCATGGGTGTTCCCGTGGGAAGGGGTGGGAGGTTTTGCCCTTTGTGGCCATCATTTGTCCCAAAGAGCTGCATTCCTTGGCCTTGTGTGCTCCGTTTTGGGGAATGTCTTGGGATTTTTGCCTTTCAGACCTGGTTTGGCCCCAGTTTGGGGCATGTTTGGCTCCTTATGGCCCCTTTCACCCAGATCTGGGTAGTTTGGCCTTCCTTCCTCTTTCTCGACCCAGTCTGGTGATTTCTTGCTGTTTCTGGCCATTTTTCCCTAAGGAAGGGGGTGGGTTTGCCCATTATTCCCTGGAATCCCTGGAATCAGGAATGTTTTGCCCTCTGTGGCCACATTTTCCACCCACAGGAGGATGATTTTCCCATTAGGACGTTCTTTTTCTCCTAAATCTGGGGATGGTTTTGCTCCTGACGTGTGTTTCAGCCCCAAATTTGGGGATGCTTTTGCACTTGAGGACCAGATTTCCAAGAATTCCGGGGTTAGTTGTCTCCTTTTGGGCAT
Source organism: Rhynochetos jubatus (assembly GCA_027574665.1). Taxonomy (NCBI): domain Eukaryota; kingdom Metazoa; phylum Chordata; class Aves; order Eurypygiformes; family Rhynochetidae; genus Rhynochetos; species Rhynochetos jubatus. The sequence goes on from CM050654.1 coordinate 1,987,201, forward strand.
TGTTGTGTTTGAGAGAGATGAGCTCGGCCTGTGGCCTCTGGGGCGTTTGGCTGCTGAGAGGCGGGGGCTGTGCTGGAGGATTTTGTGCTCCCCTGTGTCACTGTGGGTGCTGGGGGTTGGGTTGTCACGGTGCTGCAGGCGGTGACACAAACGGTGCTGGGGGCTCAGCTCCGCTCCCGCCAGCAGCTGCACTCAGCACGGCGTTTCCTGGGGGAGCAGCCCCGCTCACGCCCTCTTCCCTTTTCTGGATGCTTCCACCATGAAAACGAGGCTGTTCACTCTTTTGTGACCATTCTGGCCTCAAGCCTGGGCACGTTTTACCCTTTATTGTCCATTTTTCAGCAAATCTGGGGGATACTTTACTCTGTTTTGTCAATCCGGTTCAAATCTGAGCGTGCCTTGGCCCTTGGGGCTGTTTTAGATCCAAATCTGCACAGGGTTTCAGTCTGTGGCCAGTTTTGACCGCAGCCTGAGAATACTTTCACTTTTATGAACACTTTTGCTCTCAGTGTGGGGAAGTGCTTATCTTTTGGCCACTTTTTACCCTTTCTTGTCAATGTAGACTAAAATCTGGACTTGTTTTCCCTCTTTGGACCCTTCTCAACCCAAACCTGGCCACACTTTGCGTGTAGGGGCCAGTTCTGACCCAAATCTGGGAATGCTTTTCCTCTTAACACATTTTTTGCTGTAAATGTGGGCATAACTTTCCCTTTTGGCCATTTATGCCACAAGTCGGTGCCCGCTTTTCCCTTTACACCTTCGTATTCCTGGGTTTAGGGAATGTGTTTTCTGTTTCCAGCATCTTTGGCACCAAAGATGGAAAAGTCTGCCCTTCTCTGGCCAGTTTTCCCCTCCAAATTGGCATTTCTCTGCCCTTTATGGCCATTTTTTCCCCACAACTGGGGAATTCTTGCACTTTGTGGCTATTGGTGCCCTGAAGGGAGCATTTCTGTGCCTTTTATGGGTGTTCTGGCCCCAGAATGGGGCTGTGGTTGCCCTTTACAGCTCTTTGAGGTAAAAGTTATGGGAAGGTTTTGCTCTTTGTGGCTGTTATGCCCTAAAATCGGGATACTTCTGCCATTTTGTGCTAGGTTTGGGTGCGAGCGGGACGAGCTCAGCCTGTGTCTGCTCAGGCGTGAGGCCACGCAGAGGAGGGGTCTGCGCCAGGGGATTTTGTGCCTCCCTGTGTCACCGTGGGTGCTGATCCTTGGTATGATGCCTACGGCTCTTATCACGGTGGTTGAAGCGGTGCCAAAACCAGTGCTGGGGTCCTCTGCGCCCTCTTCCCCTTTCCAAGCTCTTCTGCTGTGAGAATGGGGATGATTTGCCCTTTCTGGCCATTTTTGGCCCAAATGTGGGCACGCTTTGGGCCTCTGGGCCTTTTTATGACCCTAGTCTGGGCACAGTTTGGATCTTCGAGCCGTTCTCACCTGACATCTGGGAACACTCCAGCATTCTGGGACTTTCTTACCCCAAAGTGGCCACACATTGGCTCGTTGGGCCTTTCCTGACCCCAGTCTGGCCACTCGTTGGCCCATTGGGCCATTCTCAGCACAACTCTGGGCACACTTTACGCCCTTCTGGACCCAGATCTGGGCACACTTTGACTGTTTGGATGGTTCTCGACCCAGCTTGGATCACACGTTGGCTCCCGGGGATGTTCTCGACACAAATCTGGGCAATGTTTGGCTGTTTGGGCCAATCTCAACCCAAATGTGGGAAAACTTTGGCCCGTTGGGCCTTTCGCGGTCCGATTGGGGCACACTTTCCCTCTTCCGGATAGTTTGGACAAAACCTGGCAATGCTTCTCCTTTCAGCATCATTTGTGCCCTAAATGTGGGGATATGTTTCCCTTCTGGCCAGTTTTGGCACCAATCTGTCCCTGCTTTTCCCTTGCCCGCTCTTCATGCCCAGGCGTAGGGAGGTTCTTTGCTGTTTCTGGCATGTTTGCCCTCAAAGCTGGAAAGATTTGGCCTTTTCTGGCCAGTTTTCCCCTAAATATTGTTGCTTTCTCTGCCCTTTATGCCCATTTTTGCCTCAAACGTTGGGAATTCTTACCCTTATGTCTCATTTTTTCGAGGATAGAGCATTTCTGTGCCTTTTATGTGTGTTCTGGCCCCAGAATGGGGCTGTGTTTGCCCTTCACAGCTCTTTCAGCAACAAGGTCTGGGAAGGTTTTGCTCTTTGTGGCCGTTTTGCCCCCAAAATTGGGATGCTTTTGTCGTTTAGGGCTGGATTTGGGTGCGGGAGGGACGAGCTCAGCCCATGGCTGCTCAGACACAGGGCCCCACAGAGCAGGGGGTTGCAGTGGGGGTTTTTGTGCCCCCCTGTGTCACCGTGGGTGCTGGTGGTTGTTGTGATGGTGGTGTACACGGTGCTGCACGGGGGGACAGAAACAGTGCTGTGGGCTCAGCTCCACTCCCACCAGAGGCTGCGCCAGGGGTGGCCCTCTCCCAGGGGAGCTTCCCCTGCTTGGTCCCTCTTCCCCTTTCTAGCCAGTTCTGCCATGAAAATGAGGATGTTAACACTCCTGTGACCATTCTTGTCTCAAATCTGATCTTATTTTACCCTTTGTTATCCATTTTTCATCAAATCTGGGGATTTTTTTGCTTTGTGTTTTTCAATTTCATCCAAGTCTGGGCCACCTTGACCCTTTAGACCTTTCTCAAGCCACTGCAAATGCTTTCCCATTTATGATCATTTTCACTCTAAACATGGGGATGTGTTTTCCTTTGGGCATTTTTTTACCCTATCTTGTCTATTTAGACCCAAATCTTTTGATTTGACCAGGCTTGGAGCACCCTGGTCTAGTGGAGGGTGTCCCTGCCCATGGCGGTGGGGTTGGAACTGGATGGTCTTTCGGGTCCCTTCCAACCCAAACCATTCCGTGATTCAGTCCATAAATCTGGGTGTTTTCCCTTCACAGCTTTTTATGCCCTGCCTTAGTGAATGTTGTTGCTTTTTCCGGCGTCTTTGGCCCCAAAGCTGGAAATGTTTGTCCTTTTCTAGCCGCAATTCACCCTAAATGTTGTCTTTTCTGTCATTGTATTGTTATTTTTTGGCCGAATCTGGAGATCTCTTCCCTTTATTCCTAATTTTGCCCTGGATTGGAGTGGTTTCCAGCATTTTAGAAGGAAGACCATCCAGTTCCAACCCCCCTGCCATGGGCCGGGACACCCTCCACTAGCCCAGGTTGCTCCAAGCCTCATCCAGCCTGGCCTTGGACACTCCCAGGGATGGGGCATCCACAGCTTCTCTGGGCAACCTGTCCCAGTGCCTCCCCACTCTCTCTGGGAAGAATTTCTTCCTGATGTCTAATCTAAATCTCCCCAATTTCAATTTAAACCTGTTACCTCTTGTCCTGTCACTACGAGACCTTGTAAGAAGTCCACCCCCCCAGCTTCCTTGTAGCCCCCCAGGCACTGGAAGGGGCTATAGAGTCTCCCCGGAGCCTTCCCTTCTCCAGGCTGAACACCCCCACTCTCCCAGCCTGTCCCCTGGGCAGAGGGGCTCCAGCTCTCGCAGCATCTCTGTGGCCTCCTCTGGACTCGCTCCAACCAGTCGATAGCCTTCTGATGTTGAGGGATGCACAGCTGGATACAGCACTCCAGGGGGAGTCTCCCCAGAGTGGAGCAGAGGGGGAGAATCCCCTCCCTCGCCCTGCTGGCCACGCTGCTCCGGATCCAGCCCAGGATGCGGTTGGCTTTCTGGGCTCCAGCGCACACGGCCGGCTCATGGCCAGCTTCTCATCCCCCAGCACCCCCAGGCCCTTCTCCTCAGGGCTCTTCCCGATCCATTCTGCGCCCAGCCTGGCCTTGTGCTGGGATTGCCCTGACCCATGTGCAGGCCCTTGCCCTTGGTCTTGTGACCTCCCTGTGGTTGGCACGGTCCCACCTCCCCAGCCTGTCCAGGTCCCTCTGGATGGCATCCCTCCCCTCCAGCATGTCACTGCTCCACACAGCCTGGTGTCATGTCAAACTTGCTGAGGGTGCACTCGATGCCATCGTCCCTGTCACTTGACAAAGATGTTAAACAGGACCGGTCCCCACACCGACCCCTGAGGAACACCGCCCGTCACTGCTGTCCACTCAGACATTGACCCATTGACCACCACGCTCTGAGTGGGACCAGCCAGTTCTTTATCCATCGAGCGGCCCATCCATCAAATCCATGCCTTTCCAGTTTAGAGACAAGGATGTCGTGCGGGACGGTGTCAAATGCTTTGCACAAGTCCAGGTAGATGACATCGGTGGCCCGTCCTCTGTTCACCGAGGTCGTGATCCCGTCGTAGAATCCACCATGTTGGTCAGGCACCATCTGCCCTTGGTGAAGCCATGTTGGCTGTCACCAATCCCCTCCTGGTTCTCCATGTGCCGTAGCATGGTTTCCAGGAGGATCTGCTCCATGATCTTGCCAGGCACAGAGGTGACACTGACTGGCCTGGAGTTCCCTGGATCCTCTTTTGTCCCTTTGAAAAATGGGGGGGTTGTTTCTCTTTTATGGGCATTTTTGCCCCTAATCTATGGATTTTTTTTTACTTTATTGTCAAGTTTTCATCAAATCTGGGAAAGTTTTTCCCCTATTATTAAGTTTTTCCAAATCTAGGCACACTTCTGCTCTTGGGGCCATTTTTGTCCCAAATCTGGGCAGACTTTGCATCTTTAGGCCTTTGTGGATCTGGATCTGAATCTGGGCGATCCTATTGGGCTATTCTCAACAGAACTCTGGGCACAATTTTTGCTCTTCTTGACCCAAACCTGGGATCACTTGGACTGTTTGGGCCATTGCCCATGGCAATGCCCACTGGCATTGACCCATGCCGGTTGGGTCACTCTGACTCTTGGAGCCATTCTGGATCCAAATCTGGGCATGGTTTGGCTCTTTGGGCCAATCTCAACCCAATGCTGGGTAGACTTTGAACCCCTGGGCTGCTCTTGCCCAGAATCTGGGCCCCTTTTGTCCCTCTGGGCCATCCTCAACCCAATTCAGGGCACGCTTTGGTCCTTTGGGCCAATTTTGACACAGATCTGGGAACGCTTTGGCTCTGCGGCCCATTCTTGACCCAAATCTGGGTGTGATTGACCGTTAGGGCCAGTTTTGAGCAAATCTGTCCACGTTTTTCCCTTTACAGCTGTTCCTGCCCAGTCTTAGGGAATGGTTGTGCTGGTTTTGGCATCTTTGGCCTCAAATGTGGAAACGTTTCCCCATTTCTGGCCAGTTTTCCTCCCCAGATTGACATTTCTCTGACTTCTGTGGCTATTTTCCCTACAAATGAGGGTATTCCCGCACTTTGTGAATAATCTTGGTGCTAGTGGAGCATTTCTACACCTTTTGGAAACATTTTGGCCCCAGAATGGGGCTGTGTTTGCCCTTTTCAGCTCTCTCAGCAACAAATTATGGAAGGTTTTGCACTTTGTGGCCATTTTGCCCCCCAAATTGGGATGGGTTTGCCATTTAGGGCTGGTTTGGGTGCAGGACGGACAAGCTCAGCCTGTGGCCGCTCGGGAATGCAGCCTGGCAGAGGAGGGGGCTGCGCTGGGGGATTTTGTGCCCCCCTCTGTCACCGTGGGTGCTGGCAGTTGTTATCCTGGTCACAGTGTTTCAGTCAGTGACAAAAATAGTGCTGGACCTCAGCTCCGCTCCCACCAGTGGCTGTGCACGGGGGGGCCTTTCCCTGGGGAACAGCCCCTGCTTATTTCCTCTTCCCCTTTCTTGTCACTTCTACCTTGAGAATGGGGATTTTAACCCTGCTGTCACCATTCTTTCCCCAAAGGTTGGAATTATTTTCATTTATTGTCTATGTTTTCAGCAAATTGGGTGAATTTTTTTTTTTTTTTACCCTATTTTGTCCAAACGTGGGACACTTTGGCCCCTTAGGCCCTTCTTTACCTTTTCCCTTTTGGCCATTTATACCACAAATCGGTGTGCGCTTTCCCCCTTACCCTTATGGCTATTGGTGCCCTGAACGGAGCATTTCTGTGCCTTTTTTGGGTGTTCTGGCCCCAGAATGGGGCTGTGGTTGCCCTTCGCAGCTCTTTCAGGTGCCCTTTACAGCTATTTATACCCTATCTTTGTGGATGTTTTTGCTGTTTCCTCCATCTTTGTCCCCAAAGTTGGAAACATTTGGCCTTTTCTAGCCTGATTTCCCCCTAAATATTGGCATTTCTGGCCTTGTATTGCTATTTTTTTGCCCAAATCGGGGGATCTCTGCTATTTATACCTAATTTTGCACTGAACTGGAGTGTTTTCCAGCCTTTTTTGGGTGTTCTGGCCCCAGAATGGGGCTGTGTTTGCCCTTTACAGCTCTTTCAGCAACAAGTTAAGGGAAGGGTTTGCTCTTTGTGGCCGTTTTGCCCCCAAAATCGGGATGCTTTTGATGTTTAGCGTTGGTTTAGGGGGTGGGAGGGACGAGCTCAGCCCGTGGCTGCTCGGGCTTGTGGCCCTGCAGAGGAGGGGGCTGTGCCAGGGGATTTTGTGCCCCTCTGTGTCACCGTGGGTGCTGGTAGTGGTTGTTGTGGTGCTGCCTATCACAGTGATGTCGGTGGTGACAAAAACTCTGCTGGGGCCTCAGCTCCGCTCCTGCCAGTGGCTCTGCCCAAGGGGGGCCTTTCCAGGGGAGCAGCCCCCGCTTCTGCCCTCTTCACCTTTTTGACTGCTTCTTCGTTGAAGATGAGGGTGTTAACTCTACTGCCACCGCTCCTGACCCAAATCAGGGCATGGTTTAACCTTTATTGTGGGTTTTCTCAGCAAATCTGGATATTTTTTACACTGTTTTGTGAATTTTGGCCGAATCTGGGTGCGCTTTGGTTCTTTGGGCCTTACTTGACCTCAGTCTGGGCATGATTTGGCTCTTCAAGCTGTTCTTGCCTGACATCTGAGAACATAGTGGCTTTTTGGGCCTTTCTTGAGCCCAGTCTGGCTGCTCATTAGCCCATTCTCAACACAACTCTGGGCACACTTTGTGCCCTTCTTGACCCAAATCCGCACACAATTTTTGACTCTTTAGGTCATTCTCAACCAAATTTGGATCACACGTTGGCTCCCGGGGATGTTCTCGACACAAATCTGGGCAATGTTTGGCTGTTTGGGCCAATCTCAACCCAAATGTGGGAAAACTTTGGCCCGTTGGGCCTTTCGCGGCCCGATTGGGGCACACTTTCCCTCTTCCGGATAGTTTGGACAAAACCTGGTAATGCTTCTCCTTTCAGCATCATTTGTGCCCTAAATGTGGGGATATGTTTCCCTTCTGGCCAGTTTTGGCACCAATCTGTCCCTGCTTTTCCCTTGCCCGCTCTTCATGCCCAGGCGTAGGGAGGTTCTTTGCTGTTTCTGGCATGTTTGCCCTCAAAGCTGGAAAGATTTGGCCTTTTCTGGCCAGTTTTCCCCTAAATATTGTTGCTTTCTCTGCCCTTTATGCCCATTTTTGCCTCAAACGTTGGAAATTCTTACCCTTATGGCTCATTTTTCCGAGAATGGGGCATTTCTGTGCCTTTTATGTGTGTTCTGGCCCCAGAATGGGGCTGAGTTTGCCCTTCACAGCTCTTTCAGCAACAAGGTCTGGGAAGGTTTTGCTCTTCGTGGCTGTTTTGCCCCCAAAATCGGGATGCTTTTGTCGTTTAGGGCTGGATTTGGGTGCGGGAGGGACGAGCTCAGCCCGTGGCTGCACAGACACAGGGCCCCACAGAGCAGGGGGCTGCAGTGAGGGTTTTTGTGCCCCCCTGTGTCACCGTGGGTGCTGGTGGTTGTGCTGGTTGTGCTAGTTGTCACGGTGCTGCAGGCGGTGACACAAACGGTGCTGGGGGCTCAGCTCCGCTCCCGCCAGCGGCCGTGGCCGGGGTGCCTTTCCCAGGGGAGCAGCATTGCTCTTTCCTCTTCCCCTTTCTGTCCGCTTCCGCTGTCAAAACGAGGCTGTTCACTCTCCTGCGACCGTTTTGGTCCCAAATCTGGGCACGTTTTACCCTTTATTGTCCATTTTTCAGCAAATCTGGGGGATTCTTTGCTCTGTTTTGTCAATCCGGTTCAAATCTGAGCGTGCCTTGGCCCTTTGGGCTGTTTTAGACCCAAATCTGCACTGGGTTTGGGTCTGAGCGTCAATTACAATCCCAACCTGGCAACGCTTTCACTTTTAGAATAATTTTTGCTCTAAATATGGGAAAATGTTCCCTCTTTGGCCACTTTTTACCGTTTATTGTTGATTTAGACCAAAATCCGGACTTGCTTTCTCTCTTTGGGCCCTTCTCAACCCAAACCTGGGCACGCTTTGTGTGTCAGGGCCAGTTTTGGCCCAAATCTGGGAATGCTTGTCCTTTTGTCTCTTTTTGCTGTCAGTATGGGGGTATTTTTCCCTTTTGGCCATTTTTGCCACAAATCTGGGCACGCTTTTCGCTTTACAACCACTTCTGCCCTCTCTTAGGGAGTGGTTTTGCAGTTTCTGGCATCTTTGGCTGGAAATGTTTGGCCCTTTCTAGCCCGATTTCTTCTAAACTATTGGCATTTCTGTCCTTTTATTACGACATTTTGCTCCGCTCTTGGGATCACTTTTTGTACCTAACTTTACCCTGAATGGGAGGGTTTTTCAGCCTTTTAGGGGTGTTCTGGCCCCAGAACAGGGCTGTGTTTACCCTTCACAGCTCCTTCAGCAACACGTTGTGGGATGGTTTTGCCATTTGGGGCTGGTTTCCTCCCCAAACTCGGGATCTTTTGCCACGTAGGGCTGGGTTTGGGTGCGGGAGGGATGAGCTCAGCCCGTGGCCGCTCGGGCGTGCGGCCCCACAGAGCAGGGGTCTGCAATGGGGAGTTTTGTGCCCCCCTGTGTCACTGTGGGTGCTGGTGCTTGGCCTTGGGTAATCACGGTGGTGCAGGCGGTGGCAGAAACAGAGCCGGTGGCTCAACTCCGCTCCCCCTGCAGTGCAGCCCCCGCTTGTACCTTCTTCCCTTTCCGGCCTCTTCTGCCTTGAGAATGAGGATGGCTTTCTCCGTTATTGCTCTCTTTGCCTTAATTCTGCGACGTTTTTGCCCGTTATTGTCAATTTTTCAGCAAATTTAGGGTTTTCTCCCCTATTTTGTCTATTTTGTAAAAATCAGGTCAGGTTTTGGCTCTCTCAGCCCTTCTCCACCCAAACCTGGGCTCGTTTTGGCCCGTTGGGCCATTCTGGACCCAAATTACGGCACGCTTTGGACCTTGGGGTGGTTCTTGACCCAAAAGTGTGCACGCTTTGGTCCCTGGGGCCTTTCTCACATCAAACCTGGGCACGCTTCAGCCCTTTGGGCCATCACTGACCCGGATCTGGGCACGCTTTGGCCCTTTGAACCATTCTCGTCCCTGTTCAGGGCACGCTTTGTCTCTTTGAGCTGGTTTTGACCCAAATCTGGGAATGCTTTTCCTTTTATAAACATTTTTGCCCTAAATATTCTGATATGTTTTCTCTTTGCCACAAATCCGTCCATACTTTTTCCTTTACAACTATTTATGCCATGTTTGGGGGAACTTTTTTGCTGTTTCTGGCATCTTTGGCACCAAAGATGGAAACGTTTGGCCCTTTTGGGCTGGTTTTCCCACAAATACTGGCATTTTTCTGCCTTTTATGACCATTTTTGCCCCAAACGTGGGGGATTCTTGCTCTTATGGCTAATTGTGCCCAGAATGGAGCACAATTTGGAGCACAATGTGCCCTTTTCTGTGTGTTTTAGCCCCAGAATGGGGCTGTGTTTGCCCTTCACAGCTCTTTCAGCAACAAGGTCTGGGAAGGTTTTGCTCTTTGTGGCCATTTTGCCCCCAAACTCGGGATGCTTTTGCCATTTGGGGCTGGTTTTGGGTGCGGGAGGGACGAGCTCAGCCCGTGGCCGCTCAGATGTGCGGCCCCTCAGAGGAAGGGGCTGCGCCGGGGATTTTTGTGCCCCCTGTGTCACCGTGGGTGATTGTGGTGGTTGTTGGGGTGGTTGTCACAGTGGTTGAAGCAGTGATAAAAACAGTGCTGGTGGCTCAGCACCCTTCCTCTTTCCGGCCTCTTCTGCAATGAAAATTGGGATGATTTGTTGGAGCAAGCTCAGAGGAGGCCACGGAGATGCTCCGAGGGCTGGAGCCCCTCTGCCATGGGGACAGGCTGGGGCAGTGGGGGGTGTTCAGCCTGGAGAAGGGAAGGCTCTGGGGAGACCTTAGAGCCCCTTCCAGTGCCTGGGGGGCTACAAGGAAGCTGGGGGGGGGGGGGGGGGGGGGCTTTTCCCAAGGGCAGGGAGTGACAGGACAAGGGGTAACCGGTTTGAACTGGAGGAGGGAGATTTAGATTGAACATCAGGAAGAAATTCTTCCTGGAGAGGGTGGGGAGGCACTGGGACAGGTTGCCCAGAGAAGCTGTGGGTGCCCCATCCCTGGCAGTGTCCAAGCCCAGGCTGGATGGGGCTTGGAGCAACCTGGTCTGGTGGAGGGTGTCCCTGCCCGTGGCAGGGGGTGGGGCTGCGGGGGCTTTAAGGTCCATTCCCACCCAAACCACTCCATGATTTTATGATTTGCCAATTTTGCCCCAAATGTGGGCATGTTTTCCTTTTCAGAACCGCTTTTCCCTCCAATACAGGGATGTTACAGCTTTTCATGGGCGTTCCCGTGGGAAGGGGTGGGAGGTTTTGCCCTTTGTGGCCATCATTTGTCCCAAAGAGCTGCATTCCTTGGCCTTGTGTGCTCCGTTTTGGGGAATATCTTGGGATTTTTGCCTTTCAGATCCAGTTTGGCCCCAGTTTGGGGCATGTTTGTCTCTTTGTGGCCAATTTTCACCAATTCTGGGTGTGTTTTCCCTCCATGCCCATTTTTTAGAGCAAATCTGGTTATTTCTTGCTGTTTCTGGCCATTTTTCCCTAAGGAAGGGGCTATTTTTGCTTGTTATTCCCTGAAATCTCTGAAATTATGCCCATGGAGGGCAAATAATTCCCTTTTTTCCAGAAATATTAGGATAATTTTCCTTTTACAATGATTTTTCTCCTGAACCTGGGGATAGTTTTGCAATTTCTGGTAGTTTCATCCCCAGATTTGGGGATGTTTTTGCACTTTGAGACCAGGTTTCCAGCTATTCTGGGGCTATTTTTCCCTTTTAAGGGCATTTTTGGGCGTGGGAGGGATGAGCCTAGCCCGTGGCTGCTTGGCCCTGCAGAGGAGCAGCCCCCACTTGTGCCCTCTTCCCCTTTTCTGGCCACTTCTGCCTTGAAAATGGGGGTGTCTTCCCCTTTATGACCATTTTTTCACTGAATTTGGGGATGTTTCACCACTTACTGTCATTTTTGCAGCAAACCTGAGGATATTTTTCTCTATTTTGTGAATTATGCCCCAAAACTGGGCACACTTTGGCTCTTTTAATGTGTTTTTTCCCGAAATATTGGCATATCTCTGCCTTTTATGGGTGTCATGCTCCCAAATATGGGGAGTTTTCCTCTTTATTCCTATTTTTTCCCCAAATAGTTGGATGCATTACCCTTTAATGATATTTTTGCCCCACATATGGGCATTTATTCCATCTTTTACGGGCATCATGATCCCAAATGTGTGTGGTTATTTTCCTAATTCTTTCCACTTTTGCCCCAAATATGTTGTTGTTTTTTCCTTATGTGGCTTTTTTCACTTCTCTGACTGTTTTCTTGCCCGTTCTTCGGTACAAAATCCACCCTTCCGTTGTACGACTCCGCACCTGAAGAGGAGGAAAACCCACCCCCCAATTTTAACTCAACGGGATGCACCCGAAAAAAGGACCAAAACCAAAAATCCCTATTTTTTGGGTTGTTTTTGAATTTCGTGGTTAAAAAATTCCCCCAAAAATGGGTTAAAAATGGATTTTGGCCCCAAAGTCGCTGAGGGAGGAGTTTTTGCACGGCGGGACAGGGGCTGTGCAGCACTGTGCTAATGCTGGTGGTATCGATGCGTGGGGCAGCGGAGCCATGGTCACCGTCTCCTCCGGTAAGTCCTCGTCCTTAACGTCTTGCCATGGCCAAGTCTGGTCTTTTTCTCCCCAAAATTTTGGCCTGGGAGGGGGGCTCGAGGGCAGGAGACCCCCTTTTTGGGGGTCAAAATGTCGGTCGGTAGGTCAAAATGTCAGTTTCGGGGCATTTTCTTGGGGGGGATGTCCATTTTTGAGGCAATTTGAGGCAAAAATGTCGATTTTGGGGTGTTTTTTTAGAGTCAGCGAATTTGGCTGGTGGGAATTTGGTCAAAAATGGGTCAAAAAGTCGAATTTGAGGTTGGGGGGGGTGGGAAATTGACCCTGGGGTGATTTGAAGGCAGAATTGAGCATAAAGGACGATTTTAAAGTCATTTGGGGGGGGGGGGGAATAATCTGTAGGTCATTTAATGGCAGGTTTAGGGGGAAAAATGATGACTTTTAGGGAATTTTCTAGGGAAAAATATAATTTGGAGGTGATTTGATATCAAAAATAGGTCCAAAAGCCAATTTTTAGGGTGGGAAATCTATCCACAGATGACTTGGGGGCAGAATTGGGCAAAGAAAAGAAAATTTTAGGGTATTTTTGGAGGTGAAAAAAATCATCCCTAAGTGGTTTAGTGGCAGATTTAGGCAGAAAATGTTGATTTTTAGGTTTTGGGGAGTGTGTTTAAATAATTGACGTGTGATTTGATGGTGAAAAATAGGTCAAAATGTCCATTTTTAGACTGGAAAAAACCATCCTCTGGTGATTTGATGGCAGAACCGGGGAAAAAAGATGATTTTAGGGTCTTTTCTTAGGGTGAAAAATCATCTGTAGATGGCTTAATGGCAGATTTAGGCAGAAAATATTGATTTTTTTCAGGGTCTTATATATATATATATATATATAACTTGGAGATTACTTGGGGGTCAAAAATCCAAGTTTTAAGGTGGAAAAAACTTTCTGCAGGTGATTTGGTGGTGGAATTGGGGAAAAACATTAGTTTAGGGTCTTATTTTGTGGAAAAAAATATTAGTCTGGGCCGATTAGATGGCAAAAATGATCCAAAAGTCTAAAATCTTGGTGGTTTTAGGGAAATAATATGAAATCTGGGGGCCAAGAGGCTGCCTGTGGGGGCTCAGTCCGGGGGGGCTTGGGTTTTTTTGCCGGGCATGTATTTTTGTTGCGGAAAATGCCATTTCACCCCAAGGAATGAGACGTAAGAGAAAGGGGTTTGGGGTGAAGTCGAAATGGTGATGATGATTTTTAATTATTTTCCCCTTTCCTTGGATAGAATATTATAAATATATTTTCTGGTGGATAATTTGCTGCTTTGGGGCAAAATAGGAAGGAAAAACTTGAATTTTTTAGGGTTTGGTGGTTTAAAACCATCATATACATATAAATCTGAGGATATTTTGACACAAAATTAGTTTAATTTCAATATAGATTAGAAATAATGACTATTTTCATGTTAATTTTTTTTTCAATCAAGGGAAAACCTTCGGATTATGCTCTAAAAGAGGCTTTTTTTGGAGCCATTTTCGGGGGGGCTGTGTTAAATTTGCTGCTTAAAGTCCCTGAATTTGCGTCTCTGTGAATCTTCTTGATTTTTTGTCTTTTTTTTGTCTTTTTAATCACACATTTTCTTTAAGACGTGGCATTTTGGGGGCTTTTAGGGGCATTTAGAGGTTGGACTTAGCCTTGTCTTAAACTGAATTTTTACAGTGTTTTTAGGGCAGTTTTAGGAGTTTTTTAGAAAAGTTGAACTCCAACTCTTTTTTTTTTTTTTTTTAGGTGGAAAAAGGTTAGTTTTAGACATTTTTGGTGCTGTTTGAGAGGAATTTGACTCATTTAAGACACCCAAAAACTTGTATTAAATTCCTTTAATAGGAATTTTATTTTTTAATTCCTTCATTAATAGGAAATTCATGAATCCAAATGGAACTTGTGATTATTTTCCCCAAAATCTGGCTGTTAAATTGTTACTTAGGAGAATGTTACATTTTTAACAAGGAATAAGGGAGGTTTTGCCCTATTTTTTGGTCCATTATTGTGAATTATATATTTTTTTTCTGCCCTACTTACCAATAATGGCATGAAAATCTCATAAATCTAATTTTTAATCCTCGATAATTGGTGTTGCTGTCGGTCTTAGGCAGTGGGTAGGCTTGGAATGGGCTGGTTTGGGTTAAAAAAAAGGTGACTTTAGGGACTGAGGGGGGGAAAACAGTGATTTTTGGAGAGGCCAAAGAAAAAAATTAAGAAATAGGGTGAAATTGAGTTTTCAAGAGCAGGGAGGAATGTTTTTAACCGAGAAAATGCGTTTTGTCACATTAAGTCGAAAAGATAATTATTTTGGAGGCTTGATGTGAGAATTTATTAAAATGCAGGCAATAAGCTCATTTTATTTTCCCTTCCTGTGATGAAAACTTAATGCAGACTGAAAACGAGGCTGAGAGTTTATAAATTTTGAGGGGTTTTAGGCCAAATTGGGGGAGATTTGGGGTGCAGCTTGTGGGGTCGTTGCTCACAAAAAAAACCTGTGTGGAATATGTGATGTGGAAAAAAGGAAAATAGGTGAAAATGTGGAGTAGAAAACAGATCAATAGAAAAATGGTTCAAATATCTGATAGAAAATACAGAAACATATCAAATATCTAAGAGAAAATAGAGAAATAGATCAAATATATAAGAGAAAACAGGGAAATACATCAAATAATTGATGAAAAAATACAAACCGCTATCAATTTAATGCATTTTCCTACTTTCTATTATATGTTTAATAACTGAAAATGCAGAAATATATGAAATTTCTAATAGAAAATAGGGAAATACATCAAATCTATAATGGAAAAAGAAGAATATATCAAATATATGATAGAAAGTACCAAAAAAATCAGATCTATGTTAGAAAACATAGACAAATAGATAAAATATATAATAATCGAATATATATTTGATCTATTTTTGTTTTCTAATATATATTTGATCTATGTTTTCCAATATAAATATATTGATATAAATTATATATTTATATTATCTATATAATAAAATATAAATATATATTATATATATTTTTAAGTATAAAAATCAATATATTGATCTGGTTTTCTACGTTTTCTGTTATATAAAAGAAAATACAAAAATAGGTCAAATATAACATAGGAAACATAGAAAAATACATCAAATACATAAAATTCGTGCATTTTACATTCAGGCGCCCAAGAACTGAATTATTTTGCCCTGCAGACGGCGATAAAATGCCATAAAACCCGCTCTTTTTGACAGTTTTTTGGCCTTTAGGAAGCAAAATCGATGCTGAAAATATAAAGAAATTAAAATCAAAAGTAGGGTGGTTTTTTCTGCTGGTTTTCCCCAAAATGGCAGGTTGGGGCAGCCTCCAGCTGCAGGGGGGTGGGGGGGCCAGGCAGGGTGCGCTTTTCTGCCCAGAAATGCCCAAAATAGCTCAGTTTGAGTTTCGAAAACAGCAAGAAAAGAGAAGTTGGGGCTGTTTTTTTCAGGTGGTTATTTTTTTTTACTCAATTCCCCTTTTTTTTTCCGCACGAAAAACAAATTGAGCGAAACCCAACGGGGCGCAGCCGGCCCGAAAAACAGCACCTGCTTTGGGCCACAAACACCCCTTTTTGGTAAAGGCTGAGGGGGAAGCAGGGGGATATTAGAAATAACAGATGAATATTAGGGCTAATGGGGGAGCAATGTCGGGGTAGATCACAGAGATATGAAACACCGATACGGCCGTCGCCGTGTTTGCATCGATTCTCGGTGTTGGCCATTGTTAAACGGAAATTTCTGTGTGTTTATATTGAATGTAGGCTAATAGATATTTAACATTTGCTAAATAGATACAAATATATAGTTAATATATTAATATATAATATAGTGTATAGTGGAAATATAATATATTAAATAATATATAAATACTGAATATAAATATTAATTCTATTTATATAAAATTAATTTTATATTGAGGACTTGTATATTTAATATATAAATATTGAATATCTCTATACTAATTATATCTATATATTAAATTAATATTTTATATCAAGGACTTAGATATGCAATATTTATATATTAAATATATTAATTCTATTTATATATTAAATTACTATTTTATCTCGACTTAAAAATATAATATATAAATATTGATTATATTACTTATATTAATATATTAATATTTTAGATTGAATATTTATATATTAATCCAATATTTATATATTATATGATGTGCCAATACTATATATTATCTAAAATATAGTATCAATCTAATATCTCATCAGTATATAATGCCCATATTAATCATAGATTTAGTCTCCATCTCAATATACATAACACACCTCCAGGCTACGTATATTTCATAGATTAATTGAGCCAGAAAGGTGAATTTTACCGACGGTAACGTGTATTTTGATGACTTTTGATGACACAGGGAGGTATTTCATCCCGGGTGTGTCTGGCTATTGGCGTGGAGCTGGAGCCAGGGCGGCTCTAGGGTGTATCTGATAGGAGCTCGTCTCTCTGATCCGAGCGGTACCTCGTGCAGGGAGAGGTGTTAATTAATGGGATTGGCGAGCTGTAGAAGCCACACGGGTGATGTGACCGACACACGGGGGATATAGATTATATAGATTATGGCCTGTAAATCGTTGATTATTGGTTAATTCTATGTGGCTAATTGTGTATATTCTATATAATCTATACAATCTGAGATTGATTCTATACAATCAATATAACCAGAGATTAATTATATATAATCAGTATAATCATAGATTGATTCTATAGAATCGATATCATCAGAGATTGATCATATATAATCAATATTATATAGAGAAATAGATGAAGATATCCCTCCGTACGCGATGCAGGCGTAGGACACCCCTCCGTACGCGATGCAGGTGTAGGATATCCACCTACCCCTTCCCTATGGCACATGGCTCTACCACGCCTGCGATACCTGATGCCCCGTGGATGCGTCGCCATCCGTAGGGTACCGCTTACATCGCGTCGGCATTTAACCGACGTGTCGATACCGGCTGTGGGGCAGAGGGCGTCGGTCTATTGCTTGTAGAGCGTGTAGGCGTGCGTTAGGGCGATGGGTTATCCGTTAATCCGTGGGTTACGGAGTCCATCGGGGTGTTAATATCGGTGCTGATCGATAGGTTACAGATATTGGCTGTTCCTAACGATCGGTTGGGGTGGGCATCTCAACTGGAGGTGACCCATACGGGGCGGGTGATACGTAGGGGTTACGATCCAGATAGGGATTCCGTGGGTTATAACCTAGACAGAGACCCAGTGCTGGTACTGGTCCTGCAGGGAAGCTGTGGGGCAGATGTGGGGTGCTGGTACTGGTCCTGCAGAAGCAGGTATGGGGCAGCTAAGGGGTGCCAGTACTGGCCCAGTACTGGCCCTACAGAAGCGGTTAGGGGGTGGCTGGGAGGTGCTGGTACTGGCCCAGTACTGGACCTACAGAAGCGGTTAGGGGGCAGCTGTGGGTGCCGATACTGGCCCAGTACTGGTTCTGCAGAATCAGCTAGGAGGCGGCTACGGGGTGATGGTACTGGCCTGGTACTAGTCCTGCAGAAGCGGTTAGGGGGCAGCTGTGGGGTGCCAGTACTGTCCCAATACTGGTCCCACAGAAGCGATTAGGGGGCAACTGTGGGGTGCCGGTACTGGTCCAGTACTGGCCCTACAGAAGCGATTAGGGGGCAACTGGGGGGTGCCGGTACTGGCCCAGTACTAGTCCTGCAGAAGCGGTTAGGGGGTGGCTGTGGGGTGCTGGTACTGGCCCGGTACTGGTTCCACAGAAGCGGTTCGGGGGCAGCTGTGGAGTGCCAGTACTGGCCCGGTACTGATTCTGCAGAAAAGGTTAGGGGGCAGCTGTGGGTGCCAGTACTGGCCCAGTACTGGTTCTGTAGAAGCGGTTAGGGGGCGGCTGTGGGTGCTGGTACTGGCCCCGTACTGGTTCCACAGAAGCGGTTCGGGGGCGGCTGTGGAGTGCCAGTACTGGTCCTGCAGAACTGGTTAGGGGGGGGCTGTGGAGTGCCAGTACTGGCCCGGTACTGGTTCCACAGAAGCGGTTAGGGGGAGGCTGTGGGGTGCCGGTACTGTCCCAGTACTGGTTCCGCAGAAGCGGTTGGGGTCAGCTGTGGGGTGCTGGTACTGGCCCAACAGAACTGGTTAGGGGTCAGCTGTGGGGTGCTGGTACTGGCCCAGTACTGGTCCCACAGAAGCGGTTAGGGGGCGGCTGTGGGTTGCCGGTACTGTCCCAGTACTGGTTCTGCAGAAGTGGTTAGGGGTCAGCTGTGGGGTGCTGGTACTGGCCCGGTACTGGTTCCACAGAAGCGGTTAGGGGGCGGCTGTCGGGTGCCGGCACTGTCCTGCAGAACTGGTTAGGGGGAGGCTGTGGGGTGCCGGTACTGTCCCAGTACTGGTTCTGCAGAAGCGGTTAGGGGGCGGCTGTGGGGTGCTGGTACTGTCCCAGTACTGGTTCTGCAGAAGCGGTTAGGGGGCAGCTGTGGGTGCCAGTACTGGCCCGGTACTGGTTCTGCAGAAGCGGTTAGGGGGCAGCTGTGGGTGCCAGTACTGGCCCGGTACTGGTTCTGCAGAAGCGGTTAGGGGGCGGCTGTGGGTGCTGGTACTGGCCCGGTACTGGTTCCACAGAAGCGGTTCGGGGGCGGCTGTGGAGTGCCAGTACTGGCCCGGTACTGATTCCGCAGAAAAGGTTAGGGGGCAGCTGTGGGTGCCAGTACTGGCCCGGTACTGATTCCGCAGAAAAGGTTAGGGGGCAGCTGTGGGTGCCGGTACTGGCCCGGTACTGGTCCTGCAGAAGCGGTTAGGGGTCAGCTGTGGGTGCCAGTACTGGCCCGGTACTGGTTCCACAGAAGCGGTTCGGGGGCGGCTGTGGGGTGCCAGTACTGTCCTAGTACTGGTCCAGTACTGGTCCCACAGAAGCAGCCATTTGGCCACCGCTCTGGGGTGCCGGGTTGTTGTCCTGTACTGGTACCTCTTGGTACTGGTCCTGCAGAGCAGCTCTGGGGCAGCTACAGAGTGCTGGTACTGGTAGGGTTTGGGGAAGCTGGTACTGGTCCTGCAGAGTAGCTATGGGGCGGCTGTGGGGCAGCCGTAGGGTGCAAGCGCTGGTCCCATGCTGGTACTGGTCCTGTAAAAGTAGCTGTGGGGCGTCAGCGCTAGTCCCAGTACAGGTACTGGTCCGTACTGCTCCTGCAGAGTAGCTGTGGGGCGCCAGCGCTAGTCCCAGTACAGGTACTGGTCCGTACTGCTCCTGCAGAGTAGCTGTGGGGCGCCAGCGCTAGTCCCAGTACAGGTACTGGTCCGTACTGCTCCTGCAGAGTAGCTGTGGGGCGCCAGCGCTGGTCCCAGTACAGGTACTGGTCCGTACTGGTCCTGCAGAGTAGCTGTGGGGCGCCAGCGCTGGTCCCAGTACAGGTACTGGTCCATACTGGTCCTGCAGAGTAGCTGTGTAGTGGCTGTGGGGCAGCTGTGGGGCAGCTGGGGGGTGCCAGCACTGGTGCCAGTACAGGTACTGGTCCATACTGGTCCTGCAGAGTAGCTGTGGGGGGCCAGCGCTGGTCCCAGTACAGGTACTGGTCCATACTGGTCCTGCAGAGTAGCTGTGGGGCGGCTGTGAGGTGCCACCCCTGGTGCCAGTACAGGTACTGGTCCATACTGGTCCTGCAGAGTAGCTGGGGGGTGCCAGCGCTGGTCCCAGTACAGGTACTGGTCCATACTGGTCCTGCAGAGTAGCTGGGGGGTGCCAGCGCTGGTCCCAGTACAGGTACTGGTCCGTTCTGCTCCTGCAGGGCAGCCCTGGGGGCCGGGAGCGATTCCCGTCCGCATGGGGAGGGTTTGCCCCAAACTGGGGGCTTTTGCCCCGAAGTGGGGGGTTGCCCCCAGGCGGGGACGTTTCGCCCGGCCCCAGGACGGTTCTGCTGACGCGGGGGCGGAGCTTTGGGCCCAAAATCGGGGAACGTTTGCCCAAAATCGGGTTTTTTGCACAAAAGTGGCGATTTTGGCAGCAGAAATGCCCATTTCCACGTGAAAACACCGTTTTTCCCCCAAAATGCGGGTTTTTGCACAGAAACGCAGGTTTTGCTCAGGCGCAGGTGACTTCGGCCCCAACTGTGGACGGTTTGGCCCCAAAACGGTGATTATTTTTTGTTGCTCGTGCGTGGTGGGGGTTTGCGCCCCAATAACGCGAGTTCTGCCCCCAAAACTGGACGTTCGCCCACGCGCAGGCGATTTTTACCCCAAAACAGCGGGTTTTGCTCGGAAACGGCGACATTTGACCCATAACGGGGCAATTCCTGGTGGCGCGCTGGCCTCTTCCTGCCCCGAAACGGGGTTATTTGCCCCAAAACAGAGAGTTTGCGCTCGGGCGTGGTCGGGGTTTGCGCCCAAACGGGCAGGTTTGGCACAAAAACCAGGGAGTTCCGCTCGCACACGCGTGGTTGTTCGACTCAAAAATGGGGAGTTTGGGCCAAAAATGGGGAGTTTGGGCCAAAAATGGGGAGTTTGGGCCAACAATGTGGGATTTGGGCTAAAAATGGCGAGTTTTGGCCGAAAATGTGGGCGTTTGGGCCAAAACTGTGGAGTTCGGGCCAAAAATGTGGGATTTGGGCCAAAAATGGAGAGTTTTGGCCAAAAATGTGGGCGTTTGGGCCAAAACTGTGGAGTTCGGGCCAAAAATGTGGGATTTGGGCCAAAAATGGAGAGTTTTGGCCAAAAATGTGGGCGTTTGGGCCGAAACTGAGGAGTTTGGGCCAAAAATGTGGGATTTTGGCCAAAGACAGGGAGTTTTGGCCAAAAATGTGGGATTTTGGCCAAAGATGGAGAATTCTGGCCAAAAATGCGGGCATTCGGGTCAAAAATGCTGGAATTTGGGCCGAAAACGTGGCTTTTTGGCCAAAAATGGGGAGTTCTGGCCAAAAATGCTGGAGTTTGGTCCAAAAATGGGGAGTTCTGGCCAAAAATGCAGGATTTTGGCCAAAGATGGGGAATTCTGGCCAAAAATGTGGGCGTTTGGGCCAAAAATGGGGAGGTTTGGCCAAAAATGGGGAGGTTTGGCCAAAAATGGGGAGGTTTGGCCAAAACTGCAGGATTTTGGCCAAGGGTGGGGAGTTCTGGCCAAGAATGCGGGATTTGGGCCAAAAATGCTGGAGTTTGGGCCAAAACTGGGGAGTTCTGGCCAAAAATGCTGGAGTTTGGGCCAAAAATGCTGGAGTTTGGCCAAAACTGGGGAGTTTGAGCCAAACCCGCGGGATTTTGCTCACACGCGTCGGGTTTTGCTCCACCAGGAGGCGATTTTAGCCCCCCGAAACGGTGACTTTAGCCCCAAAACAAGGGTCTCTTCCCCACAAGCGGGGGGCTGGCGCCCTTCGCTCGGAAATGACACGTTTTTGCTCGCGGGTGGTGGCGTTTAGCACCCTAACACGCTGATTTTTGCCCCAAAATAGGGAATTTTCCACCCAAAACGTGGTGATTTTTGCTCCAAAATGGTGATTTTTGCTCAAACATTGCGATTTCCACCCCCCCGACCCGGGGTCGTTGCCCGCGCACGGCTGGGTTTTGCGCCCTCCCATCCCCCTTTCCGCCCCAAACCCCGTGTCTCCCCCTTAACGCCTCTTCTCCCCCCTCCCCCCTCCCCCTCCCCAGAGGCCGCCCGCGCCCCCAGCCTCTTCCCGCTGGTCCCTTGCGGCTCCGCCACCGCCACCCCGGAGTTCTACTCGGTGGGCTGCGTGGCGGTGGACTTCCTCCCCAGCAACCTCGCCTTCTCCTGGAGCGACCACGCCAACCGGAGCGTGGTGGCCGGGGTGGCCACCTACCCCGCCGTGCTAGCCGCCGGGCTCTACAAGGCCGCCAGCCACTTCCAAGCCCCTTTGCTGGAGGGAAAATCCCAACAGCCCTACTACTGCAAGGCCACCCATCCCAAGGCCACGTCTGTCGTGAAGGTGTCCAATCCTGGTGAGTGTCCCCTCGACCTGGCACATGTGTCACCCCCCCGCCCCAACTCCCGGGCTTTGCGGAGTGTCCCAGTGCTGCTGCGTCCCTCCCCTGGGCATCCCAGTGCTGCATCCCGGTGCTGCATCCCTCCCCGGGCATCCCAGTGCTGCATCCCTCCCTGGGCATCCCGGTGCTGCATCCTGCCCCCGGGCATCCCAGTGCTGCGTCCCTCCCCTGGGCATCCCGATGCTGCATCCCGGTGCTGCATCCCTCCCCGGGCATCCCGGTGCTGCATCCCTCCCTGGGCATCCCGGTGCTGCATCCTGCCCCCGGGCATCCCGGTGCTGCATCCCTCCCCGGGCATCCCGGTGCTGCATCCCGGTGCTGCAGCATCCTTCCCCTGAGCATCCCGGTGCTGCTGCATCCTTCCCCTGAGCATCCCGGTGCTGCTGCATCCCTGGGTTGCAGCCTTCCCCGAGCATCCTGGTCCTGCTGCATCCTACACAAAGCATCCTGGTCCTCAAGCATCCTGGCGCTGCATCCCAGTATTGCATCCTTCCCTGAGCATCCCGGTGCTGCATCCTTCCCCGAGCATCCTGGTGGTGCTGCATCCCTGGGTTGCAGCCTTTCCCGAGCATCCTGGTCCTGCTGCATCCTACACGAGGCATCCTGGTCCTCGAGCATCCTGGTGCTGCATCCCAGGGTGGTGGTGTTCCCAGAGCATCCCGATGCTTCTTGCAACCTTCCCTGAGCATCCCGGTGCTGCTACATCCTTCCCTCAGCATCCCGGTACTGCATCCCAGGGTTGCATCCTTCCTGGACCATCCTGGTGCTGCTGCATCCTTTCCCAAGCATCCCAAGGTTGCATGCCAGTAATGCTGCCTCCTGGGGTTACATCCTTCCCAAAGCATCCCCGTGCTGCTGCTTCCCTGCTTGAGCATCCTGGTGCTGCTGCAGCCTTCCCCGAGTGTCCCAGTGCTGCATCCCAGGGTTGCATCCTTCCTTGGAGCATTCCAGTGCTGCTGCATCCCTGCTTGAGCATTCCAGTGGTGCAAGAGCCTTCCTGGTGCATCCCAGTGCTGCTGTGGCCTTCCTGGTGTGTCGCTGCAGCTGCGTCCCAGTGCTGCTACATCCAGCCTGGTGCTGCATCCTGGCATTGCATCCCCCTTGGAGCATTCCAGTGCTGTATCCTGGTTCTGCTGCATCCATCCTGGAGCCTTATCCCAGTGCTGCATCCTCCTGCTGTACCCTGGTGCTGCATCCTCCCCGCTGCATCCATCCTGGTGCTGTATCCTGGTGCTCCATCCTCCCCCTCGCATCCTGGTGCTGTATCCCAGTGCCGCTGCATCCTCCCCCTCGCATCCTAGTGCTGCATCTGCTGCATCCGTCCTGGTGCTGCATCCCAGTGCTGCATCCTCCCCCTCGCATCCTGGTGCTGCATCCGCTGCATCCTTCCTGGAGCTGCATCCCAGTGCTGCATCCTTCCTGGTACATCCCGGTGCTGCTGCATCCCTCCCGCTGCTGTGTCCTCCCCCTTGCCTACTGCTGCTCCCGCATCCCCCACCCTACCCCCGCCCCTTGGTCACCATTTCGGGGGTCTCCACCCTGCTCACCTCCCCCTCCTTCCCCCCACCAGACCCCACCCCCCCCACGGTCCCCGTCATCACCCTCCACCCGCCGTCCCGCGACGACTTCGAAGGGCCTTACCGCAACTCCAGCCTCCTCTGCCAAATCCGCGGCTCCCGGCAGCTGCCCAGCACCGCCGTCCACTGGCTGAAGGACGGGGTTCCCCTGACGGCAGGGGTCACCACCGAAACGTTGGTCGCAGACGGCCGAACCGGCGCCTACGTCACCAGCAGCTGGGCCGTCGTCACCGAATCCGAGTGGGATTCCGGCGCAGTCTACACGTGCCAAGTGGAAGAGGAGTTGCGGAACAGCAGCAAAGCTCTGGAATGCGGCTGTAAGTCACGCCCCACGGTGGGAGGGAATTTTGGGGGGTGGGGAGGGGCCACAACCGACACAACATGACCAACCGGCCATCTTCCAGTTGACCAACACAACGGCGGCGAGGAGATCATGGTGCGGGTGGACCCGCCGGCCTTCGCCGACATCTTCAAGGACAAGGTGGCCAAGCTGACGTGCCGCGTGGTCAACTTGCCGAGGAAGGAAGGGTTGGTGGTCTCCTGGTGGAAGGAGAATGGGGAAAAACTGGAGACCAAGATGACGCCGCAGGTCTTGCAACCCAACGGGCTCTTCACCGTGGCGGGCGTGGCCAGCGTCTGCGCCGACGAGTGGGAGAAGGGGGAGGTGTACACCTGCAAGGTCACCCACCCCGAGCTCCTCTTCCCCACCGAGGTCAAGCTGCAGAAGACGCCGAGTAAGTCCGGGGGGGAATTTGGGGTGGGTTGGGGGGGAAATGGGTGCTGTTAAGGCAAGGTTTGGGCAAACTGGAGGGAAAAGGGGGAGCGTTTCAGGGTTTATTTTGGTAGAATCAAGGGAAAAGGGATTGATTTCACCCAGTTTTTCTGCAAAAATCCGGGGAAAGGAGTGAAATTCCACCCTTTAGTTTGCAAAATGACTGGAAAAGGGGTGAAATCCCAGCGTTTATTGGGTAAAATCCAGGGAAACAGGTGAAATTCCAGCATTTCATTTACAAGATCAGGAGAAAGGGGATGGAATTCCAGCATTTATTGGGTAAAATGCAGGGAAACAGGTGAAATTCCAGCATTTCATTTACAAAATCAGAAGAAAGAGGATGGAATTCCAGCATTTATTGGGCAAAATCAAGGGAAAAGGGTGAAATTCCACCCTTTAGTTTGCAAAATGTCTGGAAAAGGGGTGAAATCCCAGCATTTATTGGGTAAACTCCAGGGAAAGGGGTGAAATTCCAGCATTTATTGGGCAAAATCAAGGGAAAGGGGTGAAATTCCACCGTTTCATTTGCAAAATGATGAGAAAAGGGGTGAGGATCCACTGTTTAGTTCGCAGCAATCCGGGGAAAAGGGATGAAAATTCCACAGTTTAATGTGAAAACCTGGGAGAAAGGGATGAAATTCCCTTATTTCATTTGGAAAACCGGAGGGAAAGAGGTGAAATCCCACCTTTTACTTCGCAAAACTCGAGGGGAAAGGGATGCAATCCCACTGTTTATAGTGCAAATGAAAGAGGAAGGGTCAGAATTCCACCGTTTCTTTTGCAAAAATCAGGAGAAAGGGGCAAAATTCCACATTTCTTTTTGTAAAATCAAGGGAAAGGGGTGAGATTCCACAGTTTCTTTTGCAAAACCAAAGGGGAGGGGTGAAATTCTCTCGTCTAATTTACCAAATCCAGGGAAATTCCTCCCAGTTTGTGCTCCTTTCACCGACCTCCCCTCTCTCCCCCCACCCCCTTTTCCAGGCCTCGATGCCAAAGCCCCCTCCATCTACGTCTTCTCCCCACCCTCCGAACAACTCTCCGCCCAAGAATCCCTCACCGTCACCTGCCTGGTCAAAGGCTTCAACCCCCCGGACCTCTTCGTCCGTTGGCTCCGGAACGGCGAACCCCTTCCCGACGCCGATTACCGCACCATGCCCCCCCTGCCCGAAACCCAGCACTCGGCCTCCTACTTCACTTACAGCTCCTTGACGGTCAGGGGGCAGGATTGGGCGGCCGGCAACGTCTTCACGTGCCTCGTTGGCCACGAGCAAATCCCGCTTCAAGTGGCCCAAAAATCCGTGGATAAAGCTTCCGGTAAACCCGCCTCCGTCAACGTCTCCCTGGTCCTCTCCGACACCGCCAATGCCTGCTACTAAATCCCCCACTCGGGCCCCCACCCCCCTCATTTATTTTAATTATTACCTTTTGGGGCGTGTATAGAAATCTTGGAAAACAAAGCTTTTCCCCCAAAGTCCCCCCTCCCAGTAAAGCAATAAAAACAGATTTGTAACAAAAAAAAAAAAAAAAAACCAACCAAAAAGTGCCGCCGCGCTCCGTCTCTGCGTCGGGGGATGGGGGGGTGTTTGGGGAGGGGGAGGGGAGGTGTTCGGGCACTGCATTCCCAGGCTGTGGGCTCTTTCTAGGGGTGTGAGGGGGGTGTGTTCCAGGGGGGGGGCGGAGCTCAGCAGTGGGGCGGCATTTGCTGCGTGCTCTTGCATCCTGCGTCCCACTTTTGCACCCTGCACCCCCTTGCACCCTGCATCCCCCTCTTGCACCCTGCACCACCCCTGTGACCCTCTCTTGCATCCCCCCCTTGCACACTGCACCACCCTTGCAACCCCCTCTTGCATCCCCCCCTTGAACCCTGCACCCCCCTCTTGCACCCTGCACCACCCCTGTGACCCTCTCTTGCATCCCCTCTTGCATCATGCATCCCCCCTGCACCCCCCATTGCATCCTGCACCCCCCTCTTGCATCCCCCCCTGCACCCCCTCTTGCATCATGCATCCTCCTCTTGCATTCTGCATCCCCCCTGCACCCCCTGTTGCATTCTGTGTCCCCCTCTTGCATCCTGCTGCAGCATCATCCTCTTGCAAGCATTGTCCTCTTGCATCCTGCACCTCCTGCACCCCCCTCTTGCATCCTGCAGCCCCCTGTCGCATCCTGCTGCTGCATCATCCTCTTGCAAGCGTCGCCCTCTGGAAATCATCCTGTTCCAAGGATCCTGCTCTTGCAATCCCCTTGCTGCGGCCTGCAGCCCCCTCTTGCTGCGTCCTCTTGCAATTGGACTGTTGCAACTGTCCTCCTCTTGCGTCCTGCATCGTCCTCTTCCAAGCATCATCCTGCTCTTGCTGCATCCCGCTGCTGCGTCCCGCTCTTGCAACCATCCTCTTGCATCCCGCTGCTGCATCCCACTGCTGCATCCTGCTCTTGCAACCATCCTCTTGCATCCCGCTGCTGCATCCCACTGCTGCGTCCCGCTCTTGCAACCATCCTCTTGCATCCCACTGCTGCATCCTGCCTCGCCCTCTGGCTGCATCCTCCCCTTCCAATCATCATCCTCCTGCATCCTGCACCCTCTCCCCTTTCATGCAGCTGCACCCCCTTATTCCCTCCCCGCTCCAAAATTTGCGGCCCCCACCCCCCATTTGAAATTTTGGGGGGGAGTGGGGGGAGGGGCGAGCCCCTGCTAGTCCCTCCTCTCCAATATTTTGGGCCTAAAAGTGACGATTTAAAGGCAGAAGGGGACAAGGTTGAGAAAATCAGGGGGAGGGGGAGTGCGGCTGGGGGCAATGGGGCTGACCCCCACTTTCGGGGGTGGACACCCCAGTTTTGGGGTATAAACCACAGATTTTGGGGTCTAAACACCAAATTTTGGGGTCTACGCCCTAGATTTTGGGCTACAACCCCCATATTTTGGGGCACAAATACTGGATTTTGCGGTACAAACCCCAGATTTTAGGGTGCGCACCCTGGATTTTTGGGGTGTAACCTCCAGATTTGGGGGTCTAAACCCCACGTTTTGGAGTTCATGCTCCAGATTTTGGGGTAAAACCCTGGATTTTGGGGTCTGCACAGCAGATTTTAGGGTATAAACCCCAAATTTTGGGTACAAACCCAACGTTTTGGGGTTTAAATCCCAGATTTTGCAGTGCGGCCTCTAGATTTTAGGATACAAATGAAACATTTTGGGGTGTGTGCTCCAGATTTTGGGGTGACCCCCCCATATTTTAGGGCATAGATCCCACATTTTGGGGTGCACACTCCAGTGTTTGGGGTATAAACGCAGGATTTGGGGATAAACCTCTTATATTTTTGGAATATAAAGCACAGATTTTGGGGTCCCCTCACCCCGCCCCCCCCCCCCCCCCTCGCTTGCTAAGCAGACCCCCGGCCCCTGAATGCAGTGCCCTCCCCGGTTGCCTCCGCCCCCCAAAACCCCCTTCCCGGCCTCACGTGTAGCTAAAATCACCCCAGAACAGGCATCACACCCTCCCCTCCCTTTGCGCCCCGGGGTGCTGCCCCCCAGGGTGCTGCCCCCCAGGGTGCTCCTCTTGCCCAGGTGAAGGTGTTAACGCACCCCCCTTTTCTGTCCCCCCTCAAAGCCTTCCTCGATGGCTTCACAGAGGCGGAGGAGCAGGATCTCAACAACCTGTGGGCGACGGCCTCCACCTTCATCGTCCTCTTCATCCTCAGCCTCTTCTACAGCGCCACAGTCACCCTCATCAAGGTACGCGGTGCCCTGCACCCCAGATCCCGGCGTTCACCCCTGTTTCCCCAAGTCTCTGGTGTTTCCTTTATCCTCACCAAGAAGTACCTATTTTTCCCCAATTCTTGCCAAAAAATCCCTGGGTTTTCCCCAATTCTTGCCCTCCAAAAGATATTTTTCCCCTAGTCCTTACCAAAAATTAGGGGTTTTTTTTCCCATCCTCACAAAAGTCCTTATTTTTCACCAACTCTTGCAAGAACCCCGTTTTCCCCCATCCTTGCAAAAATTCCCAATCTTTAAAAAATAAATCCCTATTTTTTCCCCAATCCTTACCAAAAAACATCCTATTTTTTTCTCCGTCCTCATAAAAATCTCCATTTTTCCCCAGTTCTTGAAAAAATCCCCATTTTTTTCCCCACTTCTTGCAAAAAACCCACATTCCCCCCACACCCCCAAGTCCTTACAAAAATCCCTGATTTTTTTCCCATCCTCACAAAAATCCCTATTTTTCACCAACTCTTGCAAAAACTCCCAATCCTTTAAAAAAAAAAAAATCCTAGTTTTCCCCCAATCCTTGGGTAAATAATCCCCATTTTTCCCTCAATCCTTACCAAAAAAATCCCATTTTTTCTCCATTCTCATAAAAATACCTTTTTTCCCCCAATTCTTGAAAAAAACCCTATTTTTCCCAATTCTTGAAAAAAATACCGATTTTTTCCCCAATTCTTGAAAAAATAAACACTTTTCTCCATTTCTTGCCCCAAAATCCACATTTTCGCCCCCCAGTCCTTAGAAAAATCCCTGGTTTTTTCCCTATCCTCACAAAAATCCCTGGGTTTCCTCAACTATTACAAAAACTCCCTGGTTTTCCTTCATCCTTGCCAAAATCACCACTTCTTAAAAAAAAAAATCCTATTTTTCCCCCAATCTTTACCAAAAATCGGGGTTTTTTTCTCCATCCTCATAAAAATCCCTATTTTTCTGCAGTTCTTGAAAAAATCCCCATTTTTTTCCCAATTCTTGCAAAATACCCCACATTTCCCCTCCCCAGTCCTTACAAAAATCCCTATTTTTCCCCCATCCTCACAAAAATCCCTGGTTTTCCTCAACTCTTGCAAAAACTCCCTGGTTTTCCTCCATCCTTGCCAAAATCACCAATTCTTAAAAAAAAAATAAAATATCCTAGTTTTTTCCCAATTCTTGAAAAAAATCCTGATTATTCCCCAATTCTTGAAAAAATAAATATTTCTCTCCATTTCTTGCCCAAAACCCCACATTTTTTCCCCCTGGTCCTTACAAAAATCCCTGGGGTTTTTCCTACACTCACAAAATTCCCTTTTTTTCTTTAGCTCTTACAAAAACTCCCTGGTTTTCCTCCATCCTTGCCAAAATTACTACTTATTCCAAAAAAAAAAAAAAAAAAACTGTATTTTTTTCCCCAACTCCTGGAAAATAATTTGCACTTTTCCCCCCAATCTTTCCAAAAAAACCCTGCTTTTCCCCACCCTCACAGAAATCCCTGTCTTCCCTCAGTTCTTCCAAAAAATCCTTTTCCCCCAACTCTTGCCAGAACAATCCCCATTTTCCCCCCAGTCCTTACAAAACAATCCCTAATTTCCCATGATCACAAAAAAATCCCTATTTTTCCCCAACTCTTGCCAAAATCCCTATTTTTCCCCCATCCTCACACAGAAAAAAAAAATGCCCAATTCTTGCAAAAATACCCTCTTTTTTTTCTCCATCCATGCAAAACAATCAGCATTTTTTCCCAAATTCTTGCCAAAAATCCCTTTTTTCTCCCATCCTTGCAAAAGAAATCCCTATTTCCACACCCCCCCACCACCACCCACCCCCCCCACCCCCCCCTCGGAACTCTACCCATTTTCCCGCCGTATTTCCTGGAAACCCCAGTTTTCAGCAGCCTTGTAAAAAAAAAAAAAAATCCCATTTTTTTCCCCAGCCTTGCAAAACTCCCTATTTTTTCCACCAATTTCCCTAAATTCCTTATTTTTCCCCCACTTTCTCCCAAAAAAATCCCTGTTTTCCCCCCTTTCTTCCAAAAAAACCCTATTTCTCTCCCCATTCTCACTAAAGTGCCTTATTTCCCCCCAGTTTTCACGAACCCCCCCTATTTCCCCCCCTATTTCCCCCCTCTATTCCTCCCCCCCCACACACCCCCCCACACACCCCGCCCCCTTCCAATTTTTCCCATCAATCCCATCCCTTCTGGGATCATTTAGCACAAATCCGGCTTTCTGGAGCCGGGATCTGACTCCCCCTCCCCCCTCAAGCAGCTGGGGGTGGGTGGGGGGGCTCACTGCAACCTCCTCCCCCCTCCCCACCCCCCCCAATCACACAACTAACTCCTTAATTACCTATTTTTCCCCCCACCCCAGGTGAAATAATCCCGCTCCGGACGCTCCGCCCGAAACCGCCGCCTCACCCCCTGCGCCACTGGAATATTCCGGGATTCCCCCCCCAGATTGTGTCCCCCCTCTCCCCTTGTAAATATTCTCCATCCAAAAAATAAAATGTTCTGATTTGCCCCCCATTTTCTGCGTTTCCTCCAGGATGTCATCCTTTTCCGGGGTTACCCCACGTGGGGGGGACACACACCCTCCACTCTGCCCCCCTGGAGCAGTGTGACCCCAGCACCCACTTTTTTGGCAGGGGGGGTAGGTAGAGGGGAGGAAAGATTTTGGGGGTGCGTGTAGGTGGGTGTCACCTTGGGGGCTCCTGGGGTTGTCGGGGGGGGCCGCAACCTCCTAGGGGTGGTTTGGGGAGGGGCTGTGTGCCCTTAGGGGTGGTTCGGGGGGGGCTGTGCACACCTAGGAGTGGTTTGGGGGGGGATGAAATGGGATGTGTGTTCCGAGGAGTCGTTCGGGGGGGGCTGCCTGTTCCTAATAGTAGTTGGGGGGGTGGGATAGTTCAAGGGGGCATATACTCCTAGGACTTGGTCTGGGGGGGCTGTGTGCCCCTAGGAGTGGATTGTGGGGGGCTGCAATGGGGCGTGTACACCCAGGAGTTGGGGGGGGGGGGGGCTGTGCGCCCCTAGGAGTGATTCTGGGGAGGCTGCAATGGGGCGTGTACTCCTAGGAGTTGGTTGGAGGGGGGGCTGCAATGGGATGTGTGCACCTAGGAGTTGGTTGGAGGGGGGGCTGTGCACCCCCAGGAGTGGTTTGTGGGGGGCTGCAATAGGGTGTGTGCTCTGAGAAGTGGTTTGTGGGAGTTGGGGTTACATGCTCCTAGGAGTATTTTAGGGGGGCTGCACCCTCCTAGGAGTAGTTGGTGGGAGGGCTGCATGCTCCTAGAATTTGTTTTGGTGGGGTCTCAATGGGGTGTGTGCTCCAAGGAGTAACTTGGGGGGGGGGGGGGGGGGGTCTACATCCTCCCATGTGTTCTTCTTGGGGGGGCTGCAATGGCATATGTGCTCCTAGGAGTGGTTCTGGGGGGACTGCATCCTCCTACGAGTAGTTGGGGGGGTGTGGTACATGCTCCTAGGAGCAGTTTCGGGGGTCTCTCCATGGGACAGTGACCCCTAGGGGTAGTTGGGGGGTGCTACATCCTTTAGGAAGTGATATGGGGGGGGTACTGCTCACTCCTAGGAGTAGTTTTGGGGGACAACATTGCGGTGGATCCTGCTAGGAGTTCTTTGGGGGGAGGGGCTACATGCTCCTATGAGTAGTTCGGAGGGGCTACATCCCCCTAGGAGTAGTTTTGGGAGGCTGCATTGAGGTAGATCCTCCTAGGAGTTCTTTGGGGGTGGGGTAGATGCTCCTATGAGTAGTTTGGTGGGGGCTACTTCCCCCTAGGAGTAGCTTTGGGGGTCCCTTCATGGGGAGGTGACCCCTAGGAGTAGTTAGGGGGGAATCTACCTCCTCCTAGGAGTATTTCTGGGGGGGTGGGAGGGCACTGCACTTGCACACCCTCACCCCCCGCCCCCATTGCCCCTCCCACCAGGCCACATGCTCGCTCCCACCGTCTACTCCATGGCTCCGTGTTGCCCGGCCGACGCCACCGCCGAGGACAAGGTGGTGGTTTGCTTGGTGACGTCATTCTTCCCCAACGACATCACCATCCAGTGGGTGCCGGAAGAGCCTGACGATGCCAAACCCGCCCCCGCGCCCCCCTCCACCATCCTGAAGACCAAGAACGCCGTCTACATGGGCAGCCGGCACGTCACGGTCACCGGCGACAGCCAGGCGCTGCGGTGCCGCGTGCGGCACCCCCCTTCCAACCTGACCGTCTTCAAGCCGGTCCCCAAAGACGGTAGGAGGTGGGGGCTTGGGGGGGAGGGAGGGAGGTGAGGCGTGATGTCACAGTGACCCCCATCCCGCCGTAGGGTGCACGGCAGCGACACCGCCGCCCCCGCCGCCGCCGCCGCCGCGGGTCTACTTGGTGGAGCCGGGGTGCGGAGAGGAGGGCGGCGAGACGGAGGTGTCGGTGCTGTGCGTGGTGTGGAGCGCGGCGGGCAGCGGGCTGGAGGTGTCGTGGCTGGTGAACGGGAAGGACGTGAGGCGCCCCCTAAGTGAGGGGGCAGATGGGGGGCAGAGCGAGTTGAGGATGAGCCGGAAGAGCTGGGAGGCGGGCGACGTCTACACGTGCCAGGTGAGGTGGGCAGCGGGAGGAGCCGTGATGCGCAACGGCAGCAGGTGTACAGGTGAGGGGGGGGACATCGGGGGGAGGGGGAGGGATAGGGGGAGAGAAGGGATGAGGGGGGCGGGGGGAGATACCGGGTGGGTGGAGGGAGAGGTCAGTCGTGATGGAGGGATGGGTGGGTGGATGGATGGATGGATGGACGGATGGATGGATGGACGGATGGATGGATGGATGGACGGATGGATGGATGGATGGATGGATGGATGGATGGATGGATGGATGGATGGATGGATGGATGGATGGGTGGGTGGATGGATGGATGGGTGGATGGGTGGGTGGGTGGGTGGATGGATGGATGGATGGATGGATGGATGGACGGACGGACGGACGGACGGACGGACGGGTGGGTGGGTGGGTGGATGGATGGATGGATGGATGGGTGGATGGGTGGGTGGATGGATGGATGGATGGATGGATGGATGGATGGATGGATGGATGGATGGATGGATGGATGGATGGATGGGTGGATGGATGGATGGGTGGATGGATGGATGGATGGATGGATGGATGGATGGATGGATGGATGGATGGATGGATGGATGGGTGGATGGATGGATGGGTGGATGGGTGGATGGGTGGATGGGTGGATGGATGGATGGATGGATGGATGGATGGATGGATGGATGGATGGATGGATGGATGGATGGGTGGGTGGGTGGGTGGATGGATGGATGGATGGATGGATGGATGGATGGGTGGGTGGATGGATGGATGGATGGATGGATGGATGGATGGATGGATGGATGGATGGATGGATGGATGGATGGATGGATGGGTGGATGGGTGGATGGATGGATGGATGGATGGATGGATGGATGGATGGATGGATGGAGAATGGATGGATGGATGGGTGGGTGGGTGGATGGGTGGGTGGGTGAGTGGGTGGATGGAGGATGAGTGGGTGGGTGGGTGGATGGATGGATGGGTGGAAGGGAGGGAGGAAGGGAGGAGGGAGGGAAGGAGGGATGAGCAGACACCAGACATGGTGGGTGGATGGACAATGGTTCAACGATGGGTGGGTCAACGTCAGACCTGCTGTCTGACTCACCTCTCCCTCTCTCTCCCCAGCATGCCTCGCCTCCTTACCCCCTCCACAGCTCTACATCACCCAACCTTCCTATGCTGAACTCCTGGCCGGCCCAGCCAATGCCTCCTGCCTCCTGCTGGGCCAGCACCTGCGGGGTGCCGCCCTCTCCTGGCGGAGGGGTGGGACAGGGGGCACCCTCACCCGCCACCCCAATGGCACCCAAGGCCTCATCCTCAACCACACTGTCTCCCTTGACCAGTGGGGGGTCGACTTTAAGCTGACATGCGAAGCCAATGTCCCCTGCCACCCCCGCCTCTCTGCCGAGGTCCTCCTGGGCCCCCCCTGTGAGTCGGGCGGCATGAGGGGCTATCTGGGAATGTTTGGGTCTACATGGGGCCATATCTGGCTGAATAGGGAGATATGGGGCTATATAGGACTGCAGAGCATTGTATGGGGCACTATGGGGCTCTACAGGGCTATATGGGACTGCCTGGGGCTATATGGGGCTATATGGGGCTGCACAGGGCTATATGGGGCCATAGGGTTCTATATGGGACTGCACGTGGATATATGGGGCCTGTACAGGACTATATGGGGCCATATTGAACTGCACAGGGCTACGTGGGGCTACATGGGACTGCCCGGGGCCATACCAGACTGTAGGGGTCTATATGGGACTGTATGGGGATATATGGGGCCTGTATGGGACTATATGGGTCTGCATGGGGCCATACCAGACGGTGAGGGTCTATATGGGACTGCATGGGGCTATATGAGGTCATATGGGGTCCCACCCAGACCTACAACTCTGGACATCACCCCCCCGTCCCCCCTCCCCCCCCAGCTGGTCCCAGGAAGCCCCCACAGGTGACGATGACCCGCGTCCCCGGCAGAGCCGACCAGGGCGAGCTGCTCCTCTGCGACATCAGCAACTTCACCCCCCGTGACCTCACCATCAGCTGGACGTCAGGGTCGGGGGGGTGGGACCTCAGCGCCCGTGCCCAAACGGGTCCCATTGCCGGCCAAAAGCTCTTCTCCACCCTCAGCATCCTCCGATTGGAGAAGGGTGAGGAGGGGAGGGACTACAGCTGCGTGGTCCACCACCCCGCCCTCAACCGACCGTACCACGGCAACCAAGGTGGCGGTAAGGGACACCACGCCCCTTTTTTTGGAGGGGACACGAGGTGGGGGAGGCCCTATGGGGTGGTGTGGTCACCATGGAACCCCCCGTTGATGTATGACCCATTGGGGTTAGCTTGGTTTTGGGGAGCTGCTCTTGCCCCCATGGGTTGACATCTCCAATGGGGTTGGGTTTCCCTTCCCAACCCCCCCAGTGCCACGATTCCGTCTGGGGGACAGGAAGCAGCCCCTCCCCCAATGGCATTTTGGGGTGCTCCTCTTGCCCTCCATGGGTCAACATCTCCATGGGTTGGAGGATCTGCATGCCCAGCCCCCACCCATGCACCCTGAGGCAACGTCTGCTCCTTCACCCCCGCGTCGCACCCCCTTTTTGCAGATCCCACGACACTGACCCCCACCCCTGAGACAACGGACAAGTCCTCATCCCACCATGGTGAGCCCCACGCCTCGCTTGTTGCCCCTTCCCATTTCCAGCTGCTTCCGGGGGCGGGAGAAGGGGATGTACCTCCCCATCGGCCCCACCAACCCCCTTGTGTCCCGCCCCATTTTTAGGTTCCCCCACACCTCCGCTGTCCTCCCTGCAATCCCCTTCTTTCCACGAGCTCTTCCTGCGGCAGGAGGCCAACTTGACCTGCTCCACCCCCTTGGCCAACGCCACCGTGACCTGGGAGGCGGGGACCCAACTGGTGGACCCCGAAGCGGTGAGAACCCTCCCTGATGAGGCGTCGGGGACGCGGAGCTGGTTGCGGGTCAGCCTGAGGGATTGGAACAGCACCGCCAACTTCTCCTGCCGGGTGCAGAGCGGCACCGAGGAGACACGGGTGGAGATCAGGCGGAGGACGGGTGAGGAGCTGGCGGGGAGTGGGGGGCGGGGTCTAGGTGGCCAAAAAGCTTCATTACGTGGCAAACCAGCTTTGTAATAGGGCAAAAAAAAACCTTGGAATGCTTCAAAAAGGGCTTAAAAGGATGAAAAAAGCATGAAACGTGGCCAGAAAGGCGCAAGACGCTTTGAAAATGCGCTTGGTGGCGCCGCTGAAAGGCTTGCCCCACCACGGTGACACGTGCGTCGCCACGGCAAGTCACACATCACCACGGCGTGCTGTGCCCTGCCACGCAACCGACGGAAGGTATCGCCCCACCTCACCCCCTGGCACCCCCAGGTCCCTTGAAGCCACCGAGCATTCACCTCCTGCCGTCATCCCCCACCGCGTCATGCGCTGGCCAGGACTTCACCCTCTTCTGCCTCGTGACGGACTTCTACCCGCCGGAGGTCGCTGTGTGGTGGCGGCAGGGCTCCGCCGAAGGGCCAGCCGACAAGACGCCCGCCTGCGACCACCAAGCTCACCGCTGCTCCCTGGTTGTCACTGTGGACGTGCCGTGGGAGGAGTGGGTGCGGGGTGCTCCCTATGGCTGTTCGGCCGCTCACATCTCCACTGGCGAGGTCACGGAGACGACTGTCAACACCCGTGCTGGTAGGGAATCACTAAGGGCTGGGAAAAGGGGGAGGGGCTGATGACGACGGCACGGTGCGAAGGTTCCGTCTCTTGCTGCAGAGCCCTGGGACTGCACCAGGCTGCGCCTTGTGCCATGTGGCTTATTGGGTGATGGCGATGACCTGGAGCCAGAGGAGGACGGGAGCACCTGGACCACCATCTCCACCTTCGTTGTGCTCTTCCTCCTCCTCATCTTCTACAGTGGTTTTGTCACCTTCATCAAGGTAACCGACAGTCATTGAGTTGCCTGGTCTTGGCTGGGATTGGTTGGCCATGGGTGGGGTTGCCCAGCCTTGGGTTGAATTTCTTGGCCAAGGCTTAGGTTGCCCATCCTTGGTGTTCCTTGCCCATCCTTGGGTTGGGTTACCCGTCCTTGGCTTGGGTTGACCTGGTTGACCTTGGGTTACCCGTCCCTGGCTTGGGTTGCCCATCCTTGGCTTGGTTTTCTTGGCCATGGGTTGAGTTGCCCATCCTTGGGTTGGGTTGCCCAGCCATGAGTTGGGTTGCCCATCCTTGGCTTGGTTTTCTTGGCCATGGGTTGAGTTGCCCATCCTTGGATTGGGTTGCCCAGACATGAGTTGGGTTGCCCATCCTTGGCTTGGTTTTCTTGGCCATGGGTGGTGTTGCCCATCCTTGGCTTGCGTTGACCAGCCATAAGTTGGGTTGTCCATCCTTGCCCTACCCCAACTCCCCCCCAAACACCCCATCACCCCCACACATACTACTCCAACCCCCCCCTCACAATGCCCTTTTTCCCCCTGCAGGTAAAATAACCACCCCCAACCCCCTCTCCCTCCACCCCCCACCATCACCTCCACCCGCAGCAATGGAGAGGGCAGAAGAAATTACATCGAACCCGAAAATGGGGTGAAAAACACCAAAAAAAGGGTTCTACTCCCAAGTTTATTAACAAATTCCTCACTTCCCTGCAGCAGGCGGGCGGGGGGGGCGAATCTCCAATAAACGCACCCCCTACCCTTGTGTTTTCCCATGTTTCCACCTCGTTCTTTCTCACGGGAACAGAGCTGGGCGGTTTTGGGGTGGAAAACCGGCATTTCAGGGGCGGTCAGCTGCTCTATTTTTACACGCGCACCCCCCACCACGTAGGGGGCGTTTCACCGCAGCTCCGGTAAACAGGACGCATCTGGTGCCTGCCCTCCCCTGAATCCAGATGTTCGTGGTCGTGCTGGGACCTGATGCCGGGCCGTGGTGGGGGGGAGCGGTGCCTGTCTCCTCCCCCTCCCTCAATCTCAAGCCATGTCTGCTCCAAAAATGAGTCATTTAGACCCAAAAAAACACCCACACCCCCCCCAGGTCGAAAAACGAGAGCAGAAGCGAAACCAAGGTTTTGCTGTAAACAGGAGGGAGGGGGGGGGCGGTTCTGGGGGGAAAAGGTGAAGGTTTAGGTCCTGCAGCACGTCGTCGCTGTGTGAAGGAGGAGAGGGGACGGGGATAAAGGGGGGGGTTGGGGTATGTGGGGGGAACTGGGGGGGGGCGGGGTGCAGCAATGCGAAATGGGCTCATTTTGAGGGAAAATGGGGTTTTTTGTAGATTCATGAGATTTCCAGTGTTGGATCAACATAAAATGGGCTCGTTTTGAGGGAAAATGGGGAGGGGGGTTGCTGGCTTGATGGGTTTTGGGGCGATGCACCAATGAAAATGGGCTGATTCCAAGGGAAAATGGGATTTTTTCTGGCTGATGTCCATTTTATTCCTGGAATTCTTCAAAAGAGCCACAAAACCATCCAGGCGCTGCTCGGCTGGGGCGGGGGAGGGAGGGTCCAACCCAAGGACAAGGGTCTTCACCCTTCTGCGCCCGTCACAGGACCTGGGGGAGACAGCGAGGCTTAATTAATCAGGGTTAATTACTCACCCGCAAGTCACCGGTGAGCCCAGTCACCTTGAAGAGGGTGACGCCGGTGCTGTAGCAGAGGCTGAGGAGGAAGAGGACGACGAAGGTCACGGCCGTCCAGAGGTCAGCGGCATCCTCCTCCTCCACATCAGGCTGCGTCTCCTCACCCACTGACACCAGGACACAATCTGGGGAGGGCGAGAGGGGGGCTTCAGTGGCGGGGGCGATGCATACCCCCCCTTTTCCCACCCCAGTGTCAAAAACCCACCACAAAAGTGAAGCGGGGGGGGGGGGGGGGGGGGGGGGGGAGGATTTTTGGTGCGTGCAGCAAAAATCAACCCCCATTTTCACCTGTTTTCCACCCATTTTCTACCTAATCCTGGGCCAAAATCCTGCTGCGAAGCAAACGAGGGGGGGGGGATGTTGGTTGGGGCAGGCAGCAAACACACCCTTTTCCACCCTTTTTCTACCCAAAACTTGGCCACAAATAATTGTAGGCAAATAAACTAGGAGGATTTTTAGTCAATGCAGCAAAAAAAAAACCCATTTCTACCCATTTTCCACCCAATCCTTCTCCAAGAATCTCCTATAAGTAACAGGACCATGGGGATTTGGGGTCCATGCAGAAAAAAAAAAACCACCACCACATTATGACCCATTTTTCACCCAATTCTTGTCCAAAAACCTTCTGTGAGCGAAAGGGCCAGGAGGATCTTTGGTCCATGCAGCAAAAAAAAAAACCAAAACAACCCAATTCTACCAATTTTCCACCCAATTCTTACCCAAAAATCTCCCACAAGCAACTGGACTGTGGGGAATTGAAGTTCATGGAATCAAAAAAATCCCCATTTCCACCCATTTTCCACCCAAATCTTGTTTAAATATCTCCTACAAACAACAGGCCCATGAGGATTCGGGGTCCGTGCAGCAAAAGAAACCCATTTCCACCCATTCTCCACCCAATTCTTGTCCAAAACTCTCCTACAAGCAACAGGACCAGGAGGATTTGGGGTCCATCCAGCAAAAATACCCATTTTTACTCCTTTCCTACCCAAGTCTTGTCCCCAAACCCACAGCAAAGCAAAGGGGCCGGGAGGACTTTCAGTGCAGGCAGCAAAAAAAACCCTGGTTTTCCCCTTTTTCCACCCGATTCTTGTCCCAAAATCTCCCACAAGCAACAGGGCTGTCTGCATTTTAGGTCCGTGCAGCTAAAAAAGACACCCATTTTCCCCCTTTTTACCTCCGATTCTTGTCCAAACCCTTCCCCCAACCCCCATGACCACGAGGCATTTTTGGTGCACACCACCGAACCTCCTTAGCCCCCAACCCTCCTCCCTCCCCCCCACCCCCCCAAATCCCCAGAAACCACGTCCCTTCTCTTGGACCCCCCTCGCTCTCTGATTTGGGTGAAACCACTCCATTTCGGAGCGGTTCCCCTCTTTCTGGAAGCGGGCGGTGGAGGAGTCGGGGGGCGCAGGACATGGCTCCTCCCTTCCCCCCCAGTGCGGATGGGGGGATTTCCCCCTCCCCAACCTTGGTCTCCTGAGGTGAAGCCACCTCTGTCTGCAACCTCACCCCCCCCCCCCAGTTTCCTTTGCTCTGCCCCTAATTATGACGATGCTGGTGGGGGAGGGGTTATTTTGAAGGAGCAGGGGGGGAAGACGACCCCAGCTGCAACCAGCTTCAGCGGGGGAGGGGAAAGACGATCGAAACCAGCCTCAGCACATCACGTCCCGATACGGGTCAGGATTTTGTGGGGGCATTATCT
This sequence comes from Rhynochetos jubatus, assembly GCA_027574665.1. NCBI lineage: Eukaryota > Metazoa > Chordata > Aves > Eurypygiformes > Rhynochetidae > Rhynochetos > Rhynochetos jubatus. Next base: position 2,027,152 of record CM050654.1, read on the forward strand.
CAGTTTTTTGGGATTTGGATTTTATTCGTATGCGGAAATTACAGGCCCCGACCCGCCTTCCCGCCGGATTCAGTAGCAGGTGACGTCGGCGTCGGTGAGGACGACCGAGACGTTGACGGTGGCGGGTTTACCAGCGGTCTTGTCCAGGTTCTTCTGCAGGAAGTTCATGGGGATGCCATCGTGGCCAACCACGCAGGCGAAGGAGTCGCCGCGCCGCCATGCCTCCGCTGGCACACTCAGCTTGCTGTAGAGCGCGAAGGTGTCGCCCTCTTTCTGAGGCCCAAAGTTGGAGAAGCTCCCGGGGGTCACCGGACGATCCTCTTGGGTCCACGTCACCAAAATATCCCGGGGGTGGAAATCCAGAATCATACAGGTCAGGGTGGCGGTCTCCTGGCGCGCCAACTCCTCAGCCGCCGGCGGAAAGACGTAAACGGAAGGTGCCTTCACGGAGACAGCTGTGGGGGGGCAGTTGGGGCACGAGAGAAGGTCAGGGGTGGTGGGAAGGGGACGGAGAGCGACCGGTGGAGTGTCTTCTGCCAGTAGACTGGCCCTCCCAGTAAGATAGACACTTCCAGTAGACTAGACCCTTCCAGTACACTGGCGTCTTCCAGTAGACCCCCCCGTTGAACTCTCCAGTGGAGAAGACCCTTCCAGTAGGCTGGACCCTTCCAGTAGCCTCACCCAGTTGATCCTTCCAGTGGACAATACCCTTCCAGTAGACCCTCCCAGTAGAGCTCTCCAGTGGAGAAGACCCTTCCAGTGAACAAGACCCTTCCAGTAGCCTCGCCCAGTTGACCCTTCCAGTGGACCCTCCCAGTTGACCATTCCATGGCACAAGACCCTTCCAGTAGCCTAGCCTCTTCCAGTAGCCTCCCTCACTGAGACCAGGAAGGCCAGAATGTGGGGCAGGAGAGAAATGAGGGGTGGGGGTGGGGCCAGTTTCCTACCTATGTCTTTCTTAATTGACCTGGTGACAGACTCGTCGAGCTCCGGGACCTTGATGGTGCAGGTGAACTTCTCCCCAGAATTCCACTCCTCGGCGCAGATCTTTAGGACACTGCTGATGTGGTAGAGCCCATTCTGCAAGCTCTCCGGCTCCCTGGTGGTGACATCCAAGGGACTCCCTTTCTCCCGTGTCCAGGAGAACTTGACGTCCTCTGGAGTTTTGACATTGGTGGCCACACAGGTGATGCTGGCGTTTTGGCTGAGGTAGAGGTCCTCCAAGGAGGGGGGGAGGATGGTGACCTCCAGTTCTGGTTGGACACCTGGCAGGGGGGGGAGGTGTTGATCTCGAACTTCCATGGACACCAAATTCCATAGGGCTGCCCCCTCCCCCATCTCCTTTCAATCCCCCAGGTGGGGGAAGGTGATGGCCCCCCCCAAAACCTCTGTAGAAGGTCTCAACGTGCCGTCTTCTCACCCCAGACACACATTCCCCACCCCCACCCCCCCCTCCGAATCGGGGTGGATTCTGAGGAATTTTGGTCTGTGGCATAGCTCCAAAAGGCACCTTCAGCCTCCTCCCCCCGCGGCCACCAGGGTGGGGTCCAGGGGGTGTTTGGGTCTGCCAACGTCCATTCTGTGGGTCCATCAACACCTCCAACTCCACGTCCTTCTTCGTCCCACCCCCCATCCTTTCCAACCAAGCAACCACCATGGTTGGTGTCTCCATCCATCCATCTCAACCATCTGGTGGGGCCATCAGTGTCTCCATTGCCATGTCCTTCAGTCCTTCCCCCACCCCCCATCCCTTCCAATGAACTAACCACCATCCTTGGTGTCTCCATCCAACCTTCTCAACTATCAACATCCATCTTAACCATACAACCACCATCCTTGGTGTGTCCTTCAACTGCCTTGTGGGTCCATAAACATCTCCATCTCCACATATTTCAACCCTCTTCCACCCCCCATCCCTTCTTCTCGACAAACCATCCACGATCCTTCATGTCTCCGACCATCTCCACCATCATCCTCCACCTTGTGGGTCCATCAACGCCTCCATCTCCACATCCTTCACCTCCCCACACCCCATCCCTTCTCCTCCACCATCCTTGGTCTCCATCCATCCATCTCAACCACCTCGTGTGTCCACCAACCCCCCCAACCACCCCTACATCCCCCACCCAACCTCTTTGCTACCACCCACTTACACCTCACCATGCCCTATGTCCCACTCCCCTCTCCAACCACCCCCCTCCCAACCACCCCACCACCACCTCCGCCGCCTCCAATGCCCTCACCCGAGCAGAACGTGCTGATGTTGAGGACACTCGGTGACTTCAGAAACCGGTGGGTCACCCGGCAGGAGAACTCGGCGCCCAGGTCCCAGCTCTGCCGGCTGACGTTGACCTGGCTGGTGAAGGTGGCCTTGTCCTGGGAACACTGGTCGCACGAGTTGTCCTCCTGCTGGAGGTTCGTCACCTCGTTGTTGACCAACCATTCGACGTGGGCCTCGGTGGCTTTGTTCCCCTCGATGAGGCACAGTAGGAGGATCTTGTCCTCCTGGTAGTACTTGTTGGGGTCGCTCAGAAGGTTCATCGTCAGGTCGGGAGACTGACACAACCCATCACCTGGGGGGGGGCGGTTGGGAGTGGTGACAACCCATCCGAGTGTTCACCAGGACATCGTGGAAGACTGGGAGTGACCCAACCCATCCAGGTGTCCACCAAGACCTCACGGAAGGCCAGCAGTGACCCCCAACCCCTCCCCCCACCCCGCCATCTCCCGTCCTCACCCTGGATGTCCTCCGTGATGGTTTTGTCAGTGGCGCCGTAGTTGACTCTGCACTGGAAAGCGTTGCCCTCCAGGCTGCTGGCAGGGATGGTGAGCTGGGAACTGAGGCTGTAGTGGCTGTTGGAGCCCTGGATGGCGGGAAAGGTTACGGCATCTCCGGAGACGTCCGAGACCCATGAGACGGTGACGGGCTCCGGGAAGAAATCGGTGACCAGGCAGCCAAAGGTCACCTCCTCCTTGCACTCCTCGCAGGAGATCAGCGGGTAGACGACGGGAGCGTTGGCACTGACTGGGAAGGACAAGACCACCATTTTTTGGAGGGCGTAAGTCTAAATCCACCCCTCCCCCACCCTGCGGGGTGTTAGCCCCACATGGAAGGTCCTTGGGGGGGTGGGGGAGGGGGAAGCGATGTTGCTGAAAGACGATGTGAAAGCGCCAGGGAAGGGGGGAGGGGAAGTTCACCAGGTCAAGAGAATTTCCTGCGAGATGGGTTTCTCACCCCAAAATCTATCCCCACCTCCCCCCTACCCCACCTTGACGTCACAGCGTCGCACACCCATATTCTCTGAGGATCCCCCCCTCCAGCCGCTTCCCACCCCCGTTTCGGCACCTCGTGGCAGCTCTGCCGGTGAGTGGCTCTGCGAACAGGGGCTTAGACTCGGTTCTAAACCCCATGTCCCACCCTCTCCTTGCAACTTTTGGGGTCACCCTGTGGGAGCTTGGGTGCTTTTGGGGTGCTGTTGGGGAGGGCGCAGGGCTGCTCTGGCAAACAGCAGGGGCTTAGGGCTGAGCCTGCCTTAAGCCTGGCTTTCTTAGGATAAAGGGCTGGGTGCTGAGAGCAAAGCTCAAAGCTGGGCTTTAACAGGAGGGCTTAAAGTTGGCCTTTCCTAGGTGGGCTCAAGGATGGGCTTTCCTGGAGAAGATTCAAGCCAGGCTTTCCTAGGTGGGCTCAAGGATGGCTTGCCTGGAGAAGATTAAAGCCAGGCTTTCCTGGAGAAGATTAAAGCCAGGCTTTCCTAGGTGGGCTCAAGGATGGGCTTTCCTGGAGAAGATTAAAGCCAGGCTTTCCTAGATGGGCTCAGGGTTGGGCTTTCCTGGAGAAGATTAAAGCCAGGCTTTCCTAGATGGGCTCAGGGATGGGCTTTCCTGGAGAAGATTAAAGCCAGGCTTTCCTAGGTGGGCTCAAGGATGGCTTTCCTGGAGAAGATTAAAGCCAGGCTTTCCTAGGTGGGCTCAAGGATGGCTTGCCTGGAGAAGATTAAAGCCAGGCTTTCCTGGAGAAGATTAAAGCCAGGCTTTCCTAGGTGGGCTCAGGGTTGGGCTTTCCTGGAGAAGATTAAAGCCAGGCTTTCCTAGATGGGCTCAAGGATGGGCTTTCCTGGAGAAGATTAAAGCCAGGCTTTCCTAGGTGGGCTCAGGGTTGGGCTTTCCTGGAGAAGATTAAAGCCAGGCTTTCCTAGGTGGGCTCAGGGTTGGGCTTTCCTGGAGAAGATTAAAGCCAGGCTTTCCTAGATGGGCTCAGGGATGGGCTTTCCTGGAGAAGATTAAAGCCAGGCTTTCCTAGATGGGCTCAAGGATGGCTTTCCTGGAGAAGATTAAAGCCAGGCTTTCCTAGGTGGGCTCAAGGATGGCTTTCCTGGAGAAGATTAAAGCCAGGCTTTCCTAGGTGGGCTCAAGGATGGGCTTTCCTGGAGAAGATTAAAGCCAGGCTTTCCTAGGTGGGCTCAGGGTTGGGCTTTCCTGGAGAAGATTAAAGCCAGGCTTTCCTAGGTGGGCTCAGGGTTGGGCTTTCCTGGAGAAGATTAAAGCCAGGCTTTCCTAGGTGGGCTCAGGGTTGGGCTTTCCTGGAGAAGATTAAAGCCAGGCTTTCCTAGGTGGGCTCAAGGATGGGCTTTCCTGGAGAAGATTAAAGCCAGGCTTTCCTAGGTGGGCTCAGGGTTGGGCTTTCCTGGAGAAGATTAAAGCCAGGCTTTCCTAGGTGGGCTCAGGGTTGGGCTTTCCTGGAGAAGATTAAAGCCAGGCTTTCCTAGGTGGGCTCAAGGATGGGCTTTCCTGGAGAAGATTAAAGCCAGGCTTTCCTAGGTGGGCTCAAGGATGGCTTTCCTGGAGAAGATTAAAGCCAGGCTTTCCTAGGTGGGCTCAGGGTTGGGCTTTCCTGGAGAAGATTAAAGCCAGGCTTTCCTAGGTGGGCTCAGGGTTGGGCTTTCCTGGAGAAGATGAAAGCCAGGCTTTCCTAGGTGGGCTCAGGGTTGGGCTTTCCTGGAGAAGATGAAAGCCAGGCTTTCCTAGGTGGGCTCAGGGTTGGGCTTTCCTGGAGAAGATTAAAGCCAGGCTTTCCTAGGTGGGCTCAGGGTTGGGCTTTCCTGGAGAAGATTAAAGCCAGGCTTTCCTAGGTGGGCTCAAGGATGGCTTTCCTGGAGAAGATTAAAGCCAGGCTTTCCTAGGTGGGCTCAAGGATGGGCTTTCCTGGAGAAGATTAAAGCCAGGCTTTCCTAGGTGGGCTCAGGGTTGGGCTTTCCTGGAGAAGATTAAAGCCAGGCTTTCCTAGATGGGCTCAGGGATGGGCTTTCCTGGAGAAGATTAAAGCCAGGCTTTCCTAGGTGGGCTCAAGGATGGGCTTTCCTGGAGAAGATTAAAGCCAGGCTTTCCTAGGTGGGCTCAAGGATGGGCTTTCCTGGAGAAGATTAAAGCCAGGCTTTCCTAGGTGGGCTCAGGGTTGGGCTTTCCTGGAGAAGATTAAAGCCAGGCTTTCCTAGGTGGGCTCAGGGTTGGGCTTTCCTGGAGAAGATTAAAGCCAGGCTTTCCTAGGTGGGCTCAGGGTTGGGCTTTCCTGGAGAAGATGAAAGCCAGGCTTTCCTAGGTGGGCTCAAGGATGGCTTTCCTGGAGAAGACTGAGGCTGAGCTTGGCTTCACAGTTCCCAGCTGGGCTTTACTAAAGGAGACTAAAGGTGAGCTTTGCTTTCCCAGCTCTAGGGCTTTCCTAGAGAAGCTTAAGGCTGCGCTTTGCTTCACAGCTCCAGGCCGGGCTTTCCTAGGCAGGCCTGCAGCCACGCGTGACTTGCAGAACGCAAAGCTGGGCTTTCGTAGAACAGCTGAGCAGCTGGAGCACCACCCCACGCTGGGCGGTGACACGATGCAGACGGAGCTTTGCGCTCTGCCAGCACCGCTCGCCCGTGAGCGTGCCTAGGAAAGCCCAGCTTGGAGCTCTGAAGGCCAAGCTCAGCCTAAGCCTGCCCCGACACAGAGCTTGGAGCTCCGAGGCAAAGCGGGAAGTGGAGGGGTGCAGGGACAGAGCGAGGCGGAGCGTGGCCTGGGGGCTGGGAGCGACACCCTGCGGAGAGCGGGAACTGAGCCGGGCAAACGCGGCTCTGCGGGGGGATGCCTGGGAGAAGATACAGCGGGAGTGTGGCTAGCAGACCTTGCAGCTGGGCTACCCTGGGGATATCAGAGCTGGGCACGGCTAGCACGGCTCCCAGTTGGGCTACCTTGGTGATATCAGGGCTGGGCATGGCTAGCGTGGCTCTGAGCTGGGCTACCCTGGGTGATATCAGAGCTGGGCACGGCTAGCAGGGCTCTGAGCTGGGCTACGCTGGTGATATCAGGGCTGAGCACGGCTAGCACAGATCTGAGCCGGGCTACCTTGGTGATATCAGGGCTGGGCATGGCTAGCACAGCTCCCAGCTGGGCTACGCTGGTGATATAAGAGCTGGGCATGGCTAGCAGGGCTCCCAGCTGGGCTACCCTGGGTGATATCACAGCTGGGCATGGCTAGCAGGGCTCTGAGCTGGGCTACCCTGGTGATATCAGGGCTGAGCAGGGCTAGCACAGCTCTGAGCTGGGCTACTCTGGTGATATGAGAGCTGGGCACGGCTAGCAGGGCTCTGAGCCGGGCTACCGTGGTGATATCAGAGCTGGGCATGGCTAGCAGGGCTCTGAGCCGGGCTACCCTGGGTGGTATCAGGGCTGGGCATGACTAGCAGGGCTCCCAGCTGGGCTACCCTGGTGATATCAGAGCTGGGCATGGCTAGCAGGGCTCCCAGCTGGGCTACGCTGGTGATATCAGAGCTGGGCATGGCTAGCAGGGCTCCCAGCTGGGCTACCCTGGGTGATATCAGAGCTTGGCAGGGCTAGCAGGGCTCCCAGCTGGGCTACCCTGGTGATATCAGGGCTGGGCATGGCTAGCAGGGCTCCCAGCTGGGCTACCCTGGTGATATCAGAGCTGGGCACGGCTAGCACGGCTCCCAGCTGGGCTACGCTGGTGATATCAGAGCTGGGCATGGCTAGCAGGGCTCCCAGCTGGGCTACCCTGGAGATATCAGAGCTGGGCATGGCTAGCAGGGCTCTGAGCTGGGCTACCGTGGTGATATCAGAGCTGGGCACGGCTAGCAGGGCTCTGAGCTGGGCTACCCTGGTGATATCAGAGCTGGGCATGGCTAGCAGGGCTCCCAGCTGGGCTACCCTCGTGATATCAGATCTGGGCATGGCTGGCACGGCTCCCAGCTGGGCTACCCTGGTGATATCAGAGCTGGGCATGGCTAGCAGGGCTCCCAGCTGGGCTACCCTGGTGATATCAGACCTGGGCATGGCTAGCAGGGCTCCCAACTGGGCTACCCTGGTGATATCAGAGCTGGGCATGGCTAGCAGGGCTCCCAGCTGGGCTACCCTGGTGATATCAGAGCTGGGCATGGCTAGCAGGGCTCCCAGCTGGGCTACCCTGGTGATACCAGAGCTGGGCATGGCTAGCATGGCTCTGAGCTGGGCTACCCTGGAGATATCAGAGCTGGGCATGGCTAGCAGGGCTCCCAGCTGGGCTACCCTGGTGATATCAGGGCTGAGCATGGCTAGCACAGCTCTGAGCTGGGCTACCCTGGGTGATATCAGAGCTGGGCATGGCTAGCAACGCACGCAGCTAGGCTACCGGGGGTGATATCAGGGCTGGGCATGGCTAGCATGGCTCTGAGCTGGGCTACCCTGGTGATATCAGAGCTGGACATGGCTAGCAGGGCTCTGAGCTGGGCTACCGCGGTGATATCGGAGCTGGGCATGGCTAGCAGGGCTCCCAGCTGGGCTACCCTGGGTGATATCAGAGCTGGGCATGGCTAGCACGGCTCTGAGCTGGGCTACCCTGGGTGATATCAGAGCTGGGCATGGCTAGCAACGCACGCAGCTAGTCTACCGGGGGTGATATCAGGGCTGGGCATGGCTAGCAGGGCTCCCAGCTGGGCTACCCTGGTGATATCAGAGCTGGGCATGGCTAGCAGGGCTCCCAGCTGGGCTACCGTGGTGATATCAGAGCTGGGCATGGCTAGCAGGGCTCCCAGCTGGGCTACCCTGGTGATATGAGAGCTGGGCACGGCTAGCAGGGCTCCCAGCTGGGCTACGCTGGTGATATCAGAGCTGGGCGCGGCTAGCAGGGCTCCCAGCTGGGCTACCCTGGTGATATCAGAGCTGGGCATGGCTAGCAGGGCTCTGAGCTGGGCTACCCTCGTGATATCAGAGCTGGGCATGGCTAGCAGGGCTCCCAGCTGGGCTACCCTGGTGATATGAGAGCTGGGCATGGCTAGCACGGCTCCCAGCTGGGCTACCCTGGTGATATCAGAGCTGAGCATGGCTAGCAGGGCTCCCAGCTGGGCTACCCTGGAGATATCAGAAGCTGGGCATGGCTAGCAAGGCAGCCAGCTGGGCTACGCTGGTGATATCAGAGCTGGGCATGGCTAGCAAGGCAGCCAGCTGGGCTACCGTGGTGATATCAGAGCTGGGCATGGCTAGCACGGCTCCCAGCTGGGCTACCCTGGTGATATCAGAGCTGGGCATGGCTAGCACGGCTCCCAGCTGGGCTACCCTGGTGATATCAGAGATGGGCACGGCTAGCAGGGCTCCCAGCTGGGCTACCGTTGTGATATCAGAGCTGGGCACGGCTAGCACAGATCTGAGCCGGGCTACCCTGGTGATATCAGGGCTGAGCTTGGCTAGCAGGGCTCTGAGCCGGGTTACCGTGGTGATATCAAAGCTGGGCATGGCTAGCAGGGCTCCCAACTGGGCTACCTTGGAGATATCAGAGCTGGGCGCGGCTAGCACGGCTCCCAGCTGGGCTACCCTGGGTGGTATCAGGGCTGGGCACGGCTAGCAGGGCTCCCAGCTGGGCTACGCTGGTGATATCAGAGCTGGGCATGGCTAGCAGGGCTCCCAGCTGGGCTACCCTAGAGATATCAGAGCTGGGCATGGCTAGCAGGGCTCTGAGCTGGGCTACCCTGGTGATATCAGAGCTGGGCATGGCTAGCAGGGCTCCCAGCTGGGCTACCCTGGAGATATCAGAGCTGGGCATGGCTAGCACGGCTCCCAGCTGGGCTACCCTGGGTGATATCAGGGCTGGGCACGGCTAGCACGGCTCCCAGCTGGGCTACCCTGGTGATATCAGAGCTGGGCATGGCTAGCAGGGCTCTGAGCTGGGCTACCCTGGTGATATCAGAGCTGGGCATGGCTAGCAGGGCTCCCAGCTGGGCTACCCTGGTGATATCAGAGCTGGGCATGGCTGGCAAGGCTCTGAGCTGGGCTACCCCGGTGATATCAGAGCTGGGCATGGCTAGCACGGCTCCCAGCTGGGCTACCCTGGTGATATCAGAGCTGGGCATGGCTAGCACGGCTCCCAGCTGGGCTACTCTGGTGATATCAGAGATGGGCACGGCTAGCACGGCTCCCAGCTGGGCTACCGTTGTGATATCAGAGCTGGGCACGGCTAGCACAGCTCCCAGCTGGGCTACGCTGGTGATATCAGAGCTGGGCATGGCTAGCAGGGCTCCCAGCTGGGCTACCCTGGGTGATATCAGAGCTGGGCATGGCTAGCACGGCTCTGAGCTGGGCTACCCTGGTGATATGAGAGCTGGGCATGGCTAGCAGGGCTCCCAGCTGGGCTACCCTGGTGATATCAGAGCTGGGCACGGCTAGCAGGGCTCTGAGCTGGGCTACCCTGGTGATGTCAGAGCTGGGCATGGCTAGCAGGGCTCCCAGCTGGGCTACCCTGGTGATATCAGAGCTGGGCATGGCTAGCAGGGCTCTGAGCTGGGCAACCCTGGTGATATCAGAGCTGGGCATGGCTGGCAAGGCTCTGAGCTGGGCTACCCCGGTGATATCAGAGCTGGGCATGGCTGGCACGGCTCCCAGCTGGGCTACTCTGGTGATATCAGAGATGGGCACGGCTAGCACGGCTCCCAGCTGGGCTACCGTTGTGATATCAGAGCTGGGCACGGCTAGCACAGATCTGAGCCGGGCTACCCTGGTGATATCAGGGCTGAGCTTGGCTAGCAGGGCTCTGAGCCGGGTTACCGTGGTGATATCAAAGCTGGGCATGGCTAGCAGGGCTCCCAGCTGGGCTACCCTGGGGATATCAGAGCTGGGCATGGCTAGCACGGCTCCCAGCTGGGCTACCGTGGTGATATCAGGGCTGGGCACGGCTAGCAGGGCTCCCAGCTGGGCTACCCTGGTGATATCAGAGCTGGGCGCGGCTAGCAGGGCTCCCAACTGGGCTACCTTGGAGATATCAGAGCTGGGCATGGCTAGCACGGCTCCCAGCTGGGCTACCCTGGGTGGTATCAGGGCTGGGCACGGCTAGCAGGGCTCCCAGCTGGGCTACCCTGGTGATATCAGAGCTGGGCGCGGCTAGCAGGGCTCCCAACTGGGCTACCCTGGTGATATCCGAGCTGGGCATGGCTAGCACGGCTCTGAGCTGGGCTACCCTGGGTGGTATCAGGGCTGGGCACGGCTAGCAGGGCTCCCAGCTGGGCTACCCTGGTGATATCAGAGCTGGGCGCGGCTAGCAGGGCTCCCAGCTGGGCTACCCTGGTGATATCAGAGCTGGGCACGGCTAGCAGGGCTCTGAGCTGGGCTACCCTGGTGATGTCAGAGCTGGGCATGGCTAGCAGGGCTCCCAGCTGGGCTACCCTGGTGATATCAGAGCTGGGCATGGCTAGCAGGGCTCCCAGCTGGGCTACCCTGGTGATATCAGAGCTGGGCATGGCTGGCAAGGCTCTGAGCTGGGCTACCCCGGTGATATCAGAGCTGGGCATGGCTAGCACGGCTCCCAGCTGGGCTACCCTGGTGATATCAGAGCTGGGCATGGCTAGCACGGCTCCCAGCTGGGCTACTCTGGTGATATCAGAGATGGGCACGGCTAGCACGGCTCCCAGCTGGGCTACCCTGGTGATATCAGAGCTGGGCGCGGCTAGCAGGGCTCCCAACTGGGCTACCCTGGTGATATCCGAGCTGGGCATGGCTAGCACGGCTCTGAGCTGGGCTACGCTGGTGATATCAGGGCTGGGCATGGCTAGCAGGGCTCCCAGCTGGGCTACGCTGGTGATACCAGAGCTGGGCATGGCTAGCCTGGCTCCCAGCTGGGCTACCCTGGGTGATATGAGGGCTGGGCATGGCTAGCAGGGCTCCCAGCTGGGCTACCGTTGTGATATCAGAGCTGGGCATGGCTAGCACGGCTCCCAACTGGGCTACCCTGGTGATATCAGAGCTGGGCACGGCTAGCAGGGCTCTGAGCTGGGCTATCCGGGGTGATATCAGGGCTGGGCATGGCTAGCACAGCTCCCAGCTGGGCTACCCTGGAGATATGAGAGCTGGGCACGGGTAGCAGGGCTCTGAGCTGGGCTACCCTGGGGATACCAGAGCTGGGCATGGCTAGCGTGGCTCTGAGCTGGGCTATCTTGGGTGACCCCACAGTGGTCTCCTCGTGGCTCTGGACCTGGCTTTTCTGAGGTGATGCTGAGGCTGAGCATCCTGAGGAATCACTAAACTGGGCTTTTCTGGATCCCCTCGTTCCCATGTGGATCCTCCAATCCCTTTGGGATTCTTCTTATCTCTTTCCAATCCATCCCCCAATCCTGACGACAGTCCCAATCCCTATCCCAGTTGGAGTCCACACGTTCCCAACCCTATTGGGGTCTGTCTTTTCCTCCCTGGATCCTTTCATTCCCCCCGGTCCCTCTGATCCTGATCCCAATCTTCCTGATCCCGATTCCAATCCCCCCAGTCCTTCTGATCCTCATCCCAGCCCCCCCAGTCCCGATCCCAACAGGGTCTTTGGCTCCGTGGATCTGTGATATCCCACCAAATCCCAACCCCTCAGTCCCTGAACCATCCTGGGACAACATCCCGTCATCCACGACTTCCGGTCCCATCGGGTGTGGGGTCACTCAGGATGGGGCAGGTGAAGTGTCACGTGGGCTCGTTGGGCGCCGAGGCCAGCTCCGGCCAGGTCACTGCTGTGCTCCTGGCCCGGCCGGACCTGCACAGGGTGGGGCGGTTTCTGCCGCAGCGATTGGCCGTAACGCAGTGCTCGGAACAGGGGTCAGAGGCAGCAACTCGTGTCCCTCCTGCACTGCAAGTTATGGGATGTTCGTAGCATGTGCTACCGGGGCTTTATCTCCTTCTACCGTCCGTAGAGGGTTTGAGTGTGCAGGGCCAGCTCCACTGACAGATCCCCTGGTGTTAACTAACCACGTGGCCTTTGCCAAGTTGGCATCTCAGTTCTTCAGTGTCCCACCCCCAGTTGCTCTCAGGGTGGTCTTTAGCAGCCCCTTGCACTGCTCGACCTTCCCTGAGGCAGGTGCATGGTAGGGGATGTGCTACACCCGCTCCATTCCATGTTCCTCAGCCCAAGCGTCTACGAGGCTCTTTCGGAAATGAGTCCCGTTATCTGATTCAATTCTTTCCGGGGTGCCGTGTCGCCACAGGACTTGCCTTTCAAGGCCCAAGATGGTATTTCGGGTAGGGGCATGGGACACAGGATATGTTTCTAGCCCCCCGTGGTTGCCTCCACCACCGTGAGCACATGGCACCTGCCCCGGCGGGTTGTGGGGAGGGTGATGTAGCCACCCGCCAGGCCTGCCCATACTTGTATTTCAACCACCGCCCCCCATACCAAAGAGGCTTCACCCTCTTGGCTTGTCTGATGGCAGCACACGTCTCACATTCATGGATAACCTGAGCAATTGTGTCTATGGTCAAATCCACCCCTCGGTCACGAGCCCACCTGTGCGTGGCATCTCTCCCCTGCTGGCCCGAGGTGTCACGTGCCCACCTGGCCCTGAACAGGTCACCTTTGTGTCACCAGGCCATCCAATCCACGCAGCCCAGTGAACACGGCTGTCCCTCTCCTCCCCCTGGCCAGAGGCAGGGCCCCTGCAGGCGCCTCCCTCATGCCCCAGAGGAGCGGGTTATCGCTGAGGTCAGGTCCGCCCTCCCGGTTGGATACGGAAGAAGGAATTTCCCTGGGAGAATCCCCACTGGTGATCCTTTCCCTTTCAGTTCACTCACTCGTTCCCCCAGGAGCGAGGTAGGATTCCATCCCACCTCCTCCTGTCCTCTCTGTGGACTCGCAGGTGAAACCACGGGGTACCCCCTGAGGGACCCCTGCTGCATCCCCTTCTCGGAGCAGAGGAACGCTTGCTCCTACCAGCCCAGACAGCGGCTTGCGCCGGGGCGGAACATCTCCTCCCGGCATTCCTTCAACTCCCGGGAGAGTCTCCCCGCAGCCGAGACACCGGCCTGCGCGGGGGAGGAGACGCCTTCCTCCTCTTCCCAGAGCCGGTGGATCAGCTCATCCGCTGCCGGTGCCCTGTCCCCTCTCCTCGTCGTTACCGCCAGCGCACCGGCGTACGGGGACGGTGCACTCCGCGCTAACCTCCGCCACACGGCTCGCGTGCGCTCAGTGTCTCCCGGACCCATGGGTGCCCGCGCATTGTTGGGGTCGGGACAAACCATCTCCAGCACAGCCGGTTTCCTCAGGCCCCGGACCTCTGTTGCTGTGGCGGTGCGTCTGTGTGGCTGGGGCGGCACTTTGCCTTAAAGGGACCCCGGTCCTTCACGTGGCTCAGGAGGCGTCTTCCGCAGCCGACGTTTCCTGTTCTGATTCCAATCGCTTTGCCGATGGCCCGGAACTGGGGTCTCCAGCGAGTGCCCCCCGCTGCTTGGCGCCACTGCCCTCTGTCTTCACGCTGCCGGCCCCGTTACCCCAGCAGCGGAACAGCCAGGTGACAGCACGTTCACCTGGACAGGGGCCGAGGTCTTCACGGCTGTCCCGTGGCTCCCCCAGGGATAACGATCGCGAGGTCACCACGGCTTCATCCTCTGTCTCCAACTCCTGGGACGGCCCCGCTCCCGTCTCCTCCCTCACCCCCGTCTCTCGGGACGGCCCTGCGGCCGCCTCACCCTCCCCCCCACGGGCTGGTTAGCTCGTCCGTTGCTTTCCCTGTGCCAGGGCCACCGACACCGGCGCCGGTTGACGCCGGCACGCGGAGGGTTGTGGAAGCGGAGCCGCTGCGGGAGGTGACGTGGTCGTGGTGGGAGGTGACGTAGCCACGGTCGCAGCCCCGTGGCTCAAGCCGCTGCCCTGCCCGCCGTGAGGGTCTGCACTGCCCCCCTCCGCACTAGGGCGATGGGGGCGGCTGCACGGAGCCTGCCTCTGCCCCGAGCACCATCGCGGCTGGGGCAGCGTTCCCAACCATTTCCTGAACTTCCCACGGCATCCCAAGGACATCCAGGAGCGTGCTGACCCCCAGCCACAGGTCACCCCAACCCCACGGCACGTGGGCTATCGGCTCACCCAGAACCCTTAACGACCCCCCGCAGCCACTCCACGCCTCCGACACTGCCCACCGCCCGCCGCGGCCTGACCACGGAGCCCGACGGACCAAGGGAGTGAGACAAGAGCCTCGGCCGCTGCGGGCCGGCCGGCTCCCTGCAGGAGGGCAGCTCCTTCTGCCCACGACCAGCCCGGCAGCCGGGACCTGGGCAGGGCTTCAGCAGCAGAGCCCAGCTGGGCTCGGCCGGGCTGGGGCGGAGCGGAGCGCGGCTACCGCGGCTCTGAGCTGGGCTATCCCTGGTGATATCAGCTGGGCACGGCTAGCAGGGCTCCCAGCTGGGCTACCCTGGTGATATCAGAGCTGGGCACGGCTAGCACGGCTCCCAGCTGGGCTACCCTGGGGATATCAGAGCTGGGCATGGCTAGCAGGGCTCTGAGCTGGGCAACCCTGGTGATATCAGAGCTGGGCATGGCTAGCAGGGCTCTGAGCTGGGCAACCCTGGTGATATCAGAGCTGGGCATGGCTAGCAGGGCTCTGAGCTGGGCTACCCTGGTGATATCAGAGCTGAGCATGGCTAGCAGGGCTCTGAGCCGGGCTACCGTGGTGATATCAGACCTGGGCATGGCTAGCAGGGCTCTGAGCCGGGCTACCGTGGTGATATCAGACCTGGGCATGGCTAGCAGGACTCCCAGCTGGGCTACCCTGGTGATATCAGAGCTGGGCATGGCTAGCAGGGCTCTGAGCTGGGCTACCCTGGGTGATATCAGGGCTGGGCACGGCTAGCAGGGCTCTGAGCTGGGCTACCCTGGTGATATGAGAGCTGGGCACGGCTAGCAGGACTCCCAGCTGGGCTACCCTGGTGATATCAGAGCTGGGCACGGCTAGCAGTGCTCCCAGCTGGGCTACCCTGGTGATATCAGAGCTGGGCATGGCTAGCAGGACTCCCAGCTGGGCTACCCTGGTGATATCAGGGCTGAGCATGGCTAGCAGGGCTCCCAACTGGGCTACCCTGGTGATATCAGAGCTGGGCATGGCTAGCAGGGCTCTGAGGTGGGCTACCCTGGTGATATCAGAGCTGGGCATGGCTAGCAGGGCTCTGAGCTGGGCTACGCTGGTGATATCAGAGCTGGGCACGGCTAGCAGGGCTCTGAGCTGGGCTACCCTGGTGATATCAGAGCTGGGCATGGCTAGCAGGGCTCCCAGCTGGGCTACCCTGGTGATATCAGAGCTGGGCATGGCTAGCAGGGCTCCCAGCTGGGCTACCCTGGTGATATCAGAGCTGGGCATGGCTAGCAGGGCTCCCAGCTGGGCTACCCTGGGTGATATCAGAGCTGGGCATGGCTAGCAGGGCTCCCAGCTGGGCTACCCTGGTGATATCAGAGCTGGGCATGGCTAGCAGGGCTCCCAGCTGGGCTACCCTGGAGATATCAGAGCTGGGCACGGGTAGCAGGGCTCTGAGCTGGGCTACCGTTATTATATCAGAGCTGGGCATGGCTAGCAGGGCTCCCAGCTGGGCTACCCTGGGTGATATCAGAGCTGGGCACGGGTAGCAGGGCTCCCAGCTGGGCTACCCTGGAGATATCAGAGCTGGGCATGGCTAGCACGGCTCCCAGCTGGGCTACCCTGGTGATATCAGAGCTGGGCATGGCTAGCACGGCTCCCAGCTGGGCTACCCTGGTGATATCAGAGCTGGGCATGGCTAGCACAGCTCCCAGCTGGGCTACCCTGGGTGATATCAGGGCTGGGCACGGCTAGCATGGCTCTGAGCTGGGCTACCGTGGTGATATCAGAGCTGGGCATGGCTAGCACGGCTCTAAGCTGGGCTACCCTGGGTGATATCAGAGCTGGGCATGGCTAGCAGGGCTCTGAGCTGGGCTACCCTGGGGATATCAGGGCTGGGCATGGCTAGCAGGGCTCTGAGCTGGGCTACCCTGGTGATATCAGAGCTGGGCATGGCTAGCAGGGCTCCCAGCTGGGCTACCCTGGTGATATCAGAGCTGGGCATGGCTAGCACGGCTCCCAGCTGGGCTACCCTGGTGATATCAGAGCTGGGCATGGCTAGCACGGCTCCCAGCTGGGCTACCCTGGTGATATCAGAGCTGGGCATGGCTAGCAGGGCTCCCAGCTGGGCTACGCTGGTGATATCAGAGCTGGGCATGGCTAGCAGGGGTCTGAGCTGGGCTACCCTGGTGATATCAGGGCTGGGCATGGCTAGCAGGGCTCTGAGCTGGGCTACCCTGGGTGATATCAGAGCTGGGCACGGCTAGCAGGGCTCTGAGCTGGGCTACCGTTATTATATCAGAGCTGGGCATGGCTAGCAGGGCTCCCAGCTGGGCTACCGTGGTGATATCAGAGCTGGGCATGGCTAGCAGGGCTCCCAGCTGGGCTACCCTGGTGATATCAGAGCTAGGCACGGCTAGCACAGCTCTGAGCTGGGCTCTCGGGGGCGATATCAGAGCTGGGCATGGCTAGCACGGCTCCCAGCTGGGCTATCCGTGGCGATGTCAGAGCTGGGCATCGCTAGCAGGGCTCCCAGCTGGGCTACCGTGGTGATATCAGAGCTGGGCATGGCTAGCACGGCTCCCAGCTGGGCTACCCTGGGTGATATCAGGGCTGGGCACGGCTAGCACGGCTCCCAGCTGGGCTACCCTGGTGATATCAGAGCTGGGCATGGCTAGCAGGGCTCTGAGCTGGGCTACCCTGGTGATATCATGGCTGGGCATGGCTAGCATGGCTCTGAGCTGGGCTACTCTGGTGATATCAGAGCTGGGCATGGCTAGCACAGCTCCCAGCTGGGCTACCCTGGTGATATGAGAGCTGGGCATGGCTAGCAGGGCTCTGAGCTGGGCTATCCCGGGTGATATCAGAGCTGGGCATGGCTAGCAGGGCTCCCAACTGGGCTACCCTGGTGATATGAGAGCTGGGCATGGCTAGCAGGGCTCTGAGCTGGGCTATCCCGGGTGATATGAGAGCTGGGCATGGCTAGCAGGGCTCCCAGCTGGGCTATCCGGGGTGATATCAGAGCTGGGCATGGCTAGCAGGGCTCTGAGCTGGGCTATCTGGGGTGTTATCAGAGCTGGGCATGGCTAGCACAGCTCCCAGCTGGGCTACCCTGGTGATATCAGATCTGGGCATGGCTAGCAGGGCTCCCAGCTGGGCTACCCTGGTGATATCAGATCTGGGCATGGCTAGCACAGCTCCCAGCTGGGCTACCCTGGTGATATCAGAGCTGGGCATGGCTAGCAGGGCTCTGAGCTGGGCTACGCTGGTGATATCAGAGCTGGGCACGGCTAGCAGGGCTCTGAGCTGGGCTACCCTGGTGATATCAGAGCTGGGCATGGCTAGCAGGGCTCCCAGCTGGGCTACCCTGGTGATATCAGAGCTGGGCATGGCTAGCAGGGCTCCCAGCTGGGCTACCCTGGTGATATCAGAGCTGGGCATGGCTAGCAGGGCTCCCAGCTGGGCTACCCTGGGTGATATCAGAGCTGGGCATGGCTAGCAGGGCTCCCAGCTGGGCTACCCTGGTGATATCAGAGCTGGGCATGGCTAGCAGGGCTCCCAGCTGGGCTACCCTGGAGATATCAGAGCTGGGCACGGGTAGCAGGGCTCTGAGCTGGGCTACCGTTATTATATCAGAGCTGGGCATGGCTAGCAGGGCTCCCAGCTGGGCTACCCTGGGTGATATCAGAGCTGGGCACGGGTAGCAGGGCTCCCAGCTGGGCTACCCTGGAGATATCAGAGCTGGGCATGGCTAGCACGGCTCCCAGCTGGGCTACCCTGGTGATATCAGAGCTGGGCATGGCTAGCACGGCTCCCAGCTGGGCTACCCTGGTGATATCAGAGCTGGGCATGGCTAGCACAGCTCCCAGCTGGGCTACCCTGGGTGATATCAGGGCTGGGCACGGCTAGCATGGCTCTGAGCTGGGCTACCGTGGTGATATCAGAGCTGGGCATGGCTAGCACGGCTCTAAGCTGGGCTACCCTGGGTGATATCAGAGCTGGGCATGGCTAGCAGGGCTCTGAGCTGGGCTACCCTGGGGATATCAGGGCTGGGCATGGCTAGCAGGGCTCTGAGCTGGGCTACCCTGGTGATATCAGAGCTGGGCATGGCTAGCAGGGCTCCCAGCTGGGCTACCCTGGTGATATCAGAGCTGGGCATGGCTAGCACGGCTCCCAGCTGGGCTACCCTGGTGATATCAGAGCTGGGCATGGCTAGCAGGGCTCCCAGCTGGGCTACCCTGGTGATATCAGAGCTGGGCATGGCTAGCAGGGCTCCCAGCTGGGCTACGCTGGTGATATCAGAGCTGGGCATGGCTAGCAGGGGTCTGAGCTGGGCTACCCTGGTGATATCAGGGCTGGGCATGGCTAGCAGGGCTCTGAGCTGGGCTACCCTGGGTGATATCAGAGCTGGGCACGGCTAGCAGGGCTCTGAGCTGGGCTACCGTTATTATATCAGAGCTGGGCATGGCTAGCAGGGCTCCCAGCTGGGCTACCGTGGTGATATCAGAGCTGGGCATGGCTAGCAGGGCTCCCAGCTGGGCTACCCTGGTGATATCAGAGCTAGGCACGGCTAGCACAGCTCTGAGCTGGGCTCTCGGGGGCGATATCAGAGCTGGGCATGGCTAGCACGGCTCCCAGCTGGGCTATCCGTGGCGATGTCAGAGCTGGGCATCGCTAGCAGGGCTCCCAGCTGGGCTACCGTGGTGATATCAGAGCTGGGCATGGCTAGCACGGCTCCCAGCTGGGCTACCCTGGGTGATATCAGGGCTGGGCACGGCTAGCACGGCTCCCAGCTGGGCTACCCTGGTGATATCAGAGCTGGGCATGGCTAGCAGGGCTCTGAGCTGGGCTACCCTGGTGATATCATGGCTGGGCATGGCTAGCATGGCTCTGAGCTGGGCTACTCTGGTGATATCAGAGCTGGGCATGGCTAGCACAGCTCCCAGCTGGGCTACCCTGGTGATATGAGAGCTGGGCATGGCTAGCAGGGCTCTGAGCTGGGCTATCCCGGGTGATATCAGAGCTGGGCATGGCTAGCAGGGCTCCCAACTGGGCTACCCTGGTGATATGAGAGCTGGGCATGGCTAGCAGGGCTCTGAGCTGGGCTATCCCGGGTGATATGAGAGCTGGGCATGGCTAGCAGGGCTCCCAGCTGGGCTATCCGGGGTGATATCAGAGCTGGGCATGGCTAGCAGGGCTCTGAGCTGGGCTATCTGGGGTGTTATCAGAGCTGGGCATGGCTAGCACAGCTCCCAGCTGGGCTACCCTGGTGATATCAGATCTGGGCATGGCTAGCAGGGCTCCCAGCTGGGCTACCCTGGTGATATCAGAGCTGGGCATGGTAGCGCGGCTCTGAGCTGGGCTATCTTGGGTGACCCCACAGTGGTCTCCTCGTGGCTCTGGACTTGGCTTTTCTGAGGTGATGCTGAGGCTGAGCATCCTGAGGAATCACTAAACTGGGCTTTTCTGGATCCCCTCGTTCCCGTGTGGATCCCCCAATCCCATTGGGATTCTTCTTATCTCTTTCCAATCCATCCCCCAATCCTGACGACAGTCCCAATCCCTATCCCAGTTGGAGTCCACACGTTCCCAACCCTATTGGGGTCTGTCTTTTCCTCCCTGGATCCTTTCATTCCCCCCGGTCCCTCTGATCCTGATCCCAATCTTCCTGATCCCGATTCCAATCCCCCCAGTCCTGGTCCCAACAGGCTCTTTTGCTCCCTGGATCTGTGATATCCTACCAGATCCCGATCCCAAACACCCCAGCCCACATCCAACTCCCCTGATCTCCAGGTGGTTTCTTCAGCAGATCCCTGCAATCCCCCTCCATCCCAATCCCAATCTTCGTGATCCCGATCCCAATCCCCTCAGTCATGATCCCAACAGGGCCTTCCTCTCCCTGGATCCGTGATATTCCCCCCAGTCCCGATCCCAAACGTCCCAACGCCAATCCCACTTCCCTCATCCCAATCCCAGGGTGCTCTTTTCCTCCCTGGATCCCTGCAATCCCCCTCCATCCCGATCCCAATCTTCTTGATCCTCATCCCACCCCCCTAATCCCAACCCGGTGTTTTGCTCCCTGGATCCATGATGTCCCCCCTAATCCCTGTCCCAAACCCCCCAACCCCCATTCCAGGCCCCGATCCTCATCCCAAGGATACGTTTTCCCCTCTGGATCCCTGGAACCCCCCCAGTCCTGGTTGGAATCCTCATAATCCAGACCCCAGTGGGGTGGTTTTCTCCCCAGATCCCTGCAGTCCCCCTGATCCCAATCCCAGTTTTCCCAATCCCAATCCCAACCTCGATCCCAATCCCAATCCCGTTCTCGATCCTAACAGGGGATTTTGCTCCCTGGATCCATGATACCCCCGTAATCCTGCTCCCAACCCCCCGATCCCGGTATGAATCGCCCCGATCCCTACCCCCCAGCCCCATCCTGACCCCATCACCTACTGATCCCATTGGCTGCTGGTCCCATTGTCGCTCACCCGATTGGTTATCAATTCCATTGGTTATTGATCCCATTGGTTCTTGATCCCAATGATTACTGACCCCATTGATTATCAATCCTATTGGTTATTGACCCTGTAGTTTATCGATCCCATTGGTTCTTGATCCCATTGCTTACCGACCCTATTGATTATCAGTCCTATTGGTTCCTGGCCCCATTGATTATCAATCCTACTGGTTATCGATCCTATTGGCTGTCAAACCTGCTGGTTCTCAGTCCTATTGGTTACCAGTCCTAGTACTCATTGATTCTATTGGTTATTAACCCTATTGGTTATCGATCCTATTGGTTCCTGACCCTATTGATTCCTAATCCTACTGGTTATTGACCCTATTGGTTATCAATACTATCAGTAATTGATCCCAAGGGTTATCGGTCCTGTTGGTTACCAACCCCATGGGTTCTCAATCCCATGGATTATCCATCCCATTGGTTATCAGTCCCATGGGTTATCAATCCCATAAATTATCCATCCCATGGATTATCCATCCCATGGGTTATCAGTCCCATGGGTTATCAATCCCATAAATTATCCATCCCATGGGTTATCCATCCCATGGGTTATCAGTCCCATGGGTTATCAATCCCATAAATTATCCGTCCCATGGGTTATCCATCCCATTGGTTATCAGTCCCATGGGTTCTCAATCCCATGGATTATCAATCCCATTGGTTATCAGTCCCATGGGTTATCAATCCCATAAATTATCCGTCCCATGGGTTATCCATCCCAAGGGTTACCAATCCCACGGGTTACCAATCCCATTGGTTATTGGTCCTTTGGGTTACCAATCCCATTGGTTACCAATCCCATACGTTATCCATCCCATTGGTTATCAATCCCACTGGTTATTGGTCCTTTGGGTTACCAATCCCACGGGTTACCAATCCCAAGGGTTACCCATCCCATTGGTTACCCATCCCAGTAATCCTTGATTCTATTGGTTATTGATCCTGTTGGTTATCGATCCTGCTCCTTCGTGACCCTGGGAGTTATCCATCACCCCACACCCCCCCCCGCCCCCCACCCCGAAGGGGGGGCCCCAGCTCAAAACCAGGGACAGAAACCGTGCCCTGGGGCCGGCCCCTCCCCCCTCCCACCCCACCCCATTTCTGCAGAAATTCACCCAAAGCGGGAGGGCGGGGGAGGTGCCGCCTGGTCGCTTTTTCCACCGGGGGGGGAGGGGGCCGGGATGGGGCCTTTTCCGTCCCCGCGGCGCTATTTCTGGCACTGTGAGCTTGAGGGAGGGGGGCAGGTTGGGCAGGGGAGGAGGCTGCAGGGGCAGAAGGGACGGCGGGGACCCAAAAAACACCTTTCTGCCCCCAGAAATCTTCAGTGTGGAGCAAGAGCTTCATCGGGGACCCAAAGAGCTTCGTTATGGACCCAAAACCCGCCCTTCTGGACCCAAAAAGCTGCGTTATAGACCCAAAACTCGCTCTTCTGGACCCAAAATCTGCGTTATAGACCCAAAACTCGCTCTTCTGGACCCAAAATCTGCGTTATAGACCCAAAACTCGCTCTTCTGGACCCAAAAAGCTGCATTATCGACCCAAAAATCTTTCTTCTGGACCCAAAAACCTTCATTATGGACCCAAAAATTGCCCTTCTGGACCCAGAAAGCTGCGTTATAGACCAAAAATCTCTCTTCTGGACCCAAAAACCTTCATTATGGACCCAAACCTTGCTCTTCTGAACCCAAAAAGCTGCATTATCGACCCAAAAATCTTTCTTCTGGACCCAGAAAGCTACATTATAGACCAAAAATCTCCCAAAAATCTTCATTATGGGGCCCAAAACTCTTCTTTCCGGACCTAAAACTCGCCCGTCTGGATGCAAAAATCTCCGTCATGGACCAAGAACTTCATCCAGGACCTAAAATTCTTCATTTTCACCCCAAAATTGCCCTTCTGGGCCCCAAACCCCTCCGTTACGGACCTTAAAACTCCAGCGTGAACCCCAAAACTCTTGATTATGGACCCAAAAATCTCCTTTCTGGACCCAAAACCTTCCTTCTGCACCCCAAAACTGGTCAATTATGGACCGAGAGCTCCACCACGGACCCAAAAATGTCCATTCTGACCCCAAACTTGTCGATTTGGGATCCCCTCAGGGACACGAGGATCTTCGTTACGGACCTGGAATTCCAGCCCGGACCCAAAATTGTCGATTTTTGGACCCAAAACGCCAGCCTGGACCCAACAAGGCCAATTCTGGACCCAAAACACCAGCCGGGACCCAAAAGTGTTGATTTTTGGACCCAAAACGCCAGCCCGGACCCAAAAAGGCCAATTCTGCACCCAAAATGCCAGCGGGGACCCCAAATTGTCCATTTTTGGACCCAAAACGCCAGCCCAGATCTAAACTTGTCGATTTTTGGACCCAAAACTCCCCAGGAGCCCCAAAAGCTCCGGGTTCGGACCCAGCAACCCCCATCCCGGACCCCGAACTTCATCGCGGACCCCGAAGTGGCCCCGTTGCAGCCCCAGCTCTCCCCTCCGGCCCCCCGAGCTGTGGGGCTGCCCCCCAACCCCTCCTCGTGGCGCCTCAGGATGGACCCAAACCGCTCCCTTTGGACCCAAAGTGCCGCCGGGGCCCCGGAGCTCGGTACGACCCCCAACCCCCCCGGGACCTGTGGGGCTGCCCCCCAAGCACCAGCGCAGAGCTGGGGCAGCTGTGGGTGACAGTGTGGGGCAGGGAGAGCTGTGGGGCTGGGGATGAGCTGTGGGGCAGGGAGAGCTGTGGGGCTGGGAGAGCTGTGGGGCAGCCGTGAGTCACAGTTAGCCGTAGGGACAGGGAGAGCTATGGGGCAGGGAGAGCTGTGGGGCAGCCGTGGGTCACAGTTAGCTGTAGGGACAGGGAGAGCTATGGGGATAGGAGAGCTGTGGGGCTGGGGAGAGCTATGGGGCAGGGAGAGCTGGGGGGCAGGGAGAGCTGTGGGACAGCCATGGGTCACAGTTAGCCGTAGGGACAGGGAGAGCTGTGGGGCTGGGAGAGCTGTGGGGCTGGGAGAGCTGTGGGGTAGGGAAAGCTATGGGGACGGGGAGAGCTGTGGGGCAGCCGTGGGCCACAGCTGTAGGGACAGGGATAGCTGTGGGGCTGAAAGGGCTGTGGGGCTGGGGATGCGCTGTGGGGACAGGGAGAGCTATGGGGCTGGGAGAGCTGTGGGGCTGGGGATGACCTGTGGGGCTGGGATAGCTGTGGAGACAGGGAGAGCTATGGGGACAGGGAGACCTATGGGGCAGGGTGAGGTGTGGGGCAGCCATGGGTCACAGTTAGCTGTAGGGACAGGGAGAGCTGTGGGGCTGGGTAGAGCTATGGGGACAGGGAGAGCTATGGGGACAGGGAGAGCTGTGGGGCAGGGAGACCTATGGGGCTGGGAGAGGTGTGGGGCAGCCGTGGGTCACAGTTAGCTGTAGGGACAGGGAGAGCTATGGGGCTGGGAGAGCTGTGGGGCAGCTGTGGGTCACAGTTAGCTGTAGGGACGGGGAGAGCTGTGGGCTGGGGATGAGCTGTGAGGCTGGGATAGCTGTGGGGCTGGGAGAGCTATGGGGATAGGGAGAGCTATGGGGCAGGGAGAGGTGTGGGGCAGCCATGGGTCACAGTTAGCTGTAGGGACAGGGAGAGCTGTGGGGCCAGGGAGAGCTATGGGGCTGGGAGGGCTGTGGGGCTGGGAGAGGTGTGGGGCAGCCATGGGTCACAGTTAGCTGTAGGGACAGGGAGAGCTGTGGGGCTGGGTAGAGCTATGGGGACAGGGAGAGCTGTGGGGCAGGGAGACCTATGGGGCTGGGAGAGGTGTGGGGCAGCCGTGGGTCACAGTTAGCTGTAGGGACAGGGAGAGCTGTGGGCTGGGGATGAGCTGTGAGGCTGGGATAGCTGTGGGGCCGGGAGAGCTATGGGGATAGGGAGAGCTATGGGGCAGGGAGAGGTGTGGGGCAGCCATGGGTCACAGTTAGCTGTAGGGACAGGGAGAGAAGTGGGGTAGGGAGAGCTATGGGGCAGGGAGAGCTGTGGGGCTGGGGATAAGCTGTGGGGCAGGGATAGCTGTAGGGACCGGGAGAACTGTGGAGCAGGGAGAGCTGTGGGGCAGCCGTGGGTCACAGTTAGCTGTGGGGACAGGGAGAGCTGTGGGACAGGGAGAGCTATGGGGCTGGGGATGAGCTGTGGGGCTGGGATAGCTGTGGGGCTGGGAGAGCTATGGGGCAGGGAGAGCTATGGCACAGCCATGGGTCACAGTTAGCTGTAGGCACAGGGAGAGCTCTGGGGCAGCTGTGGGGTGGGGATTAGCTGTGGGGCTGGGGATTAGCTGTGGGGCTGGCATAGCTGTGGGGCAAAGAGAGCTCTGGGGCTGGGAGAGCTGTGGGTCACGGTAAACTGTAGGGCAGCAGAGATGTGGGTCACAGTAAGCTGTGGGGCAGGACAGATGTGGATTTTGGATAGCTGTGGGGCTGGGACAGCTGTGGGGCTGGGAATTAGCTGTGGGGCAGGGATAGCTGTGGGGCTGGGAGAGCTGTGGGTCACAGTAAGCTGTGGGGCAGCAGAGATGTGGGTCACAGTAAGCGGTGGGACAGGACAGGTGGGTTTTGGATAGCTGTAAGGCTGGGACAGCTGTGGGGCTGGGAATTAGCTGTGGGGCAGGGATAGCTGTGGGGCTGGGGATTAGTTGTGGGGCAGGAATAGCTGTTGGGCTATGGAGAGCTGTGGGGCAGGGTTAGCTATGGGTCACAGTTAGCTGTGGGTTGGGGTTTAGCTTTGGAGCAGGTATAGCCATGGGGCAGGGTTAGCTGTGGGGCAGGGATAGCTGTGGGTCTGGTGATAGTTGTGGGGTAGGACCCTCCTTGGTTTTGGGGATATCTATGGGGCTGGATCTAACTGTGGGGCTGGGGACAGCCATGGGGCAGGAATATCTGTGGGGCAGGGATATTTGTGCTAGGGATATGTGTGGGTCAGGCATAGCCGTGGGTCAGGGATAGCTGTGGGACAGAAGACAGCCATGGGGCCAGGACCTTGGGGCATCTCTAGGGCTGGATCTACATGTGGGTCAGAGACATCCGTGGGGCTGGAGAGAGATGTTAACTCTGTGTTTCCTCCCCTCTCCCCACACCCTATGGGGCAGGACCTCCTCCCCTTATCCTATGGGGCAGGAGTTTCTCCCTCCATCCTATGGGGCAGAAAACTTTCCCTCTCCCCCACCCCCAAACCTCCTCCTGCCCCACGTTTTTTCTCACCTGACCCCACCCTCTCTTTTTCTGCCCCACAGCCAGCCCCACAGCTCCCACCCTCTTCCCCCTCAGCACGTGCTGTGGGGCAGAGAGCGACACGCTGGCCGTGGGGTGCCTGGTGAGCGGGTACCTCCCCCTGCCCGTCACCGTCAACTGGGGCGGGGCCACCGCCCCCGTCGTCACCTTCCCCCCCGTCCGCCACCCCACAACCGGCCTCTACCAGCTCAGCACCCAGCTCCTCCTGCCCCACGGCGCCTCCCGGCACCAGACCTTCACCTGCAGCGTCACCCACGCCCCCACCAGCACCACGCTCCGGAAGGAGGTCAAAAGTAAGGGGGGGAGATGGGGGGGGGGTGGGGTGTGGAGGAGGGAGGGGGGGGCAGGGAGGGGGGGCCCTGGTACATCTTGGGCCATGAGAGGTCTTCTCCTGGCCCCATAAGTCATGTCAGGTCCTTTCCTGCCCCATAAGTCATGTGAGGTCTTCCCCTGCCCCATAACTCATGCCAGGTCCTCTCCTGCCCCATAAGTTTTGCCAGATCCTCTCCTGGCCCCACAAGTCCTGCGATGGGACAGGACTTCCCTGAGACCCACAGAACCCCAAAAGGCCCTCCCCACACCCCAGAACTCATCCAATGGGGCTGCGATACGCCCCAGACCCACAGCGCCACGGTAGTTCCTCCCTTGGCCCCACAGCTCCTGAAGCTGCTGAGACGCCTTCAAGACCGTGGCAGGTCACCCCAGAGCTTCTCCTATGGGGCAGGACCTCCCTGAGAC
>CM050654.1:2058977-2105637 GCA_027574665.1 Rhynochetos jubatus
GACGATCCCTGGTGGTCCCTCTCCCACCCCCTGACCCCCCACTCTGGCCCTCCCCCCCAGGACTGGAACTCCCGCCCAGCACCCGCCCAGAGGCCGACGCCCCCGAGGAGCCGGACGGGCTCTGGGCCGCCCTCCTCGTCTTCATCGCCCTCTTCCTCCTCAGCACCTGCTACAGCGCCACCGTCACCCTCTTCAAGGTAGTGACGTCACTTGGGGGGGCGGGGGGTGACGTCACTTGGGGGGCGGGGCCGCACCCCCCAACCTTATCCCCCTTCCCACAGGTCAAGTGGCTCTTTGCCACCGTCCTCCAGCTCAGCCGAGCCCGCGGTGGCACTCAGAGCCTCAAGGGGGCGCCCTAGGACACCCCCCTCTGACCCCCAAAGTCCCCCCCATCTCACCCCACATATGTGTCTCCCCCGCCCCCCAAGTCAATAAACGCGGAGGTGGCGATCCCGCCTCCGCCTCCCCTGCCCAGGGGAGTTGTGCTCTGTACTGAGGGGTTGGGGGTGTGGGGCGCTATGGGGCGCTATGGCATGCTATGGGGTGCTATGGGGTGCAAGGGGGTGCAGGGTACAATAGGGTGCTATGGGGTGCAATGGAGTGCTGTGGGGTGCAATGGAGTGCCATGGGGTGTTGTGGGGCGCAAGGGCGTGCAGGGTGCAATAGGGCACTGTGGGGCGCTATGCTGTGCAGTGGGGCGTTATGGGGTGCTATGGGGTGTTATGGAGGGCTATAGGGTGCTATGGGGTGGAGTGGGGTGTTATGGGGCCTTATGGGGTGCTATGGGGCACAAGGGCATGCAGGGTGCAATAGGGTGCTATGGGGAATTATGGGGTGCAATGAGGCACAGTAGGGCGCAGTGGGGTGCTATGGAATGCTGCGGGGTGCAATAGGGTGCAATGGGGTTCTATAGGGGGCAACGGGGCGCTATGGGGTGCCATGGCATGTAGTGGGGTGCTGTGGGGGGCGGGGTGCTGTGGGGAGCAATGGGGTCCAATGGGATGCTATTTGGGTGCTATGGGGCTCTATGGGGTGCTATGGAATGCCATGGGGTGTGGGGTGCTGTGGGGTGCTGTGTGGCGCTGTGGGGCACCACGGGGTGCTGTGGGGCTGCCGAGGGCCCCATGGCAGGTGCTCCCCTGGGACCTCACTGAGGCCGGGCGGGAAAAGGGGAAGTTGTGAGGGGGGATGGGGGAGGGGCCCCCGTTGCATCATCTCCCTGTGGGGCAGAGGAGCAAGGGCTCTGCACTGTGGTTATGGGGCAGGAGAGGGGTCGCTGTGGGTGGAGGACCTGGACTGCACTCATGCAGGTAAGGCCAGAGCTCTGGGTCTCCTTTTCTATGGGGCTGGGAGGTGTGGGGCAGAAGAGCTCACTATGGGGACCTGTGGGGCAGGGGGTTGCCTATGGGGCAGGGCTGGGGGAGTTGTATAGGGTAGGGATGGGGTAGGGGGGACCTATGGGGCCAAGGAAGTCTCTATGGGGCAGAGGTGGAATATGGGGTCTCCCATATTCCACATCTCTGTGGGGCAGAGGATCTCTATGGGGCAGAAGGTCACTATGGGGCAGAGGTGGAATAGGGGGTCCCTATGGGTGGGGCTATGGGGCAGAGGGAAGATAAGCTGCATTATGGGATCCCTATGGGGCAGGAGGTCAGTACAGGGCAGAGGGCCCTATGGGGCAGGGCTCCCTATGGGAGAGGGGTTTCCTATAGGGCAGAGGGGTCCCTATGGGGCATGGGAGGTCAGGAGGGAGCTGAGCTGTAGTAAGGGGTCCCTATGGGGCAGGGGTCCCCGCAGGGCATGAAATGGGTAGGCTGGAGCAGGGGTCCCTCTGGGGCAGGGAGTAGCTATGGGGCAGGGGGGAGCTATGGTAGAGAAGGGGGTCCCTGTGGGGCAGGGGGGCACAGGGGGGAGCTGAACTGTAGTAAGGGGTCCCGATGGGGCAGGGGGTCTGTATAGGGCAGGAGGTAGCTGAGGTGGGGCAGGCGGTCCCTATGGGACAGAGGGGGAGCTCAGCTATAGTAAGGGGTCTCTATGGGGCTGGGGTCCCCATAGGGCAGGGAACGGGTAGGCTGGAGCAGGGTTCCCTCTGGGGCAGGGAGTAGCTATGGGGCAGGGAGTAGCTATGGGGCAGGGGAGCACAGGAGGGAGCTGAGCTGTAGTAATGGGTACCTATAGGGCAGGGGGGATCCCTATGGGGAAGGGGATCCTTATGGGGGAGGGGAGGGCAGGGGAGAGCTGAGCTGTACTATGGGTCCCTATGGGGCAGGGGGGAGTTAAGCTGTAGTAAGGGGTCCCTATGGGGCAGGGAGGTCCCTATGGGGCAGGGGGGAGCTGAGCTGTACTATGGGTCCCTATAGGGCAGGGGAGAGCTAAGCTGTAGTAAGGGGTCCCTATAGGGCAGGGCAGGTCCCTATGGGGTAGGGCAGGAGGTAGCTGGGTTGGATCACGGGGTCCCGATGGGGAGGGGTCAGCTTAGCTGTAGTAAAGGGGTCCCTATGGGGCAGGGGGACCCTATGGGGCAGGGGAGCACAGGAGGCAGCTGAGCTGTAGTAAGGGGTCCCTATAGGGCAGGGGGGGATCCCTATGGGGAAGGGGGTCCCTATGGGGAAGGGGGTCCCTATGGGGTGGGGGAGGGCAGAGGAGAGCTGAGCTGTACTATGGGTCCCTATGGGGTAGGGGGGAGCTAAGCTGTAGTAAGGGGTCCCTATGAGGCAGGGGGTCTCTATGGGGCAGGAGAGAGCTCAGCTGCAGTAAGGGGTCCCTATGGGGCAGGAGGGAGCTATAAGGTAGGGGACCCCATAGGGCAACGTCGAGCTAAGCTTGAGAAAGGGGTCCCTATGGGGCAGGAGAGGGATGGGGGCAGCTGAGCTGTAGTAAGGGGTCCCTATGGGGCAGGGAATAGCTATACTGTAGCATGGGGTCCCTATAGGATGGGGGAAGCAGTGGGCAGGGGGTCCTATAGGGCAGTAAGGCAGAGGGTGTCCCCATGGGGCAGGGAATAGGGAGGCTAGAGCAGGCGGTCCCTATGGGGCAGGGGTCTCTACGAGACAGGGGGTTCCTATAGGGCAGTAGGTAGCTAAGGTGGATCAGAGGGTCCATATGGGGCAGGGGCTTCCTATGGGGCAGGAGGAATCTCAGCTGCAGTAGGGTTGCTATGGGGCTGTCCCTATGGGTCAGGGCAGAGCTCAGCTGCAGTATGGGGTCCCTATAGGGCAGGGGATGTCCCTATGGGGCAGGAGGAATCTCAGCTGCAGTAAGGGGTCTCTGTGGGGCTGAGGGTGTCGCTATGGGGCAGGAAGTAGCTGGTCTGGATCAGGGGGTCCCTATGGGGCAGGGCTCAGTCAGGGTGCCGATGGGTGCTGGGGGGGCACACACCCTCCCGTGGGGCAGGGAGGGGCCTTGGGGTGCACTCAGGCACCCATGGGTGCCCTATGGGACAGGGAGGAATCCGGGAGGTGACTTTGGGGGGCAGGGAGGGACCTCGTGACCCCCAACCTGCCTTTGGTTTGCCGTGGGGCGCCCCGAGCATCCCCCCCACACCCCTCTCCATGTTCGTGTCCCCCCCCCACTGACCACACCTCCTTCTCTCCCCTCCCCCAGTCTCCGTCACCGCCCCCTCCCTCTACCCCCTGTCGACCTGCCCCGGCTCCTCCCCCATGGTGGTCGCCTGCCTGGTGGGGGGCTACTTCCCACCCCCCGCCAGCGTCAGCTGGAGCCCCACCTCCGGCTCCGCCCTCACCTTCCCCGCCGCCCGCCGCCCCGACGGCCGCTACGTCCTGGCCTCGACCCGCCCCCTCGGCCCCGACGAGCACGACCCCCTGCGCTGCACCGCCCACCACCCCGCCTCCGGCGACACCAGGAGCGTCGACGTGACAGGTGAGGGGCGGGGGGAGGGGCGGGAGGGGGGGGGGAGGGGGGGGGACACCAGCACCGCCCAACCCCCGTTGGCCTTCGCCCAAGGTTGACCTTGACCCAAGAGCGTTGCCTCTTCCGTGGCCCCGCCCCCGCCCTGAGGCCTCCTCCATGGCCACGCCCTCCCAGCCCTCTTGATCTTGACCTTTGACCCTGACCTACTTCTCTTCCAACTGCCTTGACCCCGCCCCAAGGCCTCTTCCATGGCCATGCCCTCCCAACCCTCTTGACCTTGACCTTTGACCCTGACCTGCTCTTCTTCCTTGACCTTGGCCCCGCCCCAAGGCCTCTTCCACGGCCCCGCCCCCCAACCCCCGTTGACCTTGACCCAAGACCTTTACCTCTTCCGTGGCCCCGCCCCTGCAACGGCCTTAACCCCGCCCCAAGGCCTCTTCCACGGCCCCGCCCCCCCAACCCCCTTGACCTTGACCTCCCCCCGACCCCTCGGCCCTCACTGACCCCCCTCCCCTCCCCCGCAGTCGCCGCGGTGGCCGTGCCCCACGTCTCCCTCTTCCACTCCTGCACCGAGGCGGCGGTGGTGCAGCTCGTCTGCCTGGTCAGCGGCTTCGCCCCGCCCCCCGTGAAGGTGGAGTGGCTGGAGGACGGCCACGCCCTCAGCCACGCCCCGCTGGCGGCCCTGGTGCAGCGTGACGTCGCCAGCAACACCTTCAGCACCAGCGCCCGCCTCAACGTCACCCTGGACGCGTGGCGGCAGTGGAGCTACGCCTGCCGGGTCACCCACCCCGCCACGTACAGCGTGCAGGAGGCCGTGGGGCACAAGTGTCTCGGTGAGTTGGGGGGCGCGGCGGGGGGGGGGGCAGCTTGGGGGGGCGTTGAGCCCAAGGTGATTTGGGTGGTGGCACCTGCGGAGGGTTGACACCCCTCCCCCGTGTTGGTTTGGGGTTGGTGGCATCTCTATGGGGTTGACCCACATGGCCTTGGGGGGCTTTGCTTCCACACACCCCCCTTGGGTTGACCCCCAAGTTGGTTCTTGGCTCTCCACGTCCACTCCCTGGGGTTGACCCAGGGTTGTGGGGCTGATGACATCGCCATGGGGCTGGCCCCAAGTTGATTTGGGGATCTTCACCCCCATTGGGTTGACCCCACGGTGATTTGGGGGTGGTGGCATCTCTATAGGGTTGACCCCTAAGTTGGCTTGGGGGTCTCCACATCCCCCCGGGGTTACCCTTCCTTGCTGTGGGGCTGGTGACATCTCTATGGGGCTGGCCCCACATTGATTTGGGGGTCTCCACCCACCTCGGGTTGACCCCACATTGGTTTGGGGGTGGTGGTACCTCCATGGGGTTGACCCCCACGTTGGTCTGGGGGTCCCCACGCCCCCTGGGTTGACCCCACATGGATTCGGGGCTGGTGGCATCGCCGTGGGGTTGACCCCAAGTGGCCTCGGTGGGGGGAGCCTCCACACCCCCCGGGTTGACCCCCCGTTGGTTTGGGGGTCTCCAGGCCCCCTGGGTTGACCCCACATGGATTCGGGGCTGGTGGCATCGCCGTGGGGTTGACCCCAAGTGACCTTGAGCAGGGCTGGGGTGTCCCCACGCCCCCCGCCTTGACCCCACGTGGACTCGGGGCTGGCGGCATCTCCCCGGGGTGGCCCCCGCCCGGCCCCGGCACCTCTTCAAACCCCTCCCCGCCCACCCCCCAGGTTCCACGTCGGACACCAGCGGCATCCAGGTCTTCGTCCTGCCCCCCAGCCCCGCCGACCTCTTCGTGTCGCAGCGCCCCGCGCTGCTCTGCCTGGTCAGCAGCCTGCCCAGCGACGAGGGGCTGACCGTCAGCTGGACGCGGAAGCAGGGGGGCAGCCTGCAGCCCCACCCCCTCCAGCTGCAGGCCCAGTTCAACGGCACCTTCACGGCCACCAGCCGCCTGCCCATCGCCCCCCGCGACTGGACCGAGGGAGACGCCTTCACCTGCACCGTCCACCACGCCGACCTGCCCTCCCCCCGCACGCACACCATCACCCACCCGCCCGGTACGGCC
The DNA here is from genome assembly GCA_027574665.1 of Rhynochetos jubatus. Taxonomy (NCBI): domain Eukaryota; kingdom Metazoa; phylum Chordata; class Aves; order Eurypygiformes; family Rhynochetidae; genus Rhynochetos; species Rhynochetos jubatus. Next base: position 2,064,891 of record CM050654.1, read on the forward strand.
CCGACCCCCGCCAGGGCGGGGGGGGATGGGGGGGGCAGAGCGCCGACCCCCGCCCCCGCCGGGCCTCCCGCGGTCGGCGCGACACCCCAGTTCCCACCCGGTTCCTTGACCACTCACCCCAATTTAATAACCCCCACCCCCACCCCATATCCCCACCCCCACCCCACACCCTCACCCCCACCCCATATGTCTACCCCACACCCCATACCCTCACCCCACAACCCTCATCCTCACCTCCACCCCATATCCCTGCCCCACACCCCATACCCTCACCCCCCACACCATATCCCCACCCCCAACCCACACCCTCACCCCACACCCCACACCCTCACCCCCACCCCATATCCCCACCCCACACTCTCACCCCACACCCCACACCCTCACCCCCACCCCATATCCCCACCCCCACCCCACACCCTCACCCCAACCCCATATCCGTACCCCCCACCCCACACCCTCATCCTGCAACCCACACCCTCACCCCCACCCCATATCCCTGCCCCACACCCCATACCCTCACCCTCCACACCGTATCCCCACCCCACACCCTCACCCCACAACCCACCTCCTCACATCCCCACCCCCACCCCATACCCACACCCCTCACCCTTATCCCCCCACCCCCCCATATTCCCCCCCACCCCCACCAACTCGTCCCACCCCCGACTGGACCGCCCCAATTTAATCCCCCCCCCCCACCCCCTTTTTACCCCCTCCTCCCCTCCCCCGACAGGCAAGCTCCTGACGCCCAGGGTCTACGTGCTGCGCCCCCCGGAGGGGGAGCTGTCGGCCAGCCCCCCGCTGCAATTCCTCAGCCTGACGTGCCTGGTGAGGGGCTTCTACCCCGCTGACATCTCGCTGGAGTGGCAGAAGAACCAGGAGACCGTCGACCCCTCGAGCTACCACACCATGTCCCCCGTCAGGGAGCAGGCGGGGGGCAGCCAGCACTCCTACTTCCTCTACAGCCGGCTGGAGGTGCCGCGGAAGGAGTGGCTCACGGGGGTGGCCTTCACGTGCATGGTGGTGCACGAGGCCCTGCCCCTGCAGTTCATCCAGCGCAGCATCAGCCAGGGCACCGGTACACGGTGACGGCGGCGGGAGAGCCCGCGCCCGCCCCGGCTGAGGGGCTGGCAGGAGGGGGAGAGGGGCGCGGGGTGGGTGTTGGCGTCGCTTCCTCTCCCCTCCCCCTCTGCGGGGGCTTGGGGTGAATAAAGGAGAAGATGAGAGGTCGGGGTTGGTGTGTGAGTGGGGAGCAGGGGGTGGGGGGGGCAGGGGAGGTGATGTCAGCCATGATGGATGCATGGGGGATGGGTGGGTGGGTGGGTGGTCGGTTGGGTGGTTGGTTTGTTGGTTGGATGGTTGGCTGGGTGGGTGATTGGATGGTTGGATGATTGGTTGGGTGGGTGGTTGGATGGTTGGTTGGGTGGTTGGTTGGGTGGGTGGTTGGGTGGTTGGGTGGATGGATGGATGGATGGATGGATGGATGGATGGATGGATGGATGGATGGATGGATGGGTGGTTGGGTGGTTGGATGGATGGATGGATGGATGGATGGATGGGTGGATGGGTGGTTGGGTGGTTGGATGGGTGGTTGGATGGATGGATGGATGGATGGATGGATGGATGGATGGATGGATGGGTGGTTGGGTGGTTGGATGGTTGGTTGGGTGGTTGGATGGATGGATGGATGGGTGGTTGGTTGGGTGGTTGGATGGTTGGTTGGGTGGTTGGGTGGTTGGGTGGTTGGTTGGTTGGGTGGATGGATGGCTGGTGGGTTGTGTGGTTAGGTGGTTGATTGGGTGGTTGGATGGGTGGAGTGAGGGATTGAGGGATGGATGGAGGAATGGTCAGACACCAGGGATGGTGGATGGGTGTGTGGGTAGATGGATGTAGGGATGGGAGAGGCAGGCAGGGATGGGCACCAGGGATGGATGGATGGATGGATGGATGGATGGATGGATGGATGGATGGATGGATGGATGGATGGATGGATGGATGGGTGGATGGATGGGTGGGTGGATGGATGGATGGATGGATGGATGGATGGATGGATGGATGGATGGATGGATGGATGGATGGATGGATGGATGGGTGGATGGATGGATGGATGGATGGATGGATGGATGGATGGATGGATGGATGGATGGATGGATGGATGGATGGATGGATGGATGGATGGGTGGGTGGATGGATGGGTGGGTGGATGGATGGATGGATGGATGGATGGATGGGTGGGTGGATGGATGGATGGATGGATGGATGGATGGATGGATGGATGGATGGATGGATGGATGGATGGGTGGATGGGTGGGTGGGTGGATGGATGATGGGTGGGTGGATGGATGGATGGATGGATGGATGGATGGATGGATGGATGGATGGGTGGATGGGTGGGTGGATGATGGGTGGATGGATGGATGGATGGATGGATGGATGGATGGATGGATGGATGGATGATGGGTGGGTGGATGGATGGATGGATGGATGGATGGATGGATGGATGGATGGGTGGATGGAGGATGGTTGGGTGGGTGGGTGGGTGGATGGATGGATGGGTGGGTGGGTGGATGGATGGATGGGTGGATGGAGGATGGATGGGTGGGTGGGTGGGTGGGTGGATGGATGGATGCATGCATGCATGCATGCATGGAGACACACCGAATATGGTGGGTTGGCAGGTAGATGGATGATGGGTGGAGGGACATCAGTGATGGCTGGGTGGGTGGATGAGGAGACACCAGCAATGATGGAGCAATGGATGGAGCCGGTTGGGGGTAGATGGGGTTGTGTGGAGCTGGGCAGGTGGAGACCATTGTTGGACAGCCCCGCCTGGGAATGGGTGTTCTGGTGGTTGGAGGGTTGTAAGGTTGGCTGGATCCATGGGTAGATCCATGGATGTCCCATGGTGGGACAGCAGGATGGAGGGTGATGGGAGGAGAAGACACTGAGGCTGGGCAGAAGTGATAGATGCTGACCCCTTTCTCCCCCCCGGTCCCCTCCCAGCCCCCCCAGATTTCACCCTGCCAGAAGACTTGTGCCACGACGACCCTGAGGCATCCAATGGGCCCTGGGACACCATTGCTGTCTTCATCACCCTCTTCCTCCTCAGCGTCTGCTACAGTGCCACCGTCACCCTCTTCAAGGTGGGGGAGGGGGAGGGTCCCATTGGTGGGGTGGGGCCGGTTGGGTGTTTGGGGTGGGGGGAGGATGGGGGGATGGATGGGTGGGTGGGTGGGTGGATGGAGGATGGGTGGGTGGGTGGATGGATGGATGGATGGATGGGTGGGTGGGTGGATGGATGGATGGATGGATGGATGGATGGATGGATGGATGGATGGATGGATGGATGGATGGATGGATGGATGGACAGACGAATGGACAAATGGTTGGTTGTCCAGACACATAGGCCGATGACCATGTGCCCACCACACCCATGTCCCACCAGACACCCCTCCCCACCCTCCCCTCCCTCACCCACAGGTCAAGTGGCTCCTCTCCACTGTCATCCACCTCAAGCAAGGCCCCGCCCCCGACTACAAGAACGTCATCCAGCGTGTGGTCTAGGAGGGGGTGGGGGGGTGCCTCCCCCTCCCCCCCTCCCCGAAGTGACACTGGTGGGGGTGGGGTAGCAAGCACACCTCTTCCATAGGCTGTTTGTGCTGAGTGACACTGAACTCCGCCCCCTCCCCCCCCCCGAGGGTGCGGAAAGGGGAGGAGGGATGGGAAAGGGGAGGGGTGGGAGAAAGGGGCGGGGGGGGGCGTTGCACGACTACACGTGTGCAAGGGGAGGTGAATGCGGGGCGGGGGGGGGGGGCGGGGGGCAGGGGGAGCGGTGGTGCTCTGCCCCCCGGGTGGCAGATGTTTCCTGTCCTTCCCCCACCCTCCCAGGGGACGTTGGGGGGGCAGTCGAAGGCTCAAGAAAGCGCCCTGGGGTGGGCAGCCCCCCCCGTCGGAGGGAGAAGGAGTGGGAAAGGGGGGGAGGTGAATAGAGGGGGGGTCACGGTTAAGATGAGGGGGCCACTGGGTATACTTGTGGGGTAGATAAGGGGGTGGGGTGGGTGGGAGGGGACATGAGCTACCCGGTCAACCCGGGAGGGGGGTACATTGGCACTGGGTTAGCGGGGGGGGGGGACACACGGTTCCCAGGACAGCCCGAGGGAGGGGCGACAGGGAGGGAGACATTGGCCACCAGGTCAACCAGGTAGCAGCCGGCCATCAGGTCTACCTGAGGATAATTTGGCCAAGTCTGCCGAGATGACTTGGCCATCAGGTCTATCCGGAGAGGAAGTAGCCATGGGATCTACGCGGGGACGAAGTGGCCATCAGGTCTACCCGAAAAGGGCTTGGCCATCAGATCTAACCGGGGAGGAACTGGCTGTCAGATCTACCCGGGGGGGTGAGGGCTGGTGTTTTTTTACCCCCAAAACCCGCAGATTTAGGGCAAACCCACCACCCCCTTTTGCATCTGCAGAACCGCCCGGGCCTGCGTTTGGTCCAACACAACCCCCAAACCCTCCCTTTTCCGTCCTGTTTGGTCCCTCTCCCGCCAACCAACACCCCCCTTCGTTCCCCCCCCCTTCCCCCCCCATCCCCCATCCCCCCATCCCCGCTGCAAAAAATCGCTATTTTTGCTCTTTGGCCCCTTTTTCGGCTCCGCGCGCCCCCGCGGTTCCACGGTCGAGAACAGCCGGGGCCCGGCCCACAAAAAGGGGGGGTTGAGGGGGCGTTTTCTGGGAAAAACTGATTTCTGGCAAAAAACCCTCCCCCACCACCCCCCCCACCCCACCCCACCACCCCCCACCTGTTTTCGGGCGCAAATAAAGAGGTTAAAAAGACGCGGTTTTGTGGTTAAAAACTCCTCATTTGGTGGGGGGAGGGGGGAAGAAGGGGGGAAATAATCCTTATTTTGAGGCCAAAGAAAAGTATGTTTGGAAGGTAAAAAACCCTCATTTTGTGGCAAAATTGGTTTTAGGTTCAAAAAACTCTTTATAAGGCAAAACAAAAAAGCCCCGTTTTTAAGGGAAGAAAAGTTCGGTTTATGGCAAAAAAAACCCCCTGTTTATTGCAAAAACATTCCTCGTTGTAAGGTGAAAAAATCCTCATTTTAATGTAAAAAACCCTTATTTCAGGGTTAAAAGATCCTTATTTTAATGTAAAACTAAATCCTCATTTTAATGTAAAAAAACCTTATTTTATGGTTAAAAACTCCTCATCTTAAGGTAAAAAATTCCTCATTTTCTCTTTTAAAAAACCTCATTTTTTGGGGGGGGGGGGGAGGGGAGAGAACGGGAAAAAAACTCTTAATTTTTAGGCAAAATGTCCCTCATTTTGCAGCATAAAACCAGAATGATTTTATGGCAGAAAAGTCCTCGTTTTAAAGCGAAAAAATCTTCGTTTTAAGGGGGAAAAAAGCCCCATTTTAAGATTAAAAAAACCCCTTATTTTAAGGTTAAAAAATCTTCATTTTAACGTCTAAAAAAATCCTTATTTTAAGGCTAAATAATCCCCATTTTATGGTTAAAAAAAGTCTTCATTTTAAGGTTAAAAAAATCCTCATTTTCTCTTTCACAAAAACCTCATTTTCTGGGGAAAAAGTGAGGAAAAAAATTTTAATTTTTAGGCAAAACGTCCCTCTTTTGCAGCACAAACCCACGCCAATGTTATGGCAGAAAAATCCTCATTTTAAGGCTGAAAAAATCCTTGTTTTATGGGTAAAAGATACTTATTTTAAGGTAAAAAAAGTCCTCATTTTAAGGCAAAAATGCCCACATTTTGTGACCAAAACAAACAAACAAAAAAAGCAACTTCATTTTAAAGTTAAAAACCCCCATATTTTACAGTGGAAAATGATTCCTCATTTGGGGGGGAAAGTTGTGATTTTACAGCAAAATAAGAAATCCTCATTTTACAGCAAATTGTATCTTTAATTTAGGGGAAAAAACTCTCATTTAAAGGCAAAAAATCCTCATTTTGTGGCAAAATGTTCCCACGCCGTCATTTTAAGGTAAAAGAACCTCGATTTAAGCTAAAAAAATCCCCATTTTATAGCGGAAAACCCCTCATTTTTTGGTTAAAAAATCTCCTTTTAAGGCAAACCCAAAAAAACACCCCATTTTAAAGTTAAAAAAGCTCAAATTTTGACAAAATGCCCCTCATTTTGAGACACAAATAACCCTGGGTTACGGCCCAAGCCCACGCTCGTTTTGAGGCAAAATCCTCCGGTTTTGGGCAAACACACACACGCACTCACCTCGGCCCCGTTTTCTGGGGCAAACCCCCCATTTCCCGGCCAACGGAGCAAAAAAAGGCATTTTACGGCACGAAAAGCAGCATTTTTTGGGCAAACCGCACGTTTTATCTCCAACACGCTCGCCCTCCCTGCCCCCCCCCCCCCCCCCCCCAGTCACGCACGTTTTAAGGCAAAAGCACACAATTTCAGGCAAAAGCCACACGTTTTCATGCAAAACCGCGCGTTTTCCGGCAAAACCACACATTTTGTGGCCAAAAACCGCGCGTTTAATGGGGAAAAAACCCACATTTGCTTAATTTATCATCAGTTTAACCCCCCAAAAACCCCTTTTCTGCCCCAAACCAGGCACTTCTGTGCTAAAAACCTCCATTTCCACCAGTGGCACCGGACCCAAATGCCCCTGTTCCGCAGGAATTTTGCCCCCAAACCCTTGAAATTTGGCACAAAACCGCCCTTTCTCTCCCCAAAACCCGCCCCAGGCGTCCCCAAACTTGCCTGTTTTGCCCCCAAACTCCAGAATTTCGCATCCAAAAGTCACGATTTTGACACCTCAAAAACTTGACCGTTTCGGGGTGTTATTTTTGTACAAAAATCTTTCATTTGTGCCCCCAAAATATTGAAATTTACACCCAAAACCCTGCCTTTTCCAGCTCCAAAAATCCTCCCTTTTACGCCCCAAAAGATCTTCATTTTTATACCCGAAAGATCTTGATTTTAGCGCTCCAAAACCTTCACTTCTGTGCTCCGAAATCTTCACTTTTACTCCTCAAAAACATCTTCAGTTTGGGCCCCGAACAACTCCATTTTATGCCCCCAAAATCTCCACTTTTACGCCAAAAAGAACCCTTCACTTTTAAACCCTCAGAAACCCTCGATTTTTGTGCTTCAAAAATCATAAATTTTACACCCCCAAAATCCTCAGTTTTACACTTTAAAAAGTCTTGATTTTGAGGCTTTAAAACTTTTCACTTCCCCGCTCCAAAAATCTTCCCTTTTACACAAAAAAAAAAACCAAACAAAACACCTTTATTTTTATGCCCCCAAAAACCTTGATTTTCGTGCTCTGAAAACTGTGAGTTTTCAGCCTCAAAATCCGCGGGTTTGTGCCCCAAAACCCCGACTTTTGCACCCAAAAATCTCCCTTTCGTTCTCCAAGATCACCCCAATGCCCCCAAAAATCCCTCGTTTTGTGGCCAAACCAAAAACACTGCATTTTGGGGCCAAAAAAGCCCCTTTTCCCAAAACCCCCATTTCTAAATTAAAAAAAAACAAAACACCACACCAATTTGGGGCCGAAAGTCCCTAATTTCCCTCTCCCCGCCCATCCCCGGAACCAACCCCCCAGACTGGCCCTTCCTCACCCCGTTCCGCGCCCCCTCCCCCGCTTTGTCCCCCCAAAGGCCGGATTTTCCACCAAAGCGCCTGGGGGGAGGGGAGGCTGGATGCCCTCGCGGTGCTGGACGCCCCCTTGTGGCCACCGCTGTCCCTCTCCCCTCCCATTGGCTGCCTCCCTCAGCCCGCCTCTCGCTCTCTCGGCCAATGGCAGCGCCAGAACCCGCCTTCTTGCTCTCTGATGATTGGCTGAGAGCTCCATGACCTTGATCGCCCCCAAAAAAACTGGGGCGGGGGGAGGGAAAGCCCTGCTTCCGGCTCCTTTGGACCCAAAACGGCTCAGCCCGGAGATCCCAGAGATCCCGGAGATCCTGGAGATCCTGGGGATGATGGAGATCCTGGAGATGACAGAGATCCCGGAGATCCTGGAGATGATGGAGATCCTGGAGATCCCAGAGATGCCGGAGATCCCAGAGAACCCAGAGATGATGGAGATCCTGGAGATCCCAGAGATGCCAGAGATCCCAGAGATGATGGAGATCCTGGAGATCCTGGGGATCCTGGAGATCATGGACATCATGGAGATGCCAGAGCCCAGCCCCAGGGTCACATGGACCTTCCGGGGCGGGTTCTCCCAGAATCTTGGGGTCACCTCTGGGAGTTTGGGGATCTCCCAGACACTCGGGATCTCCCGAAATCTTGGATTCTGCCGGGATCTTGACGTTCTGCTGGAATGTTGGGTTCTCCTGGGAATCTCAGGATCTTCTGGGCATTTGGATCCTCCGGGACACGGGATCTCCCAGGGGCTTGGGCTCTCCTGGAATCCTGAGGTTCTCCTGGAATCTCGCCTTCTCCTGGAGCCGGGTTTCTGTGGATCCTTGAAGTTCCCCGGGAGGTTCCCCTGGACACGGCTTCTCCTGGGATCTCTGGGACACCTGGGGGTCTCCTGGAACCTTGGGATCTCCCGGACGCTCAGGATCTCCTGGACATTCAGGATCTCCTGGACATCTGGGATCTCCTGGATATTCGGGATCTCCTGGATGCTCAGGATCTCCTGGACATTTGGGATCTCCGGGACATTTGGGATCTCTGGGACGCTCGGGATCTCCTGGACATTCGGGATCTCCTGGACATTCAGGATGTCCTGGACATTTGGGATCTCCTGGATATTCGGGATCTCCTGGACATTCAGGATGTCCTGGACATTCGGGATCTCCTGGATATTCGGGATCTCCTGGAACTTACTCGGGATCTCCTGGACATTCAGGATCTCCCGGATATTCTGGATCTACTGGATGCTCAGGATCTCCTGGAACCTTGGGATCTCCCAGACATTTGGGATCTCTGGGACACTCGGGATCTCCTGGACATTCGGGATCTCCTGGACGTTCGGGCTCTCCTGGAATCTCGGGGTTTTGGAACGCTGAGGTCCTTTTGGGAACTGGGGTTCTCCTGGACACGAGGTTCACCCGGACATTTGGGCTCTTCTGGATATGCGGCACCTTGGGGAACCTTGGGGTCCCCTGGGCACTCGGGGTCTCCCCACCCCCCCGCCCCATCCCCCCCAGCCCTTCCCCCGCGCCCTCAGGCTGCCGCCCCGCCCACCCCGGGGGGCCCCGGCGACCAGGCCCGGCGGTACCAGAGGCGGTAGGTGAGGGCCCAGGCGGCCCAGCCGGCGGCGGCGCCGGCGGCGTTGCGCGGCCAGTCGTGGCGGTAGGCCAGGGTGACGGCCAGCAGCGCCTGCCACGCCACCACCAGCCCCGCGTTCAGCAGGAACAGCAGCCCCAGCGCCGTCCCGGGCGGGGGCGGGGCCCTCGCGGGCGGTGGTGACATCATCGGCGACCGTGACCTCACAGGCGGCGGCGGCGGCGACCTCCTGGGCGACGGTGACCTCGCGGGCAACGGTGACCTCACAGCATACGATGACCTCGTGGGCGACGGTGACCTGGTGGAGGACGGCGGCCCCAGGCAAGATGGCCGCTCCATGGCCGACGGTGACATCACTGGCGACGGCGACCCCCCGAAAACCCAACCGACCAATGGGAGGGCTCGTAGCAACCAGCCCCACGCCGTCAGGCTCTTCCCGGGGGCGGGGGCCTCCCAGCCCGGGGGAGGCCCTTCATGGCGCCATCCCATTGGTTGAGGCTCTTCCTGGCTCCATCTCATTGGCCGAGGCCCTTCGTGGGTCTCCCAACCTGGATACCCGTGTTCGCCGTGCCTCCACCTCATTGGCCGATCTTCTTCGTGGCTCCATCTCATTGGCCGAGCATCTTCAGGGCCCCACCCCATTGGTTGAGTTTCTTCATGGCCCTCCCACCCCGGCCGCCCAAGCTCTTCGCGGCTCCACCTCATTGGCCGAGCTTCCCCGCGGCCCCACCTCATTGGCTGAGCCTCATCAGGCCCCTCCCACTCTGTTTTCGTCCTCTGAGGGGGGTAGAGGATCCGCCCCAAAGCCCCGGCCTCCTCGGCCAATCCCAAGCCACAATGGACCAGGGCGAAGGCCTGGGGGGAGGCCCCGAACCCCTCCCACCGGTGCCCCTCGGCCCGGCAGCTCCGTGGGTCGCCGTGGGGCAGGAGGAGGATCCCGCCTTCCGCCGGCCTGACGCAGCGGCCGGTGACGGCCTCCAGGGCGGCGAAGCAGAGGGGGGCGGAGCGAGCCAGGGCCACGCCCACCGCCCAGCGCCCCACGGCGCGCAGGAGGGCGCCCCCTCCTGGCCGGGCGAGGGGCCACGCGGCCACCAGGAGGGCACCCAGCAGCAAGGTCGTCCAGCCGCCCGCCGAGGCCACCAGGCGCCTGTGGGGCGGGATGTGGGGCAGGGGGTGGGGCAGGATGTGGGGTGGGATGTGGGGCGGGGAGTGGGAGGGTGAGGCAGGGGGAGGAGGAGGAGGGGTGGGCATGGGGGGGCTGGATGACTCCTCCCAGCCCCATATGTATCCCAGCCCTACAAGCACCTGCCAGCCCCATAGCTCACCCCCCAGCCCCACAAACCCCAGCCCCATAACCTCCCTCCAGCCCCCTAGCTCCCCCCAGACCCATAACACCTACCCTAAGCCCCACAGCCCCATATATCCCCCAACGCCCCAGACCCACAACCACTCCCCGCCCCACAGCTCCCTCCAGCCCCATAACACTGTCCCAGCCCCATAACCTCCCTCCAGCCCCACAGCTCCCTCCAGCCCCATAACACCCTGCCAGCCCCATAACCTCCCTCCAGCCCCACAGCTCCCTCCAGCCCCATAACACCTTCCCACCCCATAATCTCCTCCAGGCCCACAGCTCCTGACGGCCCCATAGCTCCCCCCAGCCCCACAACCCCTCCAGACCCACAGATACCACCAGCTCCACAACCGCCCCAGCCCCACAGCTCCCCCCAGCCCTATACACACCCCCTAAGCCCCACGGCCCCATATGTCCCCCAGCCCCACAACCACTCCCCAGCCCCATATATCCCACAACCCAACCCCCCAGACCCACAACCGCCATCCCAGCCCCACAGCTCCCTCCAGCCCCATAACACCCTCCCAGTCCCATAATCTTCTCCAGCCCCACAGCTCCTGCCAGCTCCATAGCTCCCTCCAGCCCCATAACTTCCCCAGCCCCACAGCCACCCCTTCAGCCCCATAATACCCCCCAGCCCCACAAAGACCCCCCTCAGCCCCACAGCTCCCCCCAGCCCCATAAGTGCTTCCAGCCCCACAACCCCCCAGCCCCACAGATCCTTCAGCCCCATAACCTTCCCCAGCCCCACAACCCACCCCCAGCCCCATAACCAGCCCCTCAGCCCCCCCCACCAGTCCCATACCCCCCCCCAACCCCAGGCCCTCCAAAGCCCCACAGCACCCCCCAGCCCCATAACCTTCCATCAGCCCCACATCTTCCCCAGCCCCATAAGTGCTCCCAGCCCCACTCACGCCTCCAGCAGGTTGTGGGGCGAGGCCAGCAGGCTGTGTGGGTCAGCTCGGGCCCGGAGGGCGGGTCCCAGCCCCACAAGTGCCGCCAGGGCCAAGGCGTGGGCCCGGGGAAAGGCCGGGGAGCCCAGGACGGCGGCTGCCCCACGGCTCAGGGCCTGGACGGCTGCCCCACACCACCCCATAGCCGCCCCACGGCCGCCCCACAGCCACCCCACGGCCTGCTGGGAGAGACAGCTGGTGGGGGGAGGGGCAAGGACACCGGGAGGACACGAGGGGGGAGGGGAGAGCCAGAGGGGGGGGTGGGGGGGTGTGGGGCACCCTGTGGGGAGACACGGACCCACAGGCCCCCCCACCCCCACCCCCGCCCCACATCAGCCCCCAATAACAGCCCAGGCGGCACTTGGGGGTCACAGCAGTTTACTGGGGGGTTGGGGGGTGACGCCGTGGGGCTACAGCTTTAGGGGGGAGCGGGGGGGCGGGGGGGGGCGGGGACATCCCCCCCCTCCTCCTCCTCGTCCTGCGGCTCCCGATAGTCCCACAGCCGGATGGTGCCGTCCCACTGCGGGGGAGGGGTGTCAGCCCCATAGATCCCCCCCCACCCCATAGATTCCCCTCCAGCTCCATAGGGACCCCCCCAGACCCACAGATAAGCGCCAGCCCGATAGCGACCCCCAGCCTCATAGATAAACCCAGCCCCACAGCAACCCCCCCAGACCCATCGAGACCCCCCCAGCCCAACAGAACCCCTCCCCAGCCCCATAACCCCCCCACGACTCATAAAGACCCCCTCAAGCCCCATAGACACCCCCCAGACCCATAGATAACTCCAGCCCCACAGGAACACCTCCCAGCCCCAGAGACACCCCAGCCCCATAGATGACTTCAGCCCCATATAGGCCCCCTGGCCCCACAGATAAACACAGGCACACGGGAGACCCCCAGCCCCATGGACACCCCCAGCCCCATGGACACCCCCCCCAGCCCCACAGACACGCCCTCCCAGCCCCATAGTGAACTCCCAGCCCCGCCCAGCCCCATAGCGGCCCCCGAGCCCCACAGGCCCGCCCAGCCCCGCCCCCTGCCCGAGGCCCCGCCCACCGAGGCGCTGGCCAGCGTGCCCCCGTGGGGGTGCCAGCAGACGTCACGCACACACGCCCCGTGATTGGTCAGCCGCCGCACGGCCCGCCCAGTCAGCACGTCGTACACTGCGGGGGGGCGGGGTCAGCCGGCGCGAGGGGCCACGCCCACCGCCGGCAAGCCACACCCCCTCCCCAACCCTTCGCCGTAGCCCCACCTCCCAGGCGGTGGCCACGCCCACTCCCCGTAAGCCACGCCCCCCACGTGCACCCCCACTTGCCTGCTCTTGCATCAAGCCACGCCCCCTCAGGCCACGCCCCCGTCGCCCAAGCCACACCCCCACCTTAACCCACCCCTCAAGCCACACCCCCGCCCTCAAGCCACGCCCACATCAACCAAGCCACGCCCTCAAGCAACTCCCTCAATCTTAAGCCACACCCCTTCCCTCAAGCCACGCCCCCTCCGCCTTAGTCCTACAACCCCGGCGGTGGCCACGCCCCCTCCCATAAGCCACGCCCCCACTCGCCCGGTCTAGCCTGCAGAAGCCACGCCCCCCTCAAGCCACGCCCATATCCCCAGGCCATGCACGGGGCAACTGTGGCTTAAGCCACGCCCTCGAACCACGCCCTCACCCTCAGGCCACGCCCCCCAGACCCTCCCCATCCCCACACCCCCGCGGCCACGCCCCCACCCGGTTCCGCCCCACCACAAGCTCCTCCCCACGGGCCGGCCCCCGCCCTCCCACAGCCCCCCCTCACCCCCAGACCCCCCCCACCCCCCCAGCCCCCCCCGCCCCCCCCCCTCACCCAGGACGGCCCCCGAGGCGCAGCCGGTGCCCAGGAAGAGCCCCCCGGCGCCGCGGGGGGGGGAGAGGCGGCAGCGCAGCAGCGTGTGCAGCACCGCGTGGCCGCGGTACGTCATCAGCGAGCTGTCACCCGGCAACGGCGCCGTCGCCATGGCTACGGGGGGAGGGAGCGCTGGGCCACAGCCGGCGCGGGACGCGCCCCCCCGTCACCATGGCGACCCGGGGAGGGTGGGGAGCAGCGTGGAGGCGGGGCTAATCGCGGTGGGGCGGGGCTAAACGCCGTGGGGCGGGGTCAACTAGCATGGGGCGGGGCTAATTAGCATGCGACGGGGTTAAGTACTGTGGGGCGGGGCTAATCAGCGTGGGGCGGGGTCGATCACTGTGGGGTGGGGCTAATTACCATGGGGCGGGGCTAATTAGCATGAGGCTGGGTTAATTAGCGCAGGGCGGGGCGATTCCTGCAGGGAGGGGTCATTAACACAGGGGGGATTGCACGGGCTAATTAGCATAGAGGCGGGGCTAATTAGGCCAAGGGGGGCCCTAATCACCCCCCATCCCCCACCGGGGGTGGGGTTAACGCGTCAGGGGCGGGGCTTGTGCGCACATGGGCGGGGCTTCCTGATGGGGGCGTGGCTAATGAACCCCAGGTGGGCGTCAGTGCGTGTGGGCGGGGTTCCCGACTGGGTGGGCGGGGCTAACGAACCCCAGATGGGCCTCGGTGCATGTGGGCGGGGCTAACTCTCAGGTGGGTTGGGCTGGGAGCGCAGGGGCGGGGCTAATGAGGCCCCCTGGGTTAGTACTGAGGGCAGGGCCGCCCCGTCGCCGCCCTCCCCCGGGGTCCCCGCCCCCCCCCGCGCGGGCGCGGCCAGGCTCCGCCCCCTCACCGCGGCGGGGGGCGCGCTGCCAGCGGTAGTCCCAGCTCTGGCGGGCGACGGCGCGGCGGGCGGCGGCCAACCCCCCCGGCCCCGCGGGGCGCCGCAGATCCCACAGCTTGGCCGTCTGGTCCTTGGAGTTGGAGACCAGGTAGCGCCCGTCGCCCTGCGGGGGGAGGGGACGGGGGTCACCAGGGGGTGGGACCAGAGGGGGCGGCCCCCGCCCAGGGATCCCCATGGCGAACCCGGGCTTACCAGGGGGCAGCCCTGGGGGAGCAGTTGGGGCGTAGGCCCCGCCCAGTTGGCCCCAGTTGGCCCCGATTTCCCCACAATTCCACCCCAGTGGGCCCCAGTTGCCCCAGTTGCCCCCAGTGCTCCCCTAGATTGACCCCAGTTGGCCCCAGTTGACCGCAGTTGACTCCAGTTGGCCCCAGTTGCCCCCAGTGCCCCCCTAGATTGACCCCAGTTGGCCCCAGTTGACCCCAGTTGACTCCAGTTGGCCCCAGTTGCCCCCACTGCCCCCCTAGATTGACCCCAATTGGCCCCAGTTGACCCCAGTTGACTCCAGTTGGCCCCAGTTGACCCCACTGCCCCCCTAGATTGACCCCAGTTGGCCCCAGTTGACCGCAGTTGACTCCAGTTGGCCCCAGTTGACCCCACTGCCCCCCTAGATTGACCCCAGTTGGCCCCAGTTGACCCCAGTTGACTCCAGTTGGCCCCAGTTGCCCCCACTGACCCCCTAGATTGACCCCAGTTGACCCCAGTTGACTCCAGTTGGCCCCAGTTGCCCCCACTGACCCCCTAGATTGACCCCAGTTGACCCCAGTTGACTCCAGTTGGCCCCAGCTGACCCCACTGCCCCCCTAGATTGACCCCAGTTGGCCCCAGTTGGCCCCAGTTGACTCCACTGTCCCCCTAGATTGACCCCAGTTGGCCCCAGTTGGCCCCAGTTGACTCCAGTTGGCCCCAGTGCCCCCCTAGATTGACCCCAGTTGGCCCCAATTGACCCACTTGACCCCATTCCCCCCATAGGCCCATCCCAGTTGGGCCCCTAGATCCATCCCAGTTGATCCCAGTCGGCCCCAGTATCCCCCTAGATCCACCCCAATTGGCCCCAGTTGGCCCCAGTATCCCCCTAGGTCCACCCCAGTTAGCCCCAGTTGCCCCAGTTGCCCCAGTTGGCCCCAGTACCCCCCGTAGATCTACCCCAGTTGGCCCCAGTTGGCCCACTTGACCCCATTCCCCCCATAGGCCCATCCCAGTTGACTTGTTGACCCCATAGTCCTCCCAGTCACTCCCAGTCACTCCCACTGCCCCCAATCCCCCTCCCACTCCCCCCCCAGTCCCTCTCAGTTCCCCCAAGCCCCCCCCAAGTCCCTCCCAGTCCCTCCCAGTGCCCCCAATCCCCCTCCCAGTCCCCCCAGTCCCCCCCAGTCCCTCCCAGTTCCCCCAATCCCCCTCCCAGTCCCCCCAGTCCCCCCCAGTCCCTCCCAATTCCCCCAATCCCCCTCCCAGTCCCTCCCAGCCCCCTCCCAGTGCCCCCAATCCCCCTCCCAGTCCCTCCCAGTTCCTCTCATTTCCCCCAATCCCCCTCCCAGTCCCTCCCAGCCCCCTCCCAGTGCCCCCAATCCCCCTCCCAGTCCCTCCCAGTGCCCCCAATCCCCCTCCCGGTCCCTCCCAGCCCCTCCCAGTCCCTCCCAGTGCCCGCAGTCCCGCCCCCACCCCCCCCGGGGCCCACCCGGGGGTGCAGGAAGGTGATGCCGTCGCGGTGGCCGGCCAGGAGGCCGACGGGGCGGGGCCGCCCCTCCCCCAGGCACCGGCGGTCCCAGGCGCGGCACACGCCGTCGTCCCCCCCCGAGAGCAGCAGCTGCCCCGCCCCGTCCCCCAGCGCCACCGCGTTCACGTCATCCTCGTGCGCCTCCACCTGGGGGTCAAAGGTCAAGGTCGGGCCCGAGGGGCTGGCGGGGGGTGGGGAAGGGGTGGGGCTTCGAACAGGGCGTGGCCTTGACCCCTATAGGGCAACCTTGACCCCCCACGGCGGGTCTTGGGGCCTACAGGGTGGTCGTGACCCCCACTGGGTGACGCTGACCCCTATAGGGTGATGCTGACCCTGATAGGGTGACGTTGACCCCTATAGGGGGGTCTTGGGACCTATAGGGTGGCTGTGACCCCCACGGGGTGATGCTGACCCCTATAGGGTGACATTGACTGCTATAGGGGGCCTTGGGGCCTACAGGGTGGTCGTGACCCCCATGGGGTGATGTCAACCCCTATAGGGTGACGCTGACCCCTATAGGAGGGTCATGACCCCTATAGGGCTGGACTTGGGGCCTATAGGGTGGCTGTGACCCCCATGGGGTGGCATTGGCACCTATAGGGTGACACTGACCCCTATAGGGCGATCTTGGGACCTATAGGGTGGCCGTGACCCCCACGGGGTGATCTTGGCCCCAAAGGGTGACATTGACCCCTCCAGGCTGATCTTGGGACTTATGGGGTGACCGTGACCCCCGTGGGGTGACACTGACCCCTATAGGGCGATCTTGGCACCTATAGGGTGACA
Source organism: Rhynochetos jubatus (assembly GCA_027574665.1). Taxonomy (NCBI): domain Eukaryota; kingdom Metazoa; phylum Chordata; class Aves; order Eurypygiformes; family Rhynochetidae; genus Rhynochetos; species Rhynochetos jubatus. Next base: position 2,081,702 of record CM050654.1, read on the forward strand.
CTGACCCCCATAGGGTCCACCCAGCCCCACAGCGCCCCACAGTGACCTATAACCCCAACCCGCCCATGACCCATAGGGTCAACCCGGCCCCACGGTGACCCCCAACCTCAACCCACCTTCCCGCCCCCCCGCCCCTCCCCCGCCGTGGGGCTGACCCGTAGGACGCGGCGCTGGGCCTCCCGGTCGTAGACATAGAGGCAGCCGTCGTTGGCCCCGCCCACCACCTCCCGCCCGTCCGGCCCCACGGCCAATGAGAAGACGGCGAAGCGACGCTCCTCCGGCCTGGGGGGCGGGGTGGGGCGCAGTGGGGCTGGGACCCACATCTCCCACAGCCTGCCCCATAGATCCCCCCACCACAATCCCCAACCTGCCCCATAGACCCAAGAACCAGCCCCACAGACCCCCCCAACCTGCCCCATAGACACCCCCACACACCCCACAGCCCCTATAATCAGCCCCACAGACCAACACCCTGCCCCATAGACCCCATAACCTGCCCCACAGCCCTCCCAGCCCCATAGACCCCATAACTGACCCCATGGACCCCCACTGTGCTCCACAGCCCCCGAACCTGCCCCACAGCCCCCCTAAGCTGCCCCACGGCCCTCCCAGCCCCATAGACCCCATAACCTGCCCCATAGACCCCCACCGTGCCCCATAGCCCCCCGAACCTGCCCCACAGCCCCCAGAACCTGCCCCACAGCCCCCATAACCTGCCCCAAAGCCCTCCCAGCCCTGCCCCACAGCCCCCCGAATCTGTCCCACAGCCCCCATGGCCGGCCCTGCCCCACGGCGTCCTACCGCAGGTCAAGGGCCGTGTGGTTGTCCCCGTCCCCGTAGATGTCGTAGACATGGACTGGGCGGGGCCAAAGAAAGGGGCGTGTCTGAGACAGACCACGCCCCTGGGGAGCCCCACGGACACGCCCCTCCCATTTGCTTAAGTCCCGCCCTCTCCGGACCCACCTCCCCAGACCAAGGGGGAAGGCCCAGGCTCCGCCCCCAGGACACAAGCTCCACCCCTTCGACCAAACCCCGCCTACAGCTGCAAGCCACTAGGCTAAGCCACGCCCCCAAGGCCTAAGCCACGCCCCCAGTGTCACCCCCTGTGGCTGGAAGAGGCACTGGGGGTCAAGCTCCACCCCTTAGCCCTTAGGCCCCACCCCCACGGTGTGAAACACGCCCCCAGGTCTTGACCACGCCCCCGGATCCCAAGACACGCCCCAAAACATAAGGCACGCCCCTCGTCCATAAACCACGCCCCTAAATCCTAAGCCACGCCCCTGGCATTGCCCCCTGCAGCTGGAATAGAGGCCGGGGGAAGCTCCGCCCCCTAGACCTTAGGCTCCACCCCCACGGCGTGAAACACGCCCCCAGCGCTGACCACGCCCCCAGACCCCAAGCCACGCCCCCTGGACAAAAGCCACGCCCCCACACCACCCCCATACAGCCAAACCAGCTGGAATGGGGGCCTGGGGGGGGGTCAGGCTCCACCCACACCGCTTAAGCTCCACCCACACCGCTTAATCTCCACCCCCGGGCCAGACCCCGCCCCCAGGCGCAAGCCACGCCCCGACTCCACAAGCCACGCCCCCCCGGCCCCTCAAGGCAGCCAACCCAACCGGCATCGCGCCACCGCCGGGGGGGGGGCGGGCCCCACCCCCCGAAGCTCCGCCCCCTCGCGCCGCCCCCGGCGCCGGCCCCGCCCCTCACCGTAGTCGGACCAGCTGGAGTAGAGGCACTGGGAGGCGTCGGGGGTGAAGACGACGTCGAGGATGCTCCAGCCCACGTCCCGCCCCCGGGAGGCGCGGAACAGCCGCAGCCCCTCCCCCCGGCACTCGTACAGCCGCAGCGTCTGGTCTGGGGGGGCGGGACGGGGTGGGCCCGGGGCTGCCCCGCCCCACGGCCCCCTCTGCCCCATGGCTCCACCGCCCCACAGTCCCCCGCCCCACAGGTACCTTGGCAGGCGGAGACGAAGAGGGAGCCGTCGTCGGAGAAGAGGCCGCAGAAGGCCTTGTGGGGGTACGCGTCGGCGAAGGCCACGTGGTTGGGCAGGAAGCTGGTGGGGCGGGGTAGAGGTGTGGGGCGGGGCAGAGGTGTGGGGCGGAGTGGGGCGGGGCCGGGCGGCGCCGTCCCCCAGGTCACCCGGCGGAACTTACTGGGAGCCCAGGCGGGATCGCTCGCCGGGGGAGAAGCTGCCGTGGCGGCACCGGCCCCACTCGCGCTGCCGTGGGGCGGGACAGGAGGGTCGGGGTCTGGACCCACAGCGTGGCACCCCCGACCCACGGCGTCCGCCCCACACCCACGGCATCTGCCCCACACCCACGGCATCCCTTTCAGACCCACGGCATCCACCCCAGACCCACGGCATCCGCCCCAGACCCACGGCATCCGCCCCAGACCCATAGGATCATGCTCAGCCCCATAAGAACCCTCCCTGCCCCATAGCGTACCCCCCCTCAACCCCGTAAAATCCCTCCAGACCCAGAGCCCCACCCCTCAGACCCACACAAACCCCCCAGCCTCCTCCAGCCCCACAGCCTCCGCCTGCCCCACAGCCTCCCCCAGCCCCACAGCAGCCCCATAGGTCCCTCTGGCCCCACAGAACACCCCCCCAAGTGCTATAACCCCCCCTCCCAACCCCACAGCACCCCCTCCCCCCTCCCAGCCCCACAGAATCCCCCCTGGACCCACAGCATCCCCCCCTCAGCCCCATAGAATCCCTCCCAGCCGCCCCCCAGCCCCCCCAGCCCCACACCTGCCGCAGGAGGCGGGGCAGGTTCTCCTCGGTGGGGCTGGGCCCCCCCCCCCCGCCCCCCAACCAGCTCCAGCTGCGACCTCAGCTCGTGGGAGTCCAGGACGCGCGTGTCCGGGGGGGGCGGGGCTTAAGGAGGGGTCACGTGATCAGCGGGGGGGGGGGTCCAGCCCTCCCCCCACACCCCTCACATCCCCCCCCACCCCCCCCCAACCCTCCCCCAGCCCTACCACCTCCCCTCCCCCCCCCGAGCGACCGGGAACCCCCCCGCCCCTCCCCCACTCCCCACCCCTCCCCCACCCGTACCTGGGGGGGGCTGGGGGTCCACCCCTCCCCCATCCCAGGGCTCCTCGTCCGAGTCCAGGGGGTCCTGGGCGCCCCCCGAGTCCCCCCCCCCGCACCGGCCCCGCTTGGCCCCTGGCAGGAAGAGAAAGGGGGCGCCCCACAGCCTATAGGGTGCCCCATAGGGAGCCCCAACCCCCCCGGGGCCCCCCCAAACCCCATGGGGCTCCCCCAAGGCACCCCATAGACCCACCCTCCAGCCCCACAGCCGCCCCCCAACACCCCATAACCCCCCCCAGCCCCACAGCCCCCCCAAGCCCCATAGCGCCCCCCAACACCCCATAAGTCCCCCTCCCCAAGCCCCACAGCCCCACAGCCCCCCCCAACACCCCATAACCCCCCCATAGGACACCCCCACGCCCCATAGAGCCCCCCATAGGACACCTCATAACTGCCCCATAGAGCCCCCAGCCCCACAGAGCCCCCCCAGCCCCCCCAACTCCCCATAACCCCCCCAACACCCCATAAGTCCCCCCATAGGACACTCTCACGCCCCACCGAGCCCCCCCCAACACCCCGTAACCCCACCACAGCCCCCCCCAGCCCCACAGCGCCCCCCAGCACCCCATAACCCCCCCATAGGACACGCCCCGCCCCTCCCCCCGGTACCTGCGCAGGAGCCGGGCCAACACCTGGGTCAGGTCAAGGTCCTCCTCCCCCTCCCCCTCCCCCTCCCCCTCCCCCTCCCCCTCCCCCTCCTCCTCGGGGTCCACCCGGGGGGGGGGAGGGGGTCGCCCCCCCCCGCCCCCCCCCCGCCCCCTCCCCGCGCTGCTGCTGTGGGAGCCCATCGGCACCTGGGGGGGGGAGACCCCAGTTACTATGGCAACGGGGGGGAACCCCCTCCCGTCTCCATGGCAACCACCCGGGGGGTGTCTCCATGGCAACCGGCTTGGGACCCCCCCGGTCTCCATGGCAACCGCCCGGGATTCCCACTCCCCCCCCCCCCGCAACGCGCCGGTCGGCCCCCCCCACCCCCGGTTTCAGCCAATCAGAAGCCGAGGGTCCGCCGAGCCCCCCCCCCCCCCCCCCGCGGCGCCCACCAATGGGGTCCCGTGCTCACCCGGCGCTGGCCAATCAGCAGCGGCGGCGCCGCCCCCTCCCCCCCGCCCCGCGACCTCCGGCCGCCGCCGCTTGTTTACGTCCGGCCGCGCCGGAAGGGGCGGGGCCTGGGCTGGGAGGGGGCGGGCGCCCGATGGTGATTGGTCGTGGCGTCGCCACGTGACCTCCCCGCCCCCTGGCGGTGGAGAAGGCGGAAGCGGCGGCTCCGATTGGGCGATGGAGGGGGTGGGACGCGGAGGGGGCGCTGCCGATTGGCTGGGGGGAGGGGGCGGGGCGATGAGCGCGCTGGGCCCGCCCCCGCACCCCTTGACCCCGCCCATTGGCCGAGGAGGGCCAGCGCAGCACCTGGCCCCGCCCCCGCGACCTTTCAGCCCCCCGCGCGGCTCCGTGACACCCCCCCCATCAGCTCTGCCCGCGTGACCCCCTGGCCCCGCCCAATGACAACACGTGACCAGCGAGTCCCATCCGAGCCCCCCCCAGGGGGTTCTTTTATTGGTCCATCCAAGCCACGCCCCTCGAGGCACGTGGCCAAGGCCCCACCCACCCGGGAGGGGGCGGGGCGGATCCCTGAGGCTCCCTCGGCCAATGGGAGGCGGCCGAGGGTTTGGCTGCAGCCAATGGGAGGCATCGGTCTGCAAGGGGGCGGTACCCGTCGGCGAGGGGCGGGGCCGGTCAGGAGATCGGCCAATGGCAGGGGCCCGTTGGCCAACGGGGCACAGGGGTTGGCCAACGGCCACCGTGATCGGCCAATGGGGAGAGGCCGGGCGGGGGGGCGTGGCCAGCAGGCAACGGGCGATTGCCATTGGCCGGCGGGAAGGGGCGGGCCGAGGGGGCGGGGCCGTCAGTCAGCAGGACGCGGTCATTGGTCGAGAGAGGCCACCAATAGGGCGCAGCGACCTCGGCGGAGGGCATGGGCCGAGGGGGCGTGGCCGCGCGGCGGGGGGGCGGGGCCCCGAGGGAAGGTTGGCCAGGCGAGGGCGGGGAGGCAGGACGGTCAGAAGGCGGCAGCCAATGGGCGCTGCCCGCGGGCAGGGGGCGCCGCTGGGGCCAACCCAGGCAGCGGCCACCAAGCGGGGCCGGTCGGCCCGAGCCCGGGCCCCGCCCCGGGGCAGCCAGACGGGTGGCCACCGCGACACGACGGCCAGCCCAGGCGGCGGCCACCACCGGACGCCGGCCAGCCAAGCATGGTGGCCACCAGCCCAACCAGGAACGGTGGCCGCCAGCCCCCGGGGGTCAACCGAAGGCGGTGGCCACCAACTGACGGTGGTCGGAGACGGTGGCCACCACCCCACAGGGGTCAACTGAAGGTGATGGCCACCAACATGATGGCCAACCGAAGGCAGTGGCCACCAAGTCACGATGGTCAACCAGAGACAGCGGCCACCAGCCATGGCCATCAACCAATGAAAACAGTGACCACCAGCCCCCGGGGGTCAACTGAAGGCGGTGGCCACCAACAGACGACGGCCAACCAAGACGGTGGCCACCAGCCCCCGGGGATGACCCGAGGGCGGTCGAGCCGTGCCAGCAGCCCCCGCCCCGCCCCCCGGCGCCCCTGCCCCGCCCCTCACATCTTCCGGAGGCGCCGCTCCAGCCCCTCGAGCTCCGCCATCACCTCCCGGGGCAGGTCCTCCCCGAAGTTCTCCTGGTAGTAGCTGCGCAGGTCCCGCGCCTCCCGCTCCCAGAACTCCCGGCAGACGGGGAAGAGGTCGGCGTAGGCCACGCCCGGGAGCCCCTCCAGGTCCAGGGCGCCCTCCCGCGGGACCAGCCCCACGGGGGTGGCGCGGGCGTTGTCGGCGCCGGCCACGCGGCTGCAGATCCAGGCGAGGACGCGGGCGTTGTGGCCGAAGCCCGGCCAGCGGAAGCGCCCGGCGGCGTCGCGCAGGAACCAGTTGACGTGGAAGATGCGGGGCAGGCGGGCGCCCTCCCGCTCGCCCACGGCCAGCCAGTGCGCCAGGTACTGCCCCGCGTTGTAGCCGAAGAAGGGGCGCATGGCGAAGGGGTCGTGGAGCAGGCGGCGGCCTGGGGAGGGGGCGGGGTCAGGGGGGCGGGGGTGGGGCAATGGGAGGGGGCTGGAGGGGGTGGGGAGGGGTTATGGGGCTGGGGGGATCTTGGGGGAATGGTGGGAGGGGTTGGGGGGCAATGGGAGGGGAGTGTGGGGCTGGGGGGAATGTAGGTATGGGGCTGGGGGGGGTTATGGGGCACTGGGAGGGGTTTATGGGGCTGGGGAGACGGAGACATAGTTATGGGGCACTGGGAGGCGGTTATGGGGCTGGGGGGACATAGTTATGGAGCTCTGGGAGGGGGGTGAGGGGCTGGGGGGAATGTTGTTATGGGGCTGGGGGGGTTATGGGGCTGGGGGGACACAGTTATGGGCACTGGGAGGGGGCTATGGGGCTGGGGGTGGTTATGGGGCTATGGGAGGGGGTTATGGGCTGGGGGGATCTTGGGGGAATGGTGGGAGGGGTTAGGGGGCAATGAGAGGGGGGGTGTGGGGCTGGGGGGTTATGGGGCTGGGGGGACATAGTTATGGGGCACTGGGAGGGGGTTATGGGGCTGGGGGGATCTTGGGGGAATGGGGGGAGGGGTTAGGGGGCAATGGGAGGGGAGTGTGGGGCTGGGGGGAATGTAGGTATGGGGCACTGGGAGGGGGTTATAGGGCACTGGAAAGTGGTTATGGGGCTGGGGGGACATGGTTATGGGCACTGGGAGGTGGTTACGGGGCTGAGGTGAGGATTATGGGGCTGGAGAAACGTGGCGCCAATCGGGATGGGGTTATGGGTCAGGGTTGGGGGGCGGGGTCAATGGGGGGGTTGGGGGGTTGGCAGGGCACAGTTATGGGGCTGGTGGGCTATGGGGTCAACGGTGGGAGGGGTTATGGGGCACCGGGAGGGGGTTATGGGGCTGTGGGCTGTGGGGTCAATGGTGGGGGGGTTAGGGGGCGGGTTAGGGGCAGGGCCATTGGGGGCTTAGGGGCCTGGTAGGGGGCAGTTATGGGGCTGGAGAGATGTGGGGGTCAATGGGGCGGTTATGGGGCTCATGGGACGTAGTTATGGGCAGTACCACATGGTTATGGGGTGGGTGGAGTGTGGGGTCAATGGTGGGCGGGGCCTATGGGGCGATGAAATGTGGTTATGGGGCCAATGGGGCGCAGTTGTGGGGCTGATGGGACACTGGGCCCACCCTGGACGGGTCCCTGTGGCCGTGGGGTGGTGGCACGCGGCTATGGGGCAGGGGGGACGCGGCTATGGGGCAGGGGATGTGGCTATGGCGCAGTGAGGCATGGCTATGGGCAGGAGAGATGCGGCTATGGGGCAAGGGAGATGCAGTTATGAGGCAATGAGCCGTGGCTATGGGGCAGGAGAGATGCGGCTATGGGGCAAGGGAGATGCAGCTATGGGGCAGGAGGGATGCAGCTATGGGGCAGGGAAGATGTGGCTATGGGGCAGGGGGGACGTTGGGCAGACCCAGGATGGGTCACCGTAGCCATGGGGCGGGGCTGTGGGGTGGGGATGGGGCCGTGGGTGGGGCAGGCGGGAGGCAGGGATAGGGCAGGGCCATGGGGTGTGGCCATAGGGCAGGGGGTGGGGCAGGGGGCGGGGCAGGCGGGAGGCAGGGACAGGGCGGGGCCATGGGGTGTGGCCATAGGGCAGGGGGTGGGGCAGGGGTGGGGCAGGCGGGAGGCAGGGACAGGGCGGGGCCATGGGGTGTGGCCATGCGTTGGGGCGGGGCAGGCGAGAGGCAGCGCTGGGGCGGAGGGGCGAGGCGGGGGCGGGGCGGGGCCAGGGGCGGGGGCGGGGCCGGGGGCGGGGCTGACCGGTGTGCTCGGCGGCGGCGGTGGCCTCGCTCCTCATGGCGCTGCCCAGGAAGACCCCGTGGCGCCAGTCGAACGCCTCCAGCACCAGCGGCACCCCTGGGCCAATCGGGTCGGTCACCGCGGGTGGGGCCGGGCGGAGCCCCCGCCGCGGGCAGGGGCGGGGCTTACCTTGGGGGCGCCGCCCCCCGAAGATGATGGCGTCGATGGGGACCCCCTGGGGGTCCTCCCAGGCCGGGTCCATGATGGGGCACTGGGCCGTGGGGGCGCAGAAGCGGGAGTTGGGGTGGGCGCAGGGCTGGGGGTCACCTGCGGGAGACGTGGGGCGCGGCTGGGGCGGGGCCAGGGCGGGGCCGGGGAGGAGGCGGGGTCGGGGAGGAGGCATGGGGAAGAGGGGGAGGTGTGGGGTGGGGCTTGGGACGTGGGGCAGGGAGGGGGCGGGCTTAGGGTGTGGGGCAGGGAGGGGGCAGAGAAGGGCGGGGCTTGGGATGTGGGGCAGGAAGGAGGCGGGCTTAGGGTGTGGGGCAGGGAGGGGCATGGAGGGGGCGGGACTTGGGATGTGGGGCAGGGAGGGGGCGGGACTTGGGATGTGGGGCAGGGAGGGGGGCAGGGCTTAGGGTGTGGGGCAGGGAGGCACACAGAGGGGGCGGGTCTTGGATGTGGGGCAAGGAGGGGGTGGGGCTTAGGGGGTGGGGCAGGGAGGGGCATGGAGGGGGCGGGACTTGGGATGTGGGGCGGGGCGGAGCTTAGGGTGTGGGGCAGGGAGGCACACAGAGGGGGCGGGGCTTGGGACATGGGGCAAGGAGGCACATGGGGTAGGCGGGGCTTATGGAGAGGGCATGGCTTAGGCCGCGGGGGCGGGGCGGAGGGGGCGGGGCTTACCGGGGGCCCAGGGCTGGCCCAGCCAGGAGGTGAGGGTGACGCCGGGGGCGGGGGATTGGTCGAGCCCCTCCCAGTAGACGCCGCCGTCGCTGGATTGGCCGACGTTGGTGAAGATGGTGTTGCGGGTGATGGTCGCCATGGCAACGGGGTTGGTGCGGTGGGAGGTGCCGGGGGCCACCCCGAAGAACCCGCTCTCGGGGTTGATGGCGCGGAGACGGCCTGCGGGGGAGGGGGCGTCGGGGCGGGGCCCGGCGGGACCGGGAGAGCCCGGGGGGTGCTGGGATAGCGGAACTGGGAGAGCCCAGGGCATGATGGGATACGGGGACCGGTGGGACCGGGAGAGCCCAGGGGATGGGATAGCAGGAATGGCGGGACACTGGGATGACCCAAAGGATGCTGGGATACCAGGACCGGGAGAGCCCAGGGGATGCTGGGATACCATGAATGGGAGAGCCCAGGGGATGCTGGGATACTGGCAATGGCGGGACCGGGAGAGCCCAAAGGATGCTGGGATAGCGGAAATGGTGGGACACCAGGAGAGCCCAAGGGATGCTGGGATAGCGGGACCGGGGAGAGCCCAGGGGATGCTGGATACTGGGACGCCAGGAGGCGGCCAGCGTCCCGGGGCCCCTCCCCCTGCGCGCGGGGGCGCGACCTTGGTCGTCGAAGCGCATCCAGGCGATGTCGTCGCCGACGCAGTGCACGCGCCAGCCCGGCAGCGCCGGCGTCATCATGGCCAGGTTGGTCTTGCCGCAGGCGCTGGGGAAGGCGGCCGCGATGTAGCGCTTTTGCCCCGCCGGGTCCGTCACCCCCACGATCTGCGGGGGGCGGGACGTTAAGGGGGGAGGGGCGGCACCCCACGCAGCACCCAGGAGGCTGAAAGGGACCTAATTGGGCCCCCGAGACCCCCCTCCCAAAACCCGGCCAAAGCGCCCCGAGAGTCAACGAGCCCCCCGGCCCAACAGAAAGGGACTCCGGGGGAAAGAGACCCCCAAAACCCCCCAAACCCAACCCAGACCCCCAAAACCCAACCAAGATCCCCCCAAACCCAACTGAGACCCAACCGAGCCCCCCCAAACCCAACAGAAAGGCCCCCCCGAAAGAAAGAGACACCCAAAACCCAACCAGACCCCCCCAAAACCCAACAGGAAGATCCCCAAAGTCAACAAACCCCCCACAAACCCAACCAGCCCCCCCACCCTCAACGACCCCCCTCAAAACCCAACCAGACCCCCCAAAACCCAATGGGAAGACCTCCAAAGTCAATAAACCCCCCCAAAAGTCAACAAAGCTCCCTCAAAACCCAACAGGAGACCCCAAAGTCAACGTAAGGTCCCCAAAACTCCATGAAACCCCCCCAAAACCCAACAGGAGACCCCCCAAAACCCAACGAAAAGACCCCCCAAAGTCAACAAATGCCCCAAAAGTCAACGAACCCCCCCAAAACCCAATGGGAGATCCCCAAAGTCAATGAAACCCCCCCAAAACCAAATGGGAGATGCCCAAAACCCAACAAAAAGACCCCCAAAGTCAACAAACCCCCCCAAAAGTCAACAACCCCCCCCAAACCCAACAGGAAGACCCCCAAAGTCCACAACTCCTCCCAAAACCCAACGGGAAGACCCCAAAGTCAACAACCCCCCCCAAAAGTCAATGAAACCCTCCCCAAACCCAACGGGAAGGCCCCAAAGTCAAACGGGAAGACCCCCAAAACCCAATGAAACCCCCCCAAACCCAATGGGAAGACCCCCAAAGTCAACAAACCCCCCCAAAACCCAACCAGACCCCCCCCAAACCCAATGGGTAGACCCCCAATGTCAACAAACCCCCCCAAAAACCCAACCAGACCCCCCCCAAACCCAATGGGTAGACCCCCAATGTCAACAAACCCCCCCAAAACCCAACCAGACCCCCCCCAAACCCAATGGGAAGACCCCCAAAGTCAACAAACCCCCCCAAAACCCAACCAGACCCCCCCCAAACCCAATGGGAAGACCCCCAAAGTCAACAAACCCCCCCAAAACCCAACCAGACCCCCCCCAAACCCAATGGGAAGACCCCCAAAGTCCACAACCCCCCCCCAAACCCAACCAGACCCCCCCAAACCCAAGGGGAGCCCCCCCGAAGGCGAGGAAGCGCCGCCCCCCGGGGTCACCAGCATGTGCTCGGCCAGCCAGCCCTCGTCGCGCGCCAGGCGGGAGGCGATGCGCAGCGCCAGGCACTTCTTGCCCAGCAGCGAGTTGCCGCCGTAGCCGCTGCCGAAGGAGACGATGCGGCGCTCCTCGGGGACGTGCGCCACCAGCGTGCGGGCGGGGTCGCACGGCCATTGGCTCACCAGCGGCTCTGGGGGGGGCGAGGGCTCCAGAGAGGGGCCGGGGGCCAAGAAGGGGAAGTGGGGGGATGCGAGGGGGCGGGGCCAAGCTCCTGAGGGGCGGGGCCGTATCGCACAGGGGGAGGGTCCAAAACGCAGAGGGGGTGAGGCGGGCTTTGGGGAGGGGGTGGGGCCTTCCCGTTGAGGGGGAGGGGCTGGGGACAGAATTTACCAATCAGGGGGAGGGGCTGGGGATGGTGTGGGGGCTGGCTTCGGGGGGTGGGGCCTTACAGGTCAGAGGGAGGGGCTGGGGCCTTCCTGGTCAGGGGGAGGGGCTGGGGACAGGGGGCGGGGCCTTCCTGGTCAGGGGGAGGGGCTGGGGACAGGGGGAGGGTCTGGGGTGGGGGCAGGGGTTTTCTTGGTCAGGGGGCGGGGCTGGGGATGGGGGAGGGGCCTTCCTGGTAAGTGGAAGGGGCTGGGGACAGGGGCAGGGGCGGGGCCAGGGACAGGGGGTGGGGTCTTCCTGGTCAGGGGGAGGGGCTGGGGACAGGGGGAGGGTCTGGGGTGGGGGCAGGGCTTTCTTGGTCAGGGGGCGGGGCTGGGGACAGGGGGAGGGGCCTTCCCGATGGAGGGCGGGGCCTCACCGGTGAGGGGGAGGGGCCTGCCGACGGAGTGCAGGCAGCGGATGAAGTCGTCGCGGGCCAGGGCGGGGTGCGCCGGGGGCCCCACCCGCGTCATGATGCGCATGGAGGCGGCGACGTAGGCGGAGTCGGTGAGCTGGAGCCCCGCCCGCGCCAGCGGGGAGCTGGGGGGGCCCATGCTGAAGGGCACGATGTACATGGTGCGCCCTGCGGGGGGCGGGCGTCAGCGCGCCAGGCCGCCCGGAACGCGCCGAGCGGGAGGCCGGGCACGGCCGGGACAGCGGGGCAACGGGAAACGGGGGGAGCGGGAAAACTGGGGGGGAACGGGAAAACTGAGGGGCAGCGGGAAACGGGGGGGGAGCGGGAAAATTGGAAGGAACGGGAAACTGAGGGATAATGGGAAAATCGGGGGGAGCAGGAAAACTGGGGGGGGAACAGGAAAATTGGCGGGAAAACCCAGGAAAATTTGAGGGTAATGGGAAAATCGGGGGGGGGGGACAGAAAATTGAGGGATAATGGGAAAATCGGGGGGAAAAACCCAGGAAAATTAAGGGATAATGGGAAAATTTGGGGGAAACCAGGAAATTTAGGGATAACGGGAAAATCTGGGGGAGGGGGGACAGAAAATTGAGGGATAACGGGAAAATCTGGGGGGAAACAGGAAATTGAGGGATAACGGGGAAAATTGGGGGGGGAAACAGGCAGGAAAATGTGCGGCTAACCGGAAATTTGGGGAAAAAATGGGAAGATTGAGGGGAAAACCAGGAAAATCAATGGATAACGGGAAAATTTGGGGGGAAAGAAACAGGGAAACTGAGGGAAAATGGGAAAGTTTGGGGGGAAAATGGAAAATTGGGGGAAAAATGAGGAAATTTGGGAGGTAACAGGAAGATTTGGGGCAAAAACCTGGAAAATTGAGGAATAATTCAAAAATTTGGGGTGGAAAAATGGAAAATTGAGGGGAAAATGGGAAAATTGGTGAATAATTGAAATTTGAGGGAAAAACAGGGAAATTGAGAAAAAAACAGGAAAATCAAGGGATAACAGAAAGTTTGAGAGAAAAAATGGAAAATTGGGAGAAAAAACAAAAAATTTGGGGGGGAAATGAGAAATTTGGGAAAGAACAGGAAAATTGAAGGATAACATGAAAATTTGGGTAAAAAAACAGGAAAATTGAGGGGAAAGTGGAAAATTTGGGGGAAAAATGGAAAATTGGGAAGAAATGAGGAAATTTGGGCAAAAACCTGGATAATTTTGGAGAAAAAAACAGGAAAATTGAGGGACAAGGGGAAAATTTGGGGGGAAAATGAAATTGGGATATCTGAAAGATTTCAGAAAAAATGAGGAAAATTGAAAAAAAACTGGAAAATTTGGGGGAAAACAAACAGGAAACTTGGGGGATAAGTACAAATTTGGGGAAAAAATGGGAAAATCGAGGGATAACCAAGAATTTAGGGGAAAACATAGAAAACTGTGGGGAAAAATAAAAATTTGGGTAAGAAAATCAAGAAAATTGAGGGAAAACCAGAAAAAATGTGGGGGGGAAATGGAAAATGGAGCAATAACTGAAAAAGTTGGGCAAAAAATGAGTAAAATGGAGGGAAAATGAAAATTTGGGGGAAAGCAAACGGGAAAGTTGAGGAGAAACTGGAAAACGTGGGGGGAAACGTGGAGAATTTGGGAGAACAACTGGAAAATTCGGGGGTAAAGGACGCGAAAAGGGGGCGAGGGAGGTGAGGATGGGGAAGCCCAGGAAAGGGGGGCCCAGGAAAAGCCCGGACGCCCTGGGGAAGCCGGTGGAGCCCCCCGGAACCGGGGCGCAGAGCGGGACAAGGCGGAAGGGGGGAGGCGCCCCTGCCCACCCGCCATGCAGCCGGGGAAGCGCTCCTGCACCGCCGCCCGCAGGGCCCCGGGGCTCAGCCAGTTGCCCAGCTGGGGGGGGGCCCCCCCCGGGGGGGCTGGGGGGCACCGAAGTCCCGCTCCCGCTCCGTCACCAGCACCGTCCGGCTCTCCACCCGCGCCACGTCCCGCGGGTCCGTCCGCGCCAGCCAGCTGCGGGGGGGGATGGGGGGGATGGGGACCCCCCCCAAGGTCTCAAGGCCCAGGGACCCAGCCCAAGGGGCAATGATTTGGGGAAGGGGGGGCACAGGGACCCCCCCCATCACCCTAGGACACCCCCCCCAAGCCCCCCTCCCCCCCCAATCACCCCAAGACCCCCCCTAGACCCCTCCATTCACACCAGGACCCCCCCACACACCTCCCCCCAACCACCCCAAGGACCCCCCCCATCACACCAGGTCTCCCACCAACCCCCCCCCTCCCCCTCCCAATCGCCCCAAGACCCCCCCCAACCCCCCCATGACCCCAGGACCCTCCCCCAAACCCCCCTTCCCCCACTTAATCACCCCAAGACCCCCCCCAGACACCCCCCATCACCCCAAGACGCCCCCCCCGGCCTCCCCCTCCCCCCCCTCAATCACCCCAGGACACCTCCCCAAACCCCCCCCTCCCCCTCCCAATCACCCCCAAGACCCCCCCAACCCCCTTCATCACCCCAAGACGCCCCCCCCGGCCTCCCCCTCCCCAGCGCCCCCCCCTCACCAGTTGTCGTATTTGGGGAGGGGGTGCAGCACCCCCTCGGCCTGCAGGCGGGCCAGCAGCACCCCCTCCTCGGCGGGGGAGCCGTCGCAGAGGTGCAGGGCGCGGGGGCGGCAGAGCCGAGCCCCCTCCTCAACGAACCGGCGGGCGGGGGGGGGGCAGCGCCCCCAGGGCCTCCGCCCCCCCCCTCCCAGGGTGGGGGGGCCTCCTGGGAGAAGGGGCGGGGGGGGGAGGCGGGGGAGGCGGCTGGGGGGGGCGGGGAGGGTGTTAACCCACCTGCCCTCCCCCCCCCGCGGGGTTGCACAATGCCCCCCCCCGCCCCCCCCCCCCCCCGCGGGTGGACTTTGGGCTGCCCCAGAGCATGCTGGGAAGGGGGCGCCCCCCCCCCTACGGTGACACAACCCCCCCCCAGGGACACCGCAGGGGGCAAAGGGCGATGGGGGTCGCCCCCCCCCCCCCCCAAAGAGGGGTCCCAGGGGCTGGGGTGCCCCAGTGCCCCCCCCAGTAGCCCCATCAAGCCCCCCCAAGTAGCCCCAGAGCCCCCCCCAAGCAGGCCCTGGCTGCCCCCCAGCCCCCCCCAACTACCCCCCAACCCCCCCCCCCAAGTACCCCCAGACCACCCCACACCACTGAACTACCCCCCCCAACCCCCCCAGGCTGCCCCACAGCCCCCTCCCTGCCCCCCAAGTACCCCCAGTCTGCTCCACACACCTCAAAAGCCCCCCCCAACCCCCCCAGACCACCAAAAGCCCCCCCCAACCCCCCAGGCTGCCCCACAGCCCCCCTAAAGGCCCCCCCAGACCACCCCACACCCCCAAAAAGCCCCCCCAAGCCCCCCAGGTACCCCCAGTCTGCCCCACCCCCCCCCCAAAATCTGCCCCCAGCCCCCCCTCAACTCCCCAGCATACCCCAAGCCCCTCTAAAAGCCCCCCCCAGACCACCCCACAACCCCAAAAAGCCCCCCCAAACCCCCAGGCTGCCCCACAACCCCCTAAAATGTGCCTCCAGCCCCCCCCCAACCCCCCAGGCTGCCCCACAGCCCCCCTAAAAGCCCCCCCCCCCCCAGAAGACCCCTCCAGCCACCCCCCAACCCCCAAAAGCCTCCCCCCGGGCTGCCCCCCAGCTCTCCCCACGTACCCCCCGCCCCCCCCGCCCCCACTCACCCCCCCAGGCGCCCGGCGGCCTTCAGCATCGCGGCTGCTGCTGCTCCGCCCTGGCCCCCCCGCGGGACGCCCCTTATAGCCCCCACCGAGCTGGGGGGGCGGGGGGGGGCACAAGCCAGGAGCCAGCTGTTCACCCCCCCGAAGGGGGTGGGGCTTGGGGGAGCCCCGCCCCCTCCCCGGGATGATGTAACACCCCGCTGGCCACGCCCCTTTGTTTGTGTAGGGTCGCGGGGGGGGGGCAAAGGGGGGGGGAAGGGGGTTACGGACCCCCCCGCGGTGTTTTAAGGGGGGTTATGGCGCGAGGGGGACCCCTGAGTACTGGGGAGGGGTCCCCAGGGCCCCCCCGGGGTATGTGCCCCCCCCATAATCAGGGGGGTCCCCGAGGGTCAGCCCCCCCCCCCCCCCCGAGTAACTGGGGGGGTCCCGGGGGGCGTCTCTGTGTACCTCCGCCCCCCCGGTGTCTCAGGGGGCGCCCCCAGCCTGGGACCCCCCAGAGGCCAAGGGGTGCCCAGGGCACGTGGGACCCCCCTGGGTGATGGGGGGCTCCCCGGGGCCCGAACCACCGGGGGGGGCACTGGGGGGGTCCCCGGGGCCTGCAGCACCCCCGGGCCCGGCACTGCCCAGCTGAGGTCCCCCCCGCCCCCCCGGTTTTACCTCCTCCCGCGGCCGCCGCTCCCCGGCGCCACGTGCCCCCCCCAAGGGCTGGGACCCCCCCACCGGGACCGAGCGGGGGCAGGAGGGCCCCCTGCGGGGTAATTAACGAGGGGGGCGGTTAATTGGCTGAAGGGGTTAATTAGGAGCGTTAATCACCCCCCGCCCCCCCCGCTCTCGGCGGCTGCCAACGCGGCGCAGCCGTGGCGGGAAACGGCGCGCATGCGCGAAGGGGGTGGGGGAATCCAGGGGCGCATGCGCGCGGGTCGCACCCACCCGCCCCCTCTTACGCGTGCGCAAAGCGGGAGTTCGAAGACGGGGAAGAAGGGCGGAAGAACGGGCGGGCTCGGCGCACGCGCAAAGGGTGGGAGTGAAGTCCGCGGGGCCGCCGCGCAGGCGCAGCGGTGGGGAGTGAAGGCGGGCGGGGGGGGCTGTGCCATTACTTAGCCCTCAGCACTAATTAAACCAGCCCAATTAACCGCCCGGTGGGCGTGGCGGACCGTGGCGCGCGTGGGTGAATATTAACGAGCCTACAGGCGAGCTACGGGGCGCTAATGACCCTTCCCTCGTTAGCAATCATCCATAGGGACGGCAGCGCTCATTAGCGGCCGTGAATATTCATGAGCAGCGGCCGGTAATGAGCGCGCGCAGGCGGGACCGCCCGGGGCGGCGGGTAATTAGCAGCGGCGGTGATTAACGAGGGGCGGCGGCAACGAGACCAAGGGTAATGAGCCCTGATGCTAATGAGCCCTGATGCTAATGAGCCCTGATGCTAATGAGCCCTGATGCTAATGAGTGCGATGCTAATGGGCCCTGATGCTAACGAGCGCGATGCTAATGAGCCCTGATGCTAATGAGAGCAATGCTAATGAGTGTGGTGCTAATGAGCACTGATCTTAATGACACGATGCTAGCGAGTGCTGATGTTAACGAGCGCCAATGCTAATGAGCGCTGATGCTAATAACCACCGATGCTAATGAGCACTCATGCTAATGAGCACTCATGCTAATGAGCACGATGCTAATGAGCACTCATGCTAATGAGGGCCGAAGCTAACGAGAGAGCCGCAGGCGCTGTGACGAAGTAGCTGGGTGGTTAATTAGTGCCTAATTAGTGGCTCTTGGGGCCTTTATTCGATGATCCCCCAACGCCTCAATTAGCCTGACGAGGGCCCTGGAACGGGGTAATTAGCCACAGCCGTTAACGAGCCCCCGAAAGGCCCCGGATTTGCCCCAAAGGGGGGGGGGGGAAATGGGGGGTTGGGGGGAAATGGGGGGTTTTGGGGTTACTGAGGAAACCGGGGGAAACGGGGGGGATCAGGGAAATCGAGGGGCTGGGTGACACGTGGGGAGAAGCGAGTTTGGGGGGACAGGGACGGGGCGTCACGGGCAGGTGGGGAGTCGGGGGCTAGGAGGGAGCGGCGAGGGGAGACGGGGGGGGGCTGGGGGGCGCCGGGGGGCCGGGGGAAATCAGGCCGGAGCAGCGGCTCTGGGGGGTGGGGCCGAGGGGGAGGGGCCAGTTGGGTCTACGGGGCCCCAGTTGGGTTGACAAGGCCCACTGGGTCAAGGGGGGCCCAGTGGGGTCAAGGGGGGCCCATTCGGGTCAAGGGGGGCCTTGTTGGGTCAAAGAGACCCCAGTTGGGTTGGGTGGTCTCAGTTGGGTCAAGGGGGGTCCGTTGGGTCAAGGGGGGGGCCAGTTGGGTCAAGAGGGTGTCCCATTGGGTCAAGGGGGCCCCGTTGGGTCAAAGAGACCCCAGTTGGGTTGGGTGGTCTCCAGTTGGGTCAAGGGGGCCCCGTTGGGTCAAGGGGGGGCCAGTTGGGTCAAGGGGGTCCGTTGGGTCAAGGGGGGGCCAGTTGGGTCAAGGGGGGTCCGTTGGGTCAAGGGGGGGGGGCAGTTGGGTCAAGGGGGGGGCCAGTTGGGTCAAGGGGGTCCCATTGGGTCAAAGAGACCCCAGTTGGGTTGGGTGGTCTCCAGTTGGGTCAAGGGGGCCCTGTTGGGTCAAGGGGGGGCCAGTTGGGTCAAGGGGGCCCTGTTGGGTCAAGGGGGGGCCAGTTGGGTCAAGGGGGGGCGAGTGGGGTCAAGGGGGGGCCATTGGGCCAGTTCTTCAACCCGACCCCTTGTGCAACACCACTTGGGGGGCCGGCGGGGGGGTGGGGCGGGGGGGGGGGGAGGTGTCCAGCTACGCCGAGTCCACGTTGGGGTCTGGAAGAGAAGGGGGTGGTGAGATGGGGGGTTGGAGATGGGGGGTTGGAGATGGGGGGGCTCTCCCCCCACCCCCGGTCCTCACCCCGTCCCGCCGGGGCGGCCGCGCGGCGCCGACAGCTGCCGAAGAGGTCGAAGGCGAAGAGGAAGGCGAGGAGGAGGCTGAGGGTCTGGGGGGAGGGGCGTGGTCAGAGCGGGGGGGGCGTGGTCAGAGCGGGGGAGGGGTGGGGGGCGGGGGAGGGGCCCGGGGGTGGCACTCACGAAGGTGGTGGCAGCCAAAGCGTCCCGGGAGGAGGCCAAGGCCACCAGGGCCACCACCAGGAAGATGATGGTGCCCGTGGTGGCGCGGAGCAGGTCCTGGGGGGACGTTGGGGACACCGGGGGGGCGGGAGGGACCAACGGGGACACGGAGGGGGCGACGGGGGGTGAGAAGGGACGTTGGGGGGCCCATGGGGGGTCAGGGTGGGTCATATGGGGCCATGGGGGTCATATGGGGGGCTGGGGGGGGCATGAGGGCCCATATGGGGTCATGGGGGGGCCATAGGGTCAACGGGGGTCATGAGGGCCCATGGGTGGGGTCACATGGGGTCACGGGGGGGCCATAGTGGGGTCATATGGGGGGCTGGGGGGGGCACGAGGGCCCATGGGTGGGTCACGGGGGGTCATAGTGGGGTCACGGGGGGTCATATGGGGGGCTGGGGCAGGGCATGAGGGCCCACAGGTGGGGTCATGAGGGGTCATATGGGGTCATGGGGGGGGCATGAGGGCCCATGGGTGGGTCACATGGGGTCACGGGGGGGCCATAGTGGGGTCATATGGGGGGCTGGGGGGGCATGAGGGCCCATGGGTGGGTCATGGGGGGCCATAGTGGGGTCACGGGGGGTCATATGGGGGGCTGGGGCGGGGCATGAGGGCCTACGGGTGGGGTCATGAGGGGTTATGGGGGGTCATATGGGGTCATGGGGGCCCATGGGTGGGGTCACATGGGGTCATGGGGGGTCAAGGGAGTCATATGGGGTGACGGGTGGGTCATGGTGGGTCATATGTGGGGCTGGGGGGGCAGGAGGGCCCACGGGTGGGGTCATGAGGGGTTATGGGGGGTCATGGGGGGGCCATGAGGGCCCATGGGTGGGGTCACATGGGGTCATGGGGGGTCAAGGGAGTCATATGGGGTCATATGTGGGGCTGGGGGGGCAGGAGGGCCCACGGGTGGGGTCATACGGGGCCATGAGGTCATTGGGGGTCATGGGAGGGCCATAGTGGGGTCATATGGGGGGCTGGGGGGGTCATGGGGGCCCATGGGGTCTATATGGGGCCCTGGGGTCATCGGGGGGTCACGAGGGCCCAGGGGCAGCATCAGTAGAGGCCGAGCTGGCCGCGGGGGGGGGAGGGGTCACCGAGGCGGGGGAGGGGCGGCCGTGGGGCACATACCAGGCAGGGCCCGTAGCCGTGGGGCAGGTGGGGGGGGTCCCGCAGCAGCCGCCCCCCTAGTGCCGCCGCCCCCCCCAGCATCTGCAGCAGCGCCGGGGCCAGCGTGGGGGGCGCGGGGGGGGCCAGCAGCCCCACCACTGCCCCACACAGCGCCTGGGGGTGGCGGGGGGGGGGGTTGGCAGCCCCACAGGGACCCACGGCGCCCCACAGACACCCCAGAGACCCACAGAGCCCCCCAGCACCCCACAGCAGCCCCACAGAGCCCCCCAGCACCCTAAAGCAACCCCATAGCACTCCCCAAGCCCCACAGCAGCCCCCTGACATCCCTCTGAGCCCCACAGCACCCCATAGCAGCTCTCCTTGAGCCCCATAGCAGCCCCATAGCAACCTCTCGAGCCCCACAGCAGCACCTCAGCGCCCCATAGCACAACCTCGAGCCCCACAGCAGCCTATAACAGCCCCCCAAGCCCCACAGCACCCCATAGCACCTGCCCTGAGCCCCATAGCGCCCTTCTGTGCCCCACAGCACACATGGCAGCCGCACAGCAGCCACCCCATAGCACCCTGAGCCCCACAGCAGCCTACAGCAACCCTATAGCAGCCCAGAACAGCCCCCCCGAGCCCCACAGCAGCCCCCCCAAGCCCCATAGCAACTCACTGAGCCCCACAGCACACATGGCAGCCCTATAGCAGCCCCACAGCAACCCCAGCCCCATAGCATATATGGCAGCCCCACAGCGCCCCCCAGCAACGACCCCAACCCTATAGCAGCCTAAAACAGCCCCCCAGCCCCATAGCATCGCCCTGAGCCCCATAGCAGCTGCCTGAGCCCCCAGCAGCCCCACAGCAGCTGCCCCTGAGTCCCATAGCGCCCCCCAGCATTACCCTGAGCCCCACAGCAGCGCCCCGAGCCCCCCCTACCAGCTGGGCCCCCAGCAACAGCCCCTTTGGGTGCGCAGGACCCCCAGGTCGAAGGCGCCGCCCGGTTCCTCCTGCCCCATAGTGCGGGCGGCCGTGGGGCAGCGGTGGGGCAGCCGTGGGGCAGCGGTGGGGCAGCCGTGGGGCGGGGCCAGGCGGGTCCCAGCCGTGACCGGCACCGCCGGGACCGGGGACAAAGGGGCCTTGTGCGGGGGGGGGGGGGGCGCTGGGGCCCGCAGAACCCCGACTCCATGGTGCGGAGCGACACCCCCTGGCGGCCCGGAGGAGCAGAACACCTGGGCTGGAGGCTGAGCCACCCCCTGGCGGCCCGGAGGAGCACCGCAGCGGCCGCGGCGGACTGAGCCCAGACGCGGTTCCCCCCGGGGCCACTTTATTACCTCCCCCCGCCCCGAACACACCGCAGCCCCTCCCCCCTGAGCGCGGGGCCCCCCCAGCCCCCTCCCCGCCGCCCCTCCCCCCCGGCGACGTCCTGCCCGGCCCCTCCGGCTCCGCCACCTGCAACGATAAACACACTGACATCGTGGGGGGAGGGGAGGGGGGAGGGGGGGGGAAAGAAGAGAGGGGGAGGGGCGCGCGGGGAAAGGCCACGCCCCCCCCGCCCCCCTTCCCCTGGCGGCGGCGGCTCCGGCTGCGGCGGGTCGGGTCGGGGGAGCCCCCGATCAATAGGGGGAGTACCATGAGGTGGCTCTGGCCCGGCCCCTGCGGCGGAGGGGGGGGTCAGCGGGGGGCGGGGCCAAGCCCACCCGGAGCACCCCAACAGCCCTCGGCCCCCGTCAGAGGGCCCGACCCAGGACCCTGGAGGGACCCCAGGAGGGACATCAGGAGGGACCCCCACCCCCCAGGAGGGACCCCCACGCCCCAGGAGGGACCCCAGGAGGGACCCCCACCCCCCAGGAGGGACATCAGGAGGGACCCCAGCCCCCCAGGAAGGACCCCCACCCCCCCACGAGGGACCCCAGGAGGACCCCAGCCCCCCAGGAGGGACATCAGGAGGGACCCCCACCCCCCAGGAGGGACCCCCAGGAGGACCCCAGCTCCCCAGTAGGCCCAGCCCCCCAGAAGGGACCCCAGCCCCCAGGAGGGACCCTCACCCCCCATGGGGACCCCAGGAGGACCCCCACCCTCCACGAGGGACCCCCAGTAGGCCCAGCCCCCCAGAAGGGACCCCAGGAGGGACATCAGTAGGACCCCAGCCCCCCAGGAGGGACCCCAGGAGGACCCCCACCCTTCACGAGGGACCCCCAGTAGGCCCAGCCCCCCAGGAGGGACCCCAGCCCCCCACAGGAGGACCCCAGCCCCCCACAGGAGGACCCCCACCCTCCAGGAGGGACATCAGGAGGCCCCCAGCCCCCCAGGAGGGGCCCGCCCCCCGGCCCCGCCCACCTGTAGGCCCGCCCGCGAGGCCGGCTGTAGCCGCTGTAGAAGCGGGCGCGGGTGGCGCTGTAGCCGCCGCCGCGGCCCCGGTAGCGGGCGCGGGGGAAGCCCCGGTCGGTGGTGCTGATGCCGGGCCGGTTGGTCCGTTTGGGATGACCTGCGGGGGAGGAGCTTAGGGAAAGCGGGCGTGGCAGGCAGAGGCCGAGGCCCCGCCCCCGCCCCCCCCAGCCCCCCCACCTTGATCTGGCGCCCGCGGAAGAGCGACTCGTCCAGCGCCATCGACGTCCGCACCGACTCCTTGTCCGAGAACTCGATGTAGGCGAACCTGGGGGGGCGGGAGGGCGTGGCGGGGCGTGGCAGGGCATGGCGGGGCGGGGCAGCCCCCCCGGCCCCCCACTCACCCCTTGGGGTGCCCGCTGTACTTGTCGCACAGGATGGTGACGCGGTTGACGGAGCCGCAGCCGTGGAAGTGGGCCTCCAGCTCCTCCGCCGTGGCCCCGTAATCCACCTGGGGGGGGGGCCGGGGGGGTCAGGGGGGGCCCCGCGTGCCCCTCCCCCCGGCCCAGCCCTTCCCCCGCTCACGTTGCCCACGTAGATGGAGCGAGCGTCCGCTTCCATCTTCTCCTCCAAGGACATGATGACCGGGCCGGCTGCGGGGGGGCGCAGGGGGGTCAGCGGGGGGTCCCCGCCGCCCCTGGGTGCCCCCCCGGGTGGGGAGGGGTCTCACCGTTGCCCGGGGGGGGGCTCATGTTCATCTGCTTCTCCACCTCGTTCTGCAGCTCTTTGAGCTTCTCCGCCTCCTCCTCCATCTCCCGCACCCGGGCCTTGATGGCCTCCAGCTCCTGGGGCAGGGAAAGGTCACCGGGCACCAGGCCCCCCCCCCAAGACCCCCCCCCGACCCAAGACCCCCCCCGTCACGCTCAACACCCTCTCCAGCCCCTCCCCCACGAACAGGAATCCCCCACCGTGACCCGAGACCCCCAAACCCCCTCCCCACAGTGACCAAGGGCCCCCCCATCCCCCCCCCCATGTGACCAAGGGTCCCCCCTTCGCCCCCTCACGTGACTCTGGATCCCCCCAAGACCCCTCCCCCACGACCAAGGGTCCCCCCCATCCCCCCAAACTCCCTCCCCTCATGACTCTAGACCCCACCCCCCCCCATGTGAGCAAGGATCCCCCCATCCCCCCCGGTGACTAAATCCCCTCCCCCCATCACCAAGGACCCCCCCAAACCCCCCCCCATCACCCCCAACTCCCCCTCAAGTGACTCTGGACCCCCCCATGCCCCCTCCAAACCCCAACCCCCCCATCACCCCCCAAACGTGACCAAGGGTCCCCCCCATCACCCAAAGTCCCCCCCCCATGACTCCAGACCCCCAGTCGCCCCCAAATTCTCCCCATGACTCTGGACCCCCCAAAACCCCCACCACGTGCCAAGGGTCCCTCCCACCCCCCCAAACTCCCCCTCCATGACTCCAGACCCCCCCAAACTCCTCTCCATGTGACTAAGGATCCCCCCCATCCCCCACAAGTGACTCTGGACCCCCCCATCCCCCCCAAAACTCCACCCCACAGGATCAAGAGTGCTCCCCTCACCCCCAAGCCCCTCCCCACGTGACCAAGGGTCCCCTAACACCCTCCCCACGTGACTCCGGCCCCCCCATCCCCCCAAACCCCTCCCCCCGTGACCAAGGATCCCCCCAAAACTCCCCCCACCTGACTCCAGACCCCCCACCCCCCAAACTCCCCTCCACGTGACCCCACACCCCCCCCAGG
>CM050654.1:2105837-2213658 GCA_027574665.1 Rhynochetos jubatus
GGCGACAACTGGGCTCGCTGCAGGGTGTCGAGTGAGCTGGCCTTCGTGGGGGGGTGCCTGGGGGTGAACCCCAAGTCCTACGGGGCCTGGCACCACCGGGGCTGGGTGCTGCGCCGCGCCCCTGCGCCTCCCCCCGCCCCCGCCGAGCGCGCCCTCTGCGACCGGCTGCTGGCCGCCGACCCCCGCAACTGTGAGTGCGCGCTGCGGGGGGGGGGTCCGGGGGCGGAGGTGGGGGGCTAAAGGCCGAAATTCCATCCTAGGGTCAGCGGTTTGTACTGGTTTGTGATGGGAGGGGGGTGGTTGTACTGGGAGGGGGGTTTGGGGGTGACGGGGCCACGCTGGGGGGGCGGTATGGGGCACTGGGGAGGGGGCTAAAGGCGGAATTTCCATCCAAGGGGGCAGCGGTTTGTACTGGTTTGCGATGGGAGGGGCGTGGTTGTACTGGGAGGGGGGTTTGAGGGTGACGGGGCCACGCTGGGGGGCGGTATGGGGCACTGGGGAGGGGGCTAAAGGCGGAATTTCCATCCAAGGGGGCAGCGGTTTGTACTGGTTTGCGATGGGAGGGGCGTGGTTGTACTGGGAGGGGGGTTTGGGGGTGACGGGGCCACGCTGGTGGGGGCCGTAAGAGCTACTGGAGGGCTGCTGGGCTGGACTGGGAGGGTTGGGGCCGGCTCAAAGTTAAGCGGGTTGCTGGGATGACTGGTGGGTACTGGGAAGGGGTGGAGCGTGGCTGGGGGGGGGCCCTACCGGTCCTTACTGGTGGGTCCCCCCGCCTCCGGCGCCAGTCCACGCCTGGGAGCACCGGCGGGCGCTGGCGGCCGAGGAGGACCCCGAGGCCGAGCTGGCCTTTGCCGGGGCCCTGCTCAGCCGCGACTTCTCCAACTTCTCGGCCTGGCACCACCGGGGACGGCTGCTGGCGCCCGCCCGGGGGGCGGTGGGGGGCGGCGGGGGGGGCCTGCCGCCCCAGCGCCTCCAAACGGGTGAGACCCGCCTCCCCCCCACCACCTTCCCCCTCCCCAAACCGACGGGGTTCAACCCCAACGCCTCCTCCTCGGGTGTTGGGGTATCCCCCGGAGGTTGGTGGGGGGTGCTGGGTTCTGGGGGTCCCTCCTGGGCGTGGGGGGGGGCTCCCTCGCTGACACCCCCCCCCTTTCCACCGCAGAGCTGGAGCTGGTGCAGAACGCCGTCTTCACCGACCCCAACGACCAGAGCGCCTGGGTCTACCTGCGCTGCATCCTCTCCCGTGGTACGTCCGGGGGACCCCCCCCCTGCCCCGGGACCCCTCCCCAAAAGCCCGGGTCCCCGTCTGAACGCCTGGGTCCCCCCCCCCGCCTCCAGCCTCCCCCCCGCCGAGGATCCTCTGTCTCTACGTCAACCGGGAGGATGCAACGTTGGTCGTCACCTTCTCCCGCCCCGTCGTGGTGAGCCCGGACCCCCCGGGTGTCCCCCACGCACCCCCCCAGACCCCCGGGTGCCCCCCCCCCCGAGCTTCCCGGGTGTCCCGACCCCCCCAGGCCCCGTGGCCCCCCTACCCCGGCTGCCTGCCTCCCGCAGGTGCGGAGCTCGGAGCTGAAGGCGTCGGTGGATGGCTCCGCCCTGGAAGGGGCGTGGCGCTCGGGGGCGGGGCGACCCCGCCCCAGCCACACCTGGGTATCCGCCCACGGGGGGGGAGGGGCGGGGGGCTCGGGTGCCGGGGGTCCCTCTCTCCTGCCAACCTGGGTTCCTTGACGGGAGCGGCAGCTCTGTGACCTCCCCCCCGCCCTGGCCCCGCCCCCCGCCCGGCCCCGCCTCCACTTCCGGGTCACCTGGGAGCCTGATCCCACCCACCGCGAGGTGACGCTTCTCCCAGGTAGGAAGCCACGCCCCCTCCCCTTGTGAGACACGCCCCTTTGAGCCCCACCCTTCCTTAACCACGCCCCTTTGTTCTAGATGAGAATGAGGCATGGTGGCAGGAGCCAGTCGTAGCCCGGGAGCTATTCTGGTAAGCCCCGCCCTCATTAAGCTCCGCCCCCTCGCCAGTCTCTCCTAGAACCGCTCTCACGCTGACACGCTGCCCCTTTAAGATCTCCCTGCTGGCCACGCCCCATCCAGGCACAAGGCTCCGCCCCTCCAGCCAAGTACCGCCCGCCCACTGGGGCCACGCCCCTTCGGTTAAGCCCCACCCCCTGGGCGTGCCCAGCCTCGCTCATCCCCCCCCCCCTTGTGGCTCTGCCCCCGGGGCTAAGCCACGCCCCGAGGGGTTAAGCCACGCCCCTGATGCTCAGGCCCCGCCCCCAGGCCGGAGGTGGGCGTGGCCGAGCCGCCCGTGCTGTGGGCGCAGGTGGAGACGTGCCGGCAGCTGCTGGAGCTGGAGCCCCGCAGCCGGGGTGAGCCCCCCCCCCGTGTGTCCCCCTCCAGGGGCACCGGGCTTCCCCCCGGGCCCCCTCCCCAGCGCCGGGACCCCCCTCACGCTGGGGGGGTGTCCCGGGGTGGGGGGGCAGGCTGCCTGCTGACGCTGGTGCTGCTGCTCTCGGCCCTGGACCCCCTGGCCCACGAGGAGGAGACCCGGCGCTGCCTGCGGGACCTCCAGGTGGGCGGGGCTCGGGGAGGGGGCGTGGTCTGATGGATAAGGGGGCGGGGCCTGACCTCACCCCGCCCCCCCAGGAGGCGGACCCGCTGCGGAGCGGCTTCGTGGCCGACGTGGCCTCGCGGGCGGAGGCGGCCGTGGGGGTGCTGAGGATGGGGGCGCTGAGGGTGGGGGCGGAGCCTGATGGGGCCATCAGGCTCCGCCTCCCCAGGAAGGTAGGGGCGGGGCTTGAGGGGGTGGGGCTGGTGTGGGAGGGGCTTGAAGGGGCTCACGGGGGATGGGTCAAGTGTGGAGGAATGAGGATGTGTCGCCTGAGGGGGTGGGGCTAAAGGGGTAGGGCTTGTGGGCGGGGCTACGGTGGGCGGGGCTTGTTGAATGGCATGCCAGAAGCAGCACAGCTTATCGGGCATAGGGGGCGGAGTCTCAGCGTGGTGGGGCTGGGCTCGCTCTAGAGGGGCGTGGCCATGCAGAGGCCCCTCCCCCTGGATCTGGCCCCGCCCCCAGGCGCTGACGTCGCTGCCGCTGCTGGAGCACATGGTGTTGGTGACCCACCTCGACCTGGCCGGGAACAGCCTGGGGGGGCTCCCCCCCGCCCTGGGGGGGCTGCGGCGCCTGCAGGTGGGACCCCGCGTCCTCGGGGTGGGGTGGGGGGGACCCCCTGTGTGTCCGGAGGGGCCCCAGCGTCACGCCCCACCTCCCCCTCCCCCCACAGGTGCTGGACCTGTCGCACAACAAGGTCACGACCCTGCGGGGGCTCCCGCCCCTCCCCCGCCTGGAGGAGCTGCGTCTCCAGGGCAACCGTATCCCGGGGGGGTGGGGCTTAAGGGCTGAGGGTCTGGGGGTGGAGCTATGGGCGAGGGGAGGGGTTTAATGGGGTGGGAGGGGTGGGGCTTGTGGGTGGGGTTTGAAGGGGCGGGGAGGGGTTATGGGGGCTTGTGTGGGTGCGAGGGGGAGGGGGAGGAGCTTATTAGGACCAATAGGCTGGGGGCAGACCCTAAAAGGGGTGGAGCTTATGAGAGGTGGGGCAGGAAGGTGGGAGGGGTTTCATTGGGCGGGTTCAAAGTGATGGACAGGGCTCCTTCGGGTGTGTTCTCCTTGACTCTACCCCTTCCAGCCATAAGCCACGCCTCCGCCCTGACCCCATTGGCTGCCTGTCCCTGGCTGGCTCGCCTCCGATTGGCCGAGACGCCCTTGGCTGCTGCACCCGAAGCCGCAGTCCACCTGACCCAGCTCCTCCCACACGTCGATGTTACCCTCTCCTGATTGGTCGGTGCCTGGAGCTCCGCCCACCCCATCTGGGTCGCAGCTGGCCCCTCCCCCAGAGCTTGGACCCGCCCCCACAGGGTGGTCCCTAATAAAGTGATGTCAGAGGGCTGGGGGCTGTGAGTGGGGGAGGGGCTCGGGGGGGGGGGCTGGGGGCACCTGGGGGACCCTGGCGGCACCTCTCCCAGTCCCTCCCAGTCCCTCCCAGTTCCCTTTCCTCCCCCAGTTGCGTCACAGCTGCCAAACCCCAAACCGCCGCCCGCTTGCGCCATCACCGGGCGGGGACCCAGCGTCCGGGCACATCCCGGGCACCCCAAAACCGCAGACCCCGGCGTCCGGGCGCTGGGGCGGGGCAGCGGCCGGACCCGTTTGTCTTGCCTTGCCCCCTCCCTCCCCACCCACCCCCAACCCCGCTGTGGGGCGGCTGCGTCACCTTGGCCCTGCCCAGCCCCACGGCAGCCCTGCCAGATTGTGAGCTGAGGTTGCCAAAAGGCGAGCCGGCCCTGCCCTGGGGGTCCGCTCCCCTGCCAAAAAGAGAGCCGCCCTGGGAACGTCTTCCTTGCCAAATTGTGAGCTACCCCGGAGGTGCCCCCTGGCCTAGAGTGAGCTGCACCTGCCAAATAGTGAGTCCTCCCTGCCCCCGGGGTAAACCGCACCCCATAGGGCCCCCTTGCTAAATAGTGAGCCTACAGCCCTGCCCCATGGTTCACCTGCCAGTGACCCCAGTGCTCTGCCCCACAGTGTCCTCCTGCCACATAGTGAGCCGCCGCATCCCCCCAGGGACCGCTCTGCCACATAGTGAGCCATTCCCCCCTGCTACATAATGAGCTATTGCCCCAACCCTTCAGGGACCTTCCTGCCAAATAGTGAGCCAAGGCCCCACCCCATGGCTCCCCCTGCCACATAGTGAGCCATTGCCCCACCCCATGGCTCCCCCTGCCAAATAGTGAGCCATTGCCCCACCCCATGGCTCCCCCTGCCAAATAGTGGGCCAAGGCCCCCCTCCCCCATGGCTCCCCCTGCCACATGGTGAGCCATTGCCCAACCCCACAGGGACCTCCTTGCCACATAGTGAGCCATTGCCCATTCCTGTGCCCCCCCTGCCAAATACCGATCCATTGCCCCACCTCATGGCCCCCTCCCCCTGCCACATAGTGATCCCGGGAGGGACAGAGGCAATTTCCGGACGCCTGTGCCCCCCCCCAGCCCTCCACCCCACCCTGTCAAGATGTGGGGCAATAAGGGGCGTGGTCTGTGAGAGCCCCGCCCCTTCCTCCCAGGGTCATGCCCCTTTGCCCTGATCTACAGGCACCAGTGTGTGCGGGGCACTGGGAGTGCTGGGAGCCACTGGGAGGTACTGGGGTGACTGGGAGTGGGGATGGGGGTACTGGGGTGGCTGGAAGGGGCAACTGGGCAAACTGGGGCGAGGGGGAGGATGGGGAGGGGGGATCTGGGTTTACTGGGAGCAGTGGGGAGGGGTTAGTGGGCAAACTGGGAGCACAGAGGGGGGTTAGTAGGGTTACTGGGAAGACAGGGAGGACCCAGAGGGGGTTACTGGGAGCACTGGGGAGTTACTGGGAGCACTGGGAGAGGATGACTGGAGCTACTGGGAGCACAGGGAGGGGGTTACTAGTGTTACTGGAAGGTCTGGGGGGACCCAGAGGGGTCTACTGGGAGGACTGGGGGGTGCTGGGAGCACGAGGTGAGGGTTACTGGGCGGGATAGGAGGACTGGGAGGGGGGTTCTGGACAAACTGGGATCACTGGGAGGAGGTTACTGGTGCTGCTGGAAGCACTGGGGGGGTTAACTGGGAGCACTGGGGTTACTGAGAGCACTGGGAGGGGCTAAGTGGGAGCACCGAAATTACCAAGAGTACTGGGAGGGGGTCACTGGTTTTACTGGGAGCACTGGGGGAGGGGGGTATCTGAAGTGCTCTGGGGGGCTGCTGGGAGTGGTGGGAGCACGGGAAGGGGGTAACTGGGCAGACTGGGGGAACTGGTTGGGCTAGGAGCACTCCCAGACGCCTGGGTCCCTGCCTCGGCGGAGGAGGAGGCGGGAGAGGGGGGGAGAGCTGCTTGGGCAGGTCCAGGCGCCCGGGTCCCTCTGGCGCCAGGCTCGGGTGCGGCGCTGGGAAGGACTGGGAGGGAACTGGTCCATACTGGGAGCCTGCGAGGGGCTTCTGGGCCGTGCTGAGGAGGGGGGTGAGGACATTACTGTGCTGTCGTGGGGGCCTGGGGGAGGTTATGGGGCTGTACTGGGAAGGACTGAGGGGGGGAACTGGGCCAGATAGGGAGCCTGGGAGGGGTTACTGGGCCATACTGGGAGGTACTGGGCGACCTGGGCCATACTGGGAAGGGCTTGATGGCTTCAGGCATTCTGGACGCTCTTATTGGTGTGTGGTGGTCCGTACTGGTATTGGTGATCCATGCTGGTTTCTAGTGGGTTATACTGGTCTGTATTAGTCTGAATGGCCTTATAGTGGTCCATCCCGGTCTTACTGGTCATACTGGGAAGGGTCTGGAGGCTTTAATGACTCACAGGGGTCCGTACTGGTTTCTGCTCTCTCACAACGCTGGGTCTTTACTGGTCCATACTGGATTTTAGCGAGTTATACTGGCCCATAGTGGTCCTAAGAACCTATACTGGCCCATAGTGGTCTTTAAGGAGCTATAATGGTCCAAACTGGTCTTACTGGTCATATTTGGAATGGTTTAGAGGCATTAACGGGCCATTCCAGAAGGTCTTACCAGCTCATGGTGGTTCCTACTGGCTTTTGCTCTCTTCTACTGGTCCAGGCTGGTCTTGTATGGGTCCGTACTGGTCTTTATCAAACTGCACTGGCCCATACTGGTCTTACTGGTCATACTGGGAAGGGTTTGGAAACATTAATGGGCCATTTGGGAAGGTCTTAGCAGTTTGTGGTGGCTCCTTCTGGTTTCCTGTCTCTTCTATGGGTCCAGGCTGGTCTGTATGGGCCCATAGGGGTCTTAAGGAACTGTACTGGTCCATATTGGTCTTACTGGTTGTACTGGGAAGGGTCTAGAGGCATTAATGGACTATTCTGCATGGCCTTACCAGCTCATGGTGGTCCCTACTGGTTTCCTGTCTTGTCTGCTGGCCCAGGCTGGTGTGTATGGGTCCGTATGGGTCCTAAGGAGATGTACTGGTCCATATTGTTCTTACTGGTCATACTGGGAAGAGTCTGAAGGTGCTAACAGGCCATTCCAGCAGGTCTTACTGGTCTGTAGTGGCCCGCACTGGTCCCCACTGACCTCCCTGGTGCCCCGCAGGCGATGCCGGACGCCGACCCCCGCCTGGACCCGGGGCGCTGGGCAGCCGCCAGCTTCCGCCCGCGGGGGGGCATCCCCACCCCCACCCCGCGCCCCCGCCGCGGCTTCTGGCGGCGCCTGGGCCGCTGCTGCGGTTGCTGCGGCTGCTGCCAGCGGGGCACTGAGGACTGGGAACCCCACCCTGGAGAAGTCCCGGGGCAGCGCCCCCCCCAACCCCTGCGGCCAGGTCAGTGTTGGGGGGGGGGACACACACACGGTGGTGGTTTCAGGGGTCCCTGGTGGGAAAAAGGGTGGCTTTGAGGGTCCCCGGAGGGTAAAAGGGCGGGTTCAGGGTCCCTGGGGTGGAAAAAGGGTGGTTTCAGGGCACCCCGCGGGGGGGAAAGGACGGTTTCAGGGCTCCTCCCAAGCAGATTAGGAGGTGGAGGGGGTGGTCTCCCCTTTTTCCTCCTCCCTTCAGTCCACCCGTTCTCATTTTGGGGCAAAACGAGCCATTTTGGAGCCATTCGCAGGATTTTGTGGCACAGAACAGACAGTTTCAAGGCCCCTCCCCCGCTGCCGTTAGGGGTTTTGTGCCCCCCCCCCAAGGGAAGCATAGGTTTTGGGGTGTCCCCTCCAAGCATCTCCTCACCACCACCTGTCCCCATTTTGGGCAAAATCCATGCCCTTTTGGGGCCATTTCCAGTCCTCAGGGGGCAAAAGGGCAGTGTTAAGGCCCATCCCTGGGATATTTTGGGGGTGTTGGGGTCCCCCACATGACTGCTCCTCCCCAATTCCAGCCATGCCCATTTTGGGGCCAAACCTGCCCGTTTGGGGCCGTTCCCAGGCTGGCGGGGAGGTGTAAATGATGGTTTCAAGGCCCCTCCATGTGTCGTGGCCCCTCCCCCCCGCAGGTCTACTGGCCCCCCGGGGGCTGGTGGTGGGCTCGCCGGCCAATCGGGTCGCTCACCACACGTCCGAGTTCGCCTGCTCCCGCCTCGTGGTGCGCCGGGGGCAGCCCTTCGACCTCCGAGTGCTGCTGCCCCGCCCCTTCGACCCCGCCACCGACGGCCTCTGCGTGGAGCTCACTCTCGGTGGGGTCGGGGGGCTGGGGGCGGTGGGGGGCAATTCGGGCTGGGGGGGCGATGGGGGCGATGGGGGTGGGGGGTGTGATTCGGGCTGGGGGGTGCCGGGGGGATGGGGGCGATGTGGGGGTGGGTGATTCAGGTTGGGGGGTGGCAGGGGGTGGTGGGGGGCGATGGGGGTGGGTGATTCAGGTTGGGGGGTGGCAGGGGATGGTGGGGGCGATGGGGGTGGGTGATTCAGGTTGGGGGGTGGCAGGGGGGATGGGGGCGATGGGGGTGGGTGATTCAGGTTGGGGGGTGGCAGGGGATGGTGGGGGCGATGGGGGTGGGTGATTCAGGTTGGGGGGTGGCAGGGGGGATGGGGGCGATGGGGGTGGGTGATTCAGGTTGGGGGGTGGCAGGGGGTGGTGGGGGCGATGGGGGTGGTGGGGCGGTGAGGGGCGATTCAGGCTGGGGGTGGCGGGGCGTGACTGGGTGCCGCAATCTCGGGGTGGGGTGACATTATGCAGGAGGGGTGGGGCCCTCGGCCCTGCCCTGTGATGACATCACCTGCCCAGGCGATGACCTCACGCCCAGGGGCTGGGTATGTGATGTCACCCCGCAGGCAGCAACCCGCAGGTGGCGAAGGGGACCCACGTCCTCATCCCGTTGGGCGAAACCTCGGCCACGGGCTGGACGGCTGAGGAGGAGGGGAGGGAGGAGCCTCCTGAAGGCCCCGCCCTCAACCTCTGCCTCACGGCCCCGCCCGATGCTCCCATCGGCCGCTACCGCCTCAGCGTCAAGACGCGCACGGGGGCGGGGGAGTACGCAGCCCCCTTCGATGATGCCAACGACTTCTTCCTTCTCTTCAATCCCTGGTGCCCGGGTGAGCCGCCCTGTTTTGGGGCAAAACCCTGCGCGTTTGGGCGATTCGCCAAAACGTGGCGGTTTCGGGGCTCCCTGGGGTGAGATGTGGTGATTTTGAGGCTTTCTGGGGGAAGATTGAGTGGGTTTGGGGCTCCCTGAGGTGAGATTGGGTGGGATTGAGGCTCCCTGGGGTAAGATTTAGCTGTTTTGGGGTACTCAGGGTGAGATCCCCGTGGGTTTCGGGGTACATGGGGTGAGATTTGGTGGTTTCAGGGCTCTCTGGGGTGAGATTTGGCTATTTTGGGGCTCCCCGGGGCGAGATTTGGTGGTTTCGGGGCTCCCCACGGTGAGATTTGGCAGTTTGGGGGCTCCCCGGGATGAGATTTGGCTATTTTGGGGCTCCCCAGGGTGAGATTTGGCGGTTTCGGGGCTCCCCAATTGGTCCCAAACTGGGCAGTTTCGGGGCTCCCCAGTCTTGCTGTGGCAATTAAGGGGCTCAAGGCAGGGCGGGGGATGGGTGAGGGGGATTAGGGGACCTTCCAGTGATTTTGGGGCACCCCCCTCCTCCCCCCAGATGACAACGTCTACATGGAGAAGACGAGCGACCTTAACGAGTACGTCCTTAACGAGACGGGGCGCATCTTCTACGGCACCGAGGACCAGATCGCTGAGCGCTCCTGGAACTATGGGCAGGTACCCCAAAAACGATGAGGGGGGGGAACCCCAAAAATGGGGACCCTGACAACGGGTACATTTCCCCCACCCAAAAGTGGGGAGACCTGAAAAATCTGTGGGAAGTGGGGTACGGGGAGGAGTGGCATTAAAACGGGGTGGGGAGGCCCAAAATGTGGAGGGACCCCAAAATTTGGGGGTGTCCTAAAAGGAAGGACCCTAAAAATTGGGGGGTACACAGAAAACACATAGGGGTTCCCTAAAATCATCATGCTGGTCCCGAAACCCACCATGTTGGGGGTCTCAAACCATCATAGGTCTTTATAATGCCTTGGGGGGAAACCCTGGACCTACTTTTGGGGTTCAGGGAGGGCTGGGGGGGGGGGTTGGGGGGGATTAAGGGACACCCCTGATGGGGGGGGTCCTCCAGTTTGATGCAGGGGTGCTGGAGGCGTGCCTGTACATCCTGGACCGTCGGGGGATGCCCCACAGCGCCCGGGGGGACCCTGTCATGGTGTCCCGCGTCGTCTCCGCCATGGTGGGGGTTTTGGGGGGGGCGGGTTGGGGGGTTATGGGAGGGGTTGGGAAGATTCGGGGTGAATTAGGGGGGGTTGGGGGGGCTCTAAAGTCAGTTGGTGGGGGTAATTGTGAGGTTTGGGGGGGCGGCACCTTGAGTTTGAGGCTGGGATGTGGGGATTGGGGGACAACTGGGGTTTTTTGGGGGGAGATACAGGGTTTTGGGGTCAGAAAAGAGGTTTTGGGGGTCCAGCATTGGGTTTTGGGGGGTGGGATATGGGGTTTTTCAGACCATCATGGGGTTTGGGGGGGGATATGGCTTTTTGGGGTCCCCCTTGGGCGTTTCAGGTGGTGTTTGGGGACGTTTTGAGGTCTGTCAGGACAGGCCTTGCCCCCCCCACCCCGCGTTAAGGGGGTGTCGCTCACCCCCCCAGTGAGGTTTTTGGGTGCCCCAGGTGAACTCTCTGGACGACAACGGGGTTCTGGTGGGCAACTGGACGGGCGACTACGCGCAGGGCACCAACCCCTCAGCCTGGGCCGGCTCCGTCGACATCCTCCGCTCCTACCACGGCGCCGGGGGCCCCGTGCGCTACGGCCAGTGCTGGGTCTTCGCCGGCGTCATGACCACCGGTGCGTGCCCGTCATGCGTGTGCCGGCGCGTGCTGGTTTGTCCCGGCCTGCCCCGGTGTGTGCAGGCCTGTTCCGGCCTGCACCAGTTTGTCCCAGCCTGAGCCGGTCTGTAGCGGCCTGTACCGGTGTGTATCGGCCTGCCCTGGCCTACGCCAGTTTGTCCCGGTCTTCACTGGTCTGTACCAGCCTGCGCACGTGTGTATAGGCCTGTCCCGGCCTTCACTGGTCTGTCCCGGCCTTCACTGGTCTGTCCCAGCCTGCACACGTGTGCATAGGCCTGTCCCGGCCTTCACTGGTCTGTCCCGGCCTTCACTGGTCTGTCCCAGCCTGCGCAGGTGTGTATAGGCCTGTCCCGGCCTTCACTGGTCTGTCCCGGCCTGCGCAGGTGTGTATAGGCCTGCACTGGCCTTCACTGGTCTGTCCCGGCCTGCGCTGGTTTGTAGAGGCCTGTACCGGTTTATCCCGGCCTGCCCTGGTTTGTCCTGGCCTGCCCCAGTTGATACTGGTCTGTACTGGTGCCCCCAGTTCTGCGCTGCCTGGGCCTCCCTACCCGTACCGTCACCAACTACAACTCGGCCCACGACACCGACGTCTCCCTCACCACCGACATCTACTTCGATGAGAACATGCGGCCCCTGGAGCGCCTCAACACCGACTCCGTCTGGTACTGGGCCGTACTGGGTCGTCTGTACTGGTTTGGGTTGGGAGGCACTGGGAAAGAGGTGCCAGGAGATGGTTTGCCGGGGGAGAGGGTGCAGAAGAGCTGACGTGGGGGCTGGGAGGCTCGTCCTTGCCCACTCTGGTGCATACTGGTTTGCCTCAGCGCGTTACTGGTTTGTCTTGGTATTTTACTGGTGCGCGCGCCTGGCTCATGCTGGTTTATACTGGGCTGCGCAGGAACTTCCACGTCTGGAACGACTGCTGGATGAAGCGCCCCGACCTCCCCAGCGGCTACGATGGATGGCAGGTTGTCGACGCCACCCCGCAGGAGACCAGCAGCGGTACTGGTTTATACTGGTCTAGGCTGGGAGACACTGGGAGGAGGCCCTGGGGGCGGGTGCTGTGCAGCCAGGGGGAGAGTGGGGGAGCTGCCAGGGGGGCTGAGTGGCTAGCAGTAGGCCATACCGATCCTTACTGGTTTATAACAGTCCTTACTGGTTTATACCGGTCCTTACTGGTTTATACTGGTCTAGACTGGGAGACACTGGGAGGAGGCCCTGGGGGCAGGTGCTATGCAGCCAGCGGGGGAGCCGTCAAGGGGGCTGAGTGACTCACAGTAGGCCACACTGGTCCTTATTGATTTATACCGGTCCTTACTGGTTTATACTGGTCTAGACTGGGAGTCATTGGGAGGAGACCCTGGGGGCGGGTGCTATGCAGCCAGCGGGGGAGCGGGGGGACAGCTGCCAGGGGGGCTGAGTGACTCGTAGTAGGCCACACTGGTCCTTACTGGTTTATACTGGTCGTTATTGTTTTATAGTGGTCTAGACTGGGAGACACTGGGAGGAGGCCCTGGGGGCGGGTGCTGTGCAGCCAGCGGGGGGGGCTGCCAGGGGTGCTGAGTGGCTTGTAGTAGGCCATATTGGTCCTTACTGGTTGATAAGGGTCTCTGTTGGTTTATACTGGTCCTTACTGGTTTTTACTGGTGGCATGGACAGGCCTGTTTTGCTGCGGGCCGTGCTCGGTGACGGCGGTGAAGAACGGCGAGGTCTTCCTCAAGTACGACACCCCCTTCGTCTTCGCCGAGGTAGGGCGGGCGGGCGTGGCAGCGGGGCGTGGCAGCGGGGCGGGGCAGCGGGGGCGGGGCCATGCTAACGGAGGGGGGCGTGTCCGCAGGTGAACAGCGACAAGGTGTACTGGCAGCGGCAGTCCAGCGGCGCCTTCGCCGTGGTGCACGTGGAGGAGGGCGCCATCGGGCGCCGCATCAGCACCCTGGGGGCGGGGTCTGGCGCCCGGTTGGACATCACCCACCAATACAAGCATCCCGAGGGTGAGGCCCCGCCCATTAGCGCCCCATGACCCCGCTGTGACCCGCCCTGAGCGTTGACCCTTGATCCCTTGACCCACAACTGGTCGGCCCAACACCCTGACCCTTGCCTCCCCCGACCCCGTCACCTGTGACCTTTGACCCCCAGGCCTACATCCCACTGCCCTTGACCTCAAGGCCCCGTCACCCCTGACCCGGTGCCCTACGACCCTTGACCTCACCGCTCTTAACCCCAACCATAGGTCCCTTGACCCGCTGTGACCCTACAACCCTCGACCTGTTGACCCACGACCCCTGGTGACCCCCAAACCCCACACCCCTTGACCTCATGACCTCATGGCCCATGGCCACCGCCCTCAGCGACCCCCGACCCTCGAGCCCCGTGACCCGCCGTCCCCGCGGCACCGCCCCCACCTTGACCCTTGACCCCTCCGTCCCTTGACCTCCGCCCCCCCGCAGGCTCGGAGGAGGAGCGCCTCGCCGTCTCCACCGCCACCTCCCACGGCTCCCGCCCCCGCAACCGGGGGACCCCGTCGTCGGGGGAGGTGACGGTGACGGTGGGGGCGGGGCCGGCGGTGGCGGGGGCGGAGCTTGAGCTGCGGGCGGTGGCCCGCAACGAAGGGTTGGAGCCTCGGACGCTCCGCCTCCGCCTCGCCCTCTGCGCCGTCCGCTACACCGGCGTCTCCGCCGCCCCGTTCCGGCAGGAGCAGCACCGTCGCGCCGTGCCGCCGGGCCAGGGTGAGACCCCGGCACCCCAACCCCCCGCTGACCCCCGCCCCGGGCATCGGCGTCCCCTCGCCGCCCCCCGCCCGGCCGCGCCGGGTCCCTCCCCCTCCCCTTGTCCCCAGAGGGACGCGTTGACCCTTGGGGCGCCCTAAACCCTACGGAGGGTTGAGGGGGGGGGGGGTGACCCCGACGCTGGGGTCCCGTGACGCCGCGCCCCCTCCCCCAGAGGAGACGGTGACGATGACGGTGACCTACGAGGAGTACGGGCCGCACGTGGGCGACCAGGACGCGCTGAAGCTGACGGTGGCCGGCGCCGTGGAGGAGACGGGGCAAGTGGTGGCCAAGGAGCTACGGGTCCGGCTTCACACGCCCGAGCTCACCCTGACGGTGAGGGGCTGCCCCCCGCCCGCCTGGGTCCCCCCACCCCCCCGCAACGCCGGGACCCCCCGCCCGGGGTGGTCCTCCGAGGGGTCTGCTCCCCCGCGCTGGGCCGGGGCGTTGGGTCGTCCCGGGGCCGGCCGAGGGCGGGGGGGCGCTGAGGCCGGCTGTGTGCGCCCCGCTGCCCCCCCCCGCCCCACCGGACACTCGCCCCCTGTCCCGGCAGCTGCTGGCCCCCGCGGTGGTGGGGCAGGAGACCCCGATCCAGGTGGTCTTCCAGAACCCGCTGCCCGAGACCCTGAGCGGCGCCACCCTACGGATGGAGGGAGCCGGCATCTCCTGCCCCAAACCCTTCCAGATGGGGTGAGGCCCGCGGGGGGGCGAGGGGGGGGCGGGGGTCCCCAGAACCCGGGGAGGGCACCCGGGTGTCCCGGTGGCACCCCCCATCCGGGGGGCGGGACGGGAGGGCCCCCGCAATCCAGGGAGGGGGCTTGGGGGATGGGTGTGGGGTTTGCATCCCCCCCCGTGCCCCCCGCTGACCCCGTGTGTCCCCCCCCGCAGGTCGGTGGGGGCGGGGCAGACGGTGCGGCTGCGCCAGGCCGTGGTGCCGCTGCGCCCGGGGCGCCGGCGCTTGGTGGCGGCGCTGGAGAGCCCCCAGCTGGGCCCCCTCCACGGCGCCCTCCAGCTCGACGTCGCCCCCGCCCCCGCCGGGAGCACCGCGAGCCCCCCCCGGCGCCCCCGGCGCGCGCGGCGACGCGCTCCCCCCCCTGCCGGCAGCACCGGGGGGTGACGGGGGGGCGCTGGGAGGGAGTGGAGGGGG
Organism: Rhynochetos jubatus; assembly: GCA_027574665.1. Taxonomy (NCBI): domain Eukaryota; kingdom Metazoa; phylum Chordata; class Aves; order Eurypygiformes; family Rhynochetidae; genus Rhynochetos; species Rhynochetos jubatus. The sequence continues at coordinate 2,120,593 of CM050654.1, forward strand.
TGCTGGGGGCACTGGGAGGGTGACTGGGAGCACTGGGAGGGAGTGGAGGAGGTACTGGGGGCACTGGGAGGGCGACTGGGGGCACTGGAAGGGTGACTGGGAGCACTGGGAGGGTGTGGAGGGGGTACTGGGGGCACTGGGAGGGCAACTGGGGGCACTGGGAGGGTGACTTGGGGCACTGGGAGGGTGTGGAGGGGTTCTGGGGGCACTGGGAGGGTGACTGGGAGCACTGGGAGGGTGTGGAGGGGGTACTGAGGGCACTGGGAGGGCAACTGGGGGCACTGGGAGGGTGACTGGGAGCACTGGGAGGGTGTGGAGGGGTTCTGGGGGCACTGGGAGCCAGATTCAGGTATACTGGGAGCACTGGGAGCCGGATTCAGGGATACTGGGAGCAGGATTCAGATATACTGGGAGGGGTCACTGGGAGCACTGGGATGCAGTGGGCGGGGCCACTGGAAGCCCGGGACAGCCCCGCCCCTCCCGGTGCCCCCAGTTTGGCCCCACCCACTCCCCGTCACCCCCGTCCCCTCAAACCGCCCCAATGACGTCATCGAAAGCCTCTCCCATGACGTCACCCTCGCCCCGACCCACCTCGCGCACGTCATCAATAAACGGCTGTATCGAAACCGCGGCTCCGTGACGTCACTGGGGAGGGGCGGGGCCGCGCGGGGAGGGGGCGGTGCGGGAAAAGAGACGTCACAAACGGCCGGGGAGAGCGAATGGCAATTGGTCGCAAGAGCGGCCAATGGGGAGGGTGGGGGGCGGGGCCACGCCTTTAACGCGGGGTAGCCCGTCGGCGCGCTGACGTCACTTCCGGCGCGGCGGGCACGCGGAGGAGCGGCCGGATCCCGGTGCCGCCGGTGCCGCCGCGTGTCACCGCCCCCCCCCCCCCCCGCCCGAAGTGACGACCCCGCCTCACGAGACATGGGCGGAAGTGACGTCAGGTGAACGACGAGGGGGGAGGGGAGGGGAAAGCGTGCGGAGGGGCGTGGCTTGGAGGTGCGGCGCTTCCGGGTGGGGGCGTGGCCGGGGGCGTGGCCGGGAGCGTGGCCTGGAGCGGGACAAGGGCACGTGTCTTGAGACCTGGGGCGGGGCTGCGGGGCAGGGGGTGTGGCTACGGGCCTGGGGGAGGGGTGATACAGCTGTGGGTGTGGGTGGAGCTCCACAGCTGTGGGTGTGGCTACGGGACTGGGGCGGGGCTACTCATCTCTGGGTGTGGCTACAGACATGGGGTGGGGCTACTCGTCTGTGGGTGTGGCTACAGGACTGGGGCGGGGGTACTCGTCTGTGGGTGTGGCTACAGGCATGGGGCGGGGCTACTCGTCTGTGGGTGTGGCTACAGACATGGGGCGGGGCTACACGTCTGTGGGTGTGGCTACAGGCATGAGGTGGGGCTACTCGTCTGTGGGTGTGGTTACAGGCATGGGGCGGGGCTACTCATCTGTGGGTGTGTCTACAGGCATGGGGCGGGGCTACACGTTTGTGGGTGTGGCTACAGGCATGAGGTGGGGCTACTCGTCTGTGGGTGTGGTTACAGGCATGGGGCGGGGCTACTCATCTGTGGGTGTGTCTACAGGCATGGGGCGGGGCTACACGTTTGTGGGTGTGGCTACAGCCGGGGCAGGGCTCTGGGATAGAGGGTGTGGCTATGGCCACAGGGTCTATCCCGCATGGGGGGCGGAGCCTCGCCCTGACACGCCCCCTCCGCGCCCTCAGCCCAGCCACGGCCCTGCGGGTGACACTGGCGGGGGCGTGGCACGTGGTGCGTGGGCGGAGCCTGGGCCAGTTCCCGCGGGTGCTGGGGCTGCTGGAGGCCGTGGGGCGGGCGGCCCCCAGCGCCGTCCGCTTCCGCCACGGCGCCCGCCTGCGCCTCGGCCTGCAGGCTGCCGTGAGTACCCCCCGCCCTTCCCAGCATGCCCCGGGGCGCCCGCCGCCCCCCCCCCCCCTCTCTGCGCCCACCAAGATGGCCGCTGCCCTCCCCCCCGACACCCTTCCCTCTCCCCTGCCGGCAGCACTGGGGGGTGACGGGGGGACGCTGGGAGGGTGTGGAGGGGGTGCTGGGGGCCCTGGGAGGGAGTGGAGGGGGTACTGGGAGCACTGGGAGGGCAACTGGAAGCACTGGGAGGGCGACTGGGGAAACTGGGAGGGTGTGGAGGGGGTACTGGGGGCACTGGGAGGGTAACTGGGGGCACTGGGAAGGTGTGTAGGGGGTGCTGGGGGCACTGGGAGTGCGACTGGGAGCACTGGGAGGGTGTGGAGGGGGTACTGGGGGCACTGGGAGGGCAACTGGGGGCACTGGGAGGGTGTGGAGGGGGTACTGGGGGCACTGGGAGGGCAACTGGGAGCACTGGGAGGGTGTGGAGGGGGTACTGGGGGCACTGGGAGGGTGACTGGGGGCACTGGGAGAGGGTACTGGGGTACTGGGGGCACTGGGAGGGTTACTGGGGGCACTGGGAGGGTGTGGAGGGGGGACTGGGAGCACTGGGAGCAGGATTCAGGGTCACTGGGAGCACTGAGAACACTGGGAGCCCCGGGACAGCCCCGCCCCTCCCAGTGCCCCCCGTTTGGCCCCACCCACTCCCTGTCTCCCTGTGTCCCCTCAAACCGCCCCAATGACGTCATCGAAAGCCTCTCCCATGACGTCACCCTCGCCCCGACCCCCTCACTTCCCTCCACCCCGCGCCGGCGGCCATCTTCCTGGCGGCCATCTTCCCATCATTCCCCTGGCCCTGGCGGCCATCTTGCCACCGTTCCCCATGGTGGCTGCCATCTTCCCGAAGCCGGCAGCCATCTTCCCGCCCCTTCTCCCCACCGGCCCCCTGCCCCACCCCCGGCGGCCATCTTGCCCGCAGGTGGTGGTGCAGATGCTGCGGGAGGCCCAGCCCGAGGAGAAGCTCTTCGACGCCGTCGACTCCTTCTTCCCCGAGGGGCAGCCGGCGGGCGGCGGGCACGGCCAGGCCGTGAGTGACGGGCCGGGAGGGCCGGGGGGGGGGTGGGTGGGGGCGTAGCCCGATCGGGCCCTCACCCCCCGCCCCCGTGCGCCCCCAGACCCCCCTGGAGCTGGCGATGGTGGAGGAGGCGCAGGAGAACTTCCGCAAGCTGGTGCTGGGGCTGCTGGCCGACCGCAGGCGGCGCGAGGCCTACCTCCAGGTACCTCCCAGTACAGACCAGTGTCCTCCCAGTACAGACCAGTGCCCTCCCGGTACAGACCAGTGCCCTCCCGGTAGCCCCGCACCACCCTCCCGTCACTTCCCAGCGACCCCCCCGCTCCCTTCCGTTGCGTCCCGGGTGCCCCGGGGGGGCTGCATGGGGCCTCCCCAGTGCCAACCAGTGACCTCCCAGTTCACTCCAGTACCCCCAAACTGGGAGGGCCCCGAACGCTTCCCGGTACCGTCCCAAATTGTCCCAGTTTCCCCCAAATGCCTCTCAGCGACCTCATGTCCCACCCCCAACCCCTCCCGCCGGGTGCCGGGGGTACCGGGAGGGGCTCCCAGTGCCCCCACTCCCCCTCCCAGTGCCCCCCAGTCTCCCCCAGTGTCCTCCCAGTCCCCACCAGTCCCTCCCAGTGCCCCCCCCAGTCCCCTCCCAACTCCCGCCGTCCCTGCCAGTGCCCCCAAATCCCACCAGTGCCCCCCCAGCCCCCCCAGTCCCCCCCAATCCCTCTCCAAGTGCCCTCCCAGTGCCCCCCAGTCCCTTCCAGTCCCTCCCAGTTCCCCTCCAGCCCTCCCCAGTCCCCCCAGTGCCTCCCAGTTCCCGCAGGGCCCGGCGGAGCGGGAGTACGGGGAGAAGTTCCTCCAGGCGCTCGAGCACCTCTTCTACGAGTACCTGCGGCGGGTGGAGAGCGCCCTGCCCCCCCCCGACCCGGGGCAGGTGGGTGGGGCCTGCGGAGGGGGCGTGGCCTCTGGGGGTGGGGCTCTAGGGCTGGGGCGGGAGGAGGCCTAGAGGGGGTTGGGGCAGGGCTTAGGGAGGGGGCGGGGCTAAGCAGGCAGGGCTAAGGGGCAGGGCTCAAGGAAAGGGGCGGGGCTCAAGGTGAGGGGGCGGGGCCAACCCGCTGACACCGCCCCCGCCCTTTTCCAGCTCCGGGAGGTGGTGTGGAGCCACGCCACGCCCGGACTCCGCCCCCGCGACCTGCCAATCCTGAGCCGGTACCTGGCTGACATGGGCCACGCCCACTGCGGTAGGTGGGGCTTAATAAGGGGGTGGGGCTTAACAGCAGGGTTACTGCGGTGGGTGGGACAGAGGGTGTGGCTTTTTCTGGAGGGTGTGACCATAAGCCCCGCCCCCAGAGACCGTGCCCCGCCCCACGACCGCTGCTGCCCAGACACGCCCTGCCCGCTCCCGGAAGTTGCCTGCCCGGTGAGTAGCCCTGCCCCCTCGGCCCCTTAAGCTCCGCCCCTTCACCTGTTAACACCTGGCTCCGCCCTCTCCCGGTCAAGACCCCGCCCAGGCACCCGGAGGCTCCGCCCCCTCAAGCCCCCAGTCTTAGGTGAGTGGGGCGGGGAGGGGACACATGCCCCGCCCCCAAGGGGCGGGACCGAGCTCGGGGCCTGCCCTGACCCCGCCCTCCCCCCATCCCCCGCAGAGTTCGTGGGCAGCGACTTGGAGGACGACAGCCCGCGCCGGAAGGTGGGCGGGGCCGGGGGTAATTAGGGCTGGGGGTAATTAGGGGCAGGGGGCGTGTCCTGGGACAGGCACGTGCTCCGCGGGGGGGAATTGAGCCCCTTTTCTCCCCCAGGTGCGGGTCCTGCCCATCCCCTTACAGGCCCTGCTGCCCTCCGGTGAGTGCCCCGCCCCTAATGACCCCCTAATTAACCCCTAATTACCCCCCGGCACTAATTGCCTCCCCCAAGCCCCTGGGGTGGCTGCCAAATAGGGAGCCATTCAGATGTCCCGGCTGCCACATTGTGAGCTGTTCCCGGAGTCACCCCGCCCCCCCGCCATCCCATTGGTTACTCCCTGCCGTGCTCGCAGCGGATTGGTCCCCCGCCACCCCGAGTGGTTTTGCCTATCCAATTGCACTGAACGGGGCCGCACCACCGCTGCGGGGGGGGCTGTGCGGGGCCAATCGGCTTTTTGGAGGGAAGGAGGGGGCCAATGGGAGCGCGGGAGGGCTGAGGGGGGGGCGGGCCCGCAGGGCGTGATGGGCTCGAGTCGCTCAACCGCTAAATTTGGGGGTAAAACAGGCAATTTTCACCCCCCGCCGCCGCTGGGGGGAGGTGCGCGCCGGGGGCGGGGCGTGCCCTGCGCGCCGATTGGCGGAACGGCGGCCGCGGGCCGTCCAGTAGCGCGCGGAGGGGAGGGGCCTGGAACTACAACTCCCGTCGGCCCCCGCGCGCGGGGGGGCGTGGCAGCCGCCATCTTGCCTTGCGGCGGCGGGCGGAAGTGACGCGGTGGGCGGGGCTCGGGGGGTGGGGGGGGTATTTCCACTTCCGGGCGAGGGGAGCACAGCCGGCCGCGGGCACGATGCTGATCAAAGTGAAGGTGGGGGCCGGGGGGGGCCCGGGGGGGCGGGGGAGACCCGCGAGGGAGATCCGCGAGGGGGCGTGGCTGCGGGCCGCGCCGCAGGGCATTATGGGATTGGGGGCCGGGGGAATCAATGGTGTGCTGGGGGGGCTGCCGCGGGGCATTGTGGGATTGGGGGGCTGGGGGTGTCAATAGGGGCTGGGGGGGGCTGCCGCGGGGCATTGTGGGATTGGGGGGCTGGGGGGTGTCAATAGGGGCTGGGGGGTCCTGCCGCGGGGCATTGTGGGATTGGGGGACGGGGGGGTATCACTGGGGGTTGGGGGTCCTGCCGCGGGGCATTGTGGGATTGGGGGACGGGGGGTATCAGTGGGGGGGTGGGGGTCCTGCCGCGGGGCATTGTGGGATTGGGGGGCGGGGGTGTCAGTAGGGGCTCGGGGTCCTGCCGCGGGGCATTGTGGGTTGGGGGCGCTGACAGGCCCCGCCCCCCCCAGACTCTGACGGGGAAGGAGATCGAGATCGACATCGAGCCCACGGACAAGGTAGGCCCCGCCCCCTTCCCAGCATGCCCCGGGGTGGGGGGGGAGGTCCCCCGGGGCCCCCCCAGCCCCGGCCCAGCGCGGTGCCCCCCTGGGGAGACCCCCGGCATCCCACAATGCCCTGGGGCAGGTGGAGCGGATCAAGGAGCGGGTGGAGGAGAAGGAGGGGATCCCCCCCCAGCAGCAGCGCCTCATCTACAGCGGCAAGCAGATGTGAGGGGCGGGGCCGGGGCGGGGCTACGGCTGTGTGCGGGCTGAGGGGGCGGGGCTAAAGCTGGGCTGTGGGAGCAGGGGCGCGGCTGGCACTTGGGGGTGGTCTAAGGGGCGTGGCTAAAGCGGGGGCGTGGCTAAAGTGTGAGTGTGCTCTGAGGGGGCGTGGCTAATGATGGGGTGGTGGCTAAGGGGGCGTGGCTAATGGGGTGGTGGCTAATGTGATGGCTAAGGGGGCGTGGCTAATGATGGGGTGTTGTCTGAGGGGCGTGGCTAAAGCGTGGCTGTGGTCTGAGGGGGCGTGGCTAAAGGGTGTGTGTTCTAAGGGGCGTGGCCACGGGCTGGGTGTGGCTCAGGGGTCGCCCGGGTGGGGAGGCAATGGGGAAGGGGCGGTGGCTTGTGGGAAGGGGTGTGGCCTGGAGCGGGAGGCGGGGCTGAGGGATGGGTGGGGCGGGGCAAAGGGTGACCTTTGCCCCCGTCTCCCCCCCCCCCCAGGAACGACGAGAAGACGGCGGCCGACTACAAGATCCAGGGCGGCTCCGTCCTCCACCTCGTGCTTGCACTGCGCGGGGGCGGGGCTCCGCGGTGAGGGGGCGGGGCCTGTCCCTCAGCCCCGCCCGGGAGGGGGCGGGAGGGGCGTGGCCCCGCTCCCCCAGCCCCGCCTCCCGCTGAGCTGTGTCACCCTCGCACGGTCCCTTATTTAATAAAGGTTCTTGCTGATGTCACCCTGCCGGCCTGTGACGTCACCGGGGCACCCCGGCGGGGAGAGCAGGGTGGGGAGCGGCGTTGCCCTTTTAAGAGCGGGTGGTGCCCAGCGCGGAGGCCGCGCGCGTGGCGGCGTTGCCCCCTTAAGAATGACAAGCCAGGGGCGAGTCCTCCGCGGCGGCCAGAGCGGCTTTGGCCCCGCCCCTTCCGGCGCTCCGCCCTTTTCCAAAATGGCGGCGCCCGACCTGGAGCGGCTCCTCGAGGAGCTGCTGGAGCCCGACAGCGACGTCATCCGCGGGGTAACGGGCACCCGGCGCGGAGGGGGCGGGGCGGCCCGGGACCCCCCCCCCCCCCGCAGCTGACCACCCCCCTTATCCCCCCCCAAGGCCACCGCCCGCCTCCGCGAGGCCTTCGCAGACCCGCAGACCCCCGCCCGCCTCGGCCGCCTCCTCAGCGCCGCCCCCCGCCCGCAGGTACGCCCCGCCGGGCCGGGCCGGGCCGGGGGGGTTCCGGGGGAGCCCCCGCTGTCCCCGCCGCATCCCGTGTGTCCCCCCAGGTGCGGCAGTTGGCGGCCGTCCTGCTGCGCCGGCGGCTGCTGGGGCGCTGGCGGCGCCTGGACGCGGCCATGCGGCACAGGTGAGGCCGGGGGGGCGTGGCTTGCCCGCTCCGGGGCGTGGCTTGCCCGCTCCGGGGCGTGGCTTGCCCGCTCCGGGGCGTGGCTAACGCTGGCCCCGCCCCTACCCCCGCAGGCTGCCGGCGCTGGTGGCGGAGGCGCTGGAGCGGGAAACCGAGTGAGTGCGGGGGGGGGCGGGGGGTGTTTGGGGGGCGCCCCCCCCCCGGCCCCCAGACCGTTACCGTGTCGCCCCCCGCCCCCCCAGGCACGCGGTGACGGTGGCCCTGGCCCAGCTGGGGGCGCTGGTGCTGCGCCGGGGGGGCTCAGCGCGTGGGGACCCCTCGGGACCTGGGTGCAGGCGGCCGCCCGGGACCCCCCCCGGCAGGAGGTGAGACGGGTCCGAGACCCCCCCCCGGGCTGTTATCGCACCCCCCAGCCCCTCCGGGTGACTGGGGGGGTGTTTTGACCCCCCCAACACCCCCCCCCCCTTGTGCCCCCCCCTCCCAAGTGTTATTGCACCCCCCATCCCCGCGGGTGACTGGGGAGGGGGTGTTTGGGCCCCCCCCCCCAAGCCCTCCCCCATTCTGCCCCCCCCCGGGGTGTTATCGCACCCCCATCCCTGCTGGGTGACTGGAGGGGGGTGTTTGGATCTCCCCCAACCCCCCCCCACCGTGTGTGCCCCCCCCAGGGTGTTATCGCACCCCCATCCCCGCTGGGTGACTGGGTGGGGGGTGTTTTGACCCCCCCCCATGCCCCCCCATTGTGCCCCCCCCAGGTGGCCCTGCTGGTGCTGAGCGCGGCGCTGGACGCGGCCCCCCGCGCCCTGGCCCCCCACGCCCCCTCCCTGGCCGCCCTGTGCCGGGGGGGGCTGGCGCCGGGGGTGCCCCCCGCCCCGCTGACCTACAGCCTGAGGGCGCTGGGGGGGCTGGCGGCCGCCACGGGGGGCACCCACACGGTGAGCGGGGGGCGCCCTGCAATGGCAGTTTGGGGGGGTCCCTAAAATTCGGAGGGGGGCAAAAAGGGCACTTACACCCCGGAAAGGGGGGTTGGGGTCCCCTAAAGGGATTGAGGGCTCCTAAAGGGGGTTGAGGGCTCCTAAAGGGGGTTAGGGGACCCCAAAAGGGCGTTGGGGTCTCCTAAAGGGGGTTTGGGGACCCCAAAAGGGCGTTGGGGTCTCCTAAAGGGGGTTGGGGGTCCCCAAAAAGGGGTCGGTGTCCCCTAAAGGGGGTTGGGGGCCCTTAAAGGGGGTTGGGGGACCCCAAAAGGGGGTTGGGGGCCCCTCCCGCTGCCTGGGGGACCCCCATTTTTACCCCCCCCAGGAGCTGCTGCGGTCGCTGCTCCCCGACATTCTGGGGGCCCTGCGGCGGCTGATCGACGCCGATGAGGTGAGGGGGGGCGGGGGGGGCTGGGGGGGCTCCGGACCATTCGGGGGGGGGGGTTGGCCCCCCTGGGGCCATTCTGGGGCAGCACGATGGGTTTCGGGACCCCCAGCGCCTGTTTTGGGGCTGGTTGGGGGGGCTCCTGGTGGTTTCACCCCCCCCAGCTATTTCTGGCCCCCCCCCATAATTTTGGGGCTCCCCCCCCAGGATCGGGGGGCTGAGGCCCTGGAGGTGTTGGACGAGTTCCTGGAGGCCGACCCCCCCGCCGTGACCCCTCACCTCCGACCTCTGCTTGACCTCTGCCTTCAGGTAACCCCCCCGTGGGGGGGGCCTGGATGCTGGGGGGGGGGCATCACGTGGGTGCTGGGGGGGGTCCTGTGGGTCTGGGGGGGTCTCAGGGGATTTGGGGGGGTGCATGGGGGCCCCATGGGTGCTGGGGGGGTCACGTGGGTGCTGGGGGGGTCCCTGGGGGGGCACAAGCCTTCAGGAAGGGGTCCTGTGGGTCTGGGGGGGGGGGTCCCAGGGGTTTGGGGGGGGTCCCAGGGTGCTCAGTGGCTGCTGGCGGGGGGGTCACATGGGTGCTGGGGGGGCTCCTGTGGGTCTGTGGGGAGTCCCAGGGGATTTGGGGGGGTGCATGGGGGCCCCATGGGTGCTGGGGGGGTCCCAGGGGTTCGGGGGGGGGTCCCAGGGGGCTCAGTGACTGCTGGGGGGGCTCCTGTGGGTCTGGGGGGGTCCCAGGTGTCCGGTGGGGTTGTGGGGGGGCCACCCAGGTGTTGGGACCCACAGGTGGGGGGGGACGAGTCACGGGGCGACGCCGTGCGGGTGCGGGCGCTGGGCACCGTCACCTTCCTCGCCCAGAAGTGCCCCAAGGTGAGCAAGGGGGCACTGGGATGTACTGGGGGGCACTGGGATGTACTGGGGGGTGATAGGGGGCACTGGATCGTACTGGGGGGCACTGGGATGTACTGGGGGGTGAGCGGGGGGGCACTGGGTCATACTGGGGGGTACTGGGATGTACTGGGGGGTGACTGTGGGGGCGCTGGGCCATACTGGGAGGCAGTTGGGGGCCACTGGGCCGTACTGGGAGGCACTGGAGGGGACACTGGGTCATACTGGTGGGCACCAGGCAAGCACTGGGCCATACTGGGAGGCACTGGAGGGGGCACTGGGCCATACTGGGAGGCACTTGGGGGCCACTGGGCCATACTGGGGAGCACTGGAGGGGACACTGGGCCGTACTGGGGGGCACTGGGGGTCACGGCTCCACCCGTGCTGCCGCAGGCACTGCTGAGGGGGGGGCTGCTGCCCCCCGTGCTGAGGGGGCTCCTGGCCCCCCTCTGCGCCGACTCCCCCCCCGGGCACCCCGACCCCGAGGAGCAGGAGGAGGAGGAGGGGGGGGGCGAGGGCCGGGGGGGGCCCAGCCCCCGTCACGCTGCGGCCCAGGTCAGTGGGGGGAGGGGCGGGGGGACGGTCCCCGTTTCTGGAGGGGTTTTCCCAGTTTTGGGGGGAATTTTCCCATTTTGGGTTTTTTTTCCCCAATTTCAGGGGAACTTAGTTCTCTTTTCTCTATTTTTTCCTCATTTTCCCCCATTTTTATATCATTATTTTCCCCCTTTTTGGTGTGTTTTCTCCATTTTTTGGGAATTTACCCTGTTTTATGACATTTTTCCCTATTTTAGGGATTTTTTCCCCAGTTTTGGAGATTTTTTTCTCTATTTCAGGCAGAGTTTTCCCAATTCCAGGGACATTCTCCCCATTTTTAAGCAAGTTTTTCCCATTTTTGTGGGTTTTTTTGAGGTTTTTCCAATGTTGAGATTTTTTTCCCTTTTTTTTCAGCATTTTCTCGGGGTTTTCAGATTTTTTTCATTTTTCACAATTTTCTCTGTTTTGGGGGCATTTTTCCCACTTTGGGTATTTTTTTCCCCAATTTTGGGAGAATTTCTTTCCCTTCTTTTTTTTTTTTTTTCCTATTTCCCCCATTTTTATCATTATTTCCCCCATTTTTGGGTCTTTTCCGTTTTGTGGAGATTTTTCCCATTTTATGACATTTTTCCCTATTTTAAGGGTTTCCCCCCATTTTTGGAGATTTTGTTTCTATTTTGAGCTGGTTTTTGCCCATTTCAGGGAGATTTCCCCCATTTTTAACTACCTTTTCCCCATTTTTGGGGGGGGGTTTGAGGTTTTTCCCGATTTTGGGGTGATTTTCCCAATTTTCTTGGCCACTTTCTGGGTTTTGTTCATTTTCTCCCCGTTTGGCTGGAATTTTCCCCATTTTGGGGCTTTTTCCCTGGTTTTTTGCAGGATTTCCCCCATTTTTCTGGCTATTTCCCCATTTGGGGGCATTTTTCCCATTTTTGGGATATTTTCCCAATTTCAGGAGAATTTCTTTCTCTTTTTTTTTTCCTTATTTTCTTCATTTTCACCTCATTTGCCTCTATTATTATCATTATTTTCCCCAGATTGGGGTTTTTTTTCCCCATTTTTTAGGATTTTCCCCCATTTTATGATTTTTTTCCCTATTTTAGGGATTTTTCCTCCATTTTTGAGCTGACTTTTCCCAATTTCAAGAACTTTTTTCCCCGTTTTTAAGGAAGTTTCCCATTTTTGTGGATTTTAAATTTTTCCCCCAATTTTGGCAGATTTCCCCCCAATTTTGACAGATTTCCCCCAGTTTTGGCAGATTTCCCCCAGTTTTGGCAGAATTTCCCCCAGTTTTGGCATATTTTCCCCCAGTTTTGGCATATTTTCCCCAGTTTTGCAGAATTTCCCCCAGTTTTGGCAGAATTTCCCCCAGTTTTGGCAGATTTTTCCCCAGTTTTGGCAGATTTCCCCCAATTTTGGCAGATTTCCCCAATTTTGGCAGAATTTTCAAGGGTTTTTTTGTTTCTCTCACAATTTTCCTGGTTTGGGGGGATTTTTCCCGGTTTTGGGGAGTTTTTCCCCAATTTCAGGAGAATTTTCTCCTCTTTTTCCCTCGTTTTTCTCAATTTTCCCCCATTTTTGAGGATTTTCCCCTTTACGACGTGTTTCTCTATTTTGGGGGTTCCCCCATTTTTGGGCTGCTTTTCCCTGGTTTTGGGGTTTCTTTTTCTCTTTTGGGCTGACTTTTCCCAGTTCGGTGGGAATTTTCCCAGTTTTGGGATGTTTTTCCCCAGTTTGGTGGGAATTTTCCCCGTTTTGGGGTGTTTTTCCCCATTTTGGGGTGTTTTTCCCAGTTTGGTGGGAATTTTCCCCGTTTTGGGTGTTTTTCCCCGTTTTGGGATGTTTTTCCCCAGTTCGGTGGGAATTTTCCCCGTTTTGGGTGTTTTTCCCCGTTTTGGGATGTTTTTCCCCAGTTCGGTGGGAATTTTCCCCGTTTTGGGGTGTTTTTTCCCCGTTTTGGGGTGTTTTTCCCCAGTTCGGTGGGAATTTTCCCCGTTTTGGGGTGTTTTTCCCCGTTTCCCACTGTTTCTCCCAGACTTGGGGTGCCCCTGCCACTCCCTCATCCCGGGGGGGGCCTTTTCCCGATTTGGGGCCGGGTCACCCCATTTCGGGGGTCTCGGGGGGGGGGTGTCTCTCCCGGGGGGGGGGAGGCGGCCCCTCCCTCCTTTTTTGGGGCCGTTTCCCCTTTTCCGGCAATTCCTCCCAGGGGGGGGTGGGCGTGGCCCTGGCTAGGGGGGTCCCAGGGTTTGGGGGGTCCCGGGGGGGTCCCGGAGGGGGGTCTGTCCCCCACTGACGCCCCCCTCCCCCCACAGGCGCTGGATGCCCTGGCCGTGGGGCTGCCCCCGACAAGCTCCTGCAGCAGCTGGTGGGTCGGGGGGGCTGGGGGGGGTCCCTGTGCGGGGGGGTCTCCAAGGGCTTTGGGGGGGTCCATGTCCTGGGGAGGGGGAATTTGGGGAGCGGGGGGGTCCCTGGTCCATTTGGGGGGGGCCCCTTGGGGGTCGCTGGGGGGCAGCGGGGGTCTCTGATATAATGGGGGGGTCCCTTGGGGGCATCCTGGGATATTTTGGGGTGGGGTCCCTGGGGGAGTGGGAGGGGCCCTGGGAGGGTTTGGGGGTCCCCAAGGGGCAGTGGGGGGGTCCCTGATACAATGGGGGGGGTCCCTTGGGGGCGTTTAGGATTCCTTGGGGGGGGTTGGGGGACCCTGGGATATTTTTGGGGGGTCCTGGGAGGGGTTGGGGGTCCCCAGGGGCAGGGGGGGCCCTGAAATATTACTGGGGGGGGGGGTGTTCCCTGTGAGATTTTGGGGTCCCGGGGGGTGGAGTTCCTGGGGGTGTCCCTGGAGCGTTTGGGGGTCCCATGGGGGGGTTTTGGGGTGCAGGGGGGAGTGTCTGTGCCGGGGGGAGCCCCTAACCCCCCCCTTGCCCCCCCCAGCTGCCGCTGCTGGCGGAGGCCGTGGGGAGCCCCCGAGCGGGCGCCCGCAAGGGGGGGCTGCTGGGGCTGGGGGCGCTGGCGGGGGGCTGCGGGGAGCCCCTGCGGCGACGGTGAGACCCCCGGGGGGGCGGGGGGGCCGGGGTGTGAGTTTGGAGTTGGGGGGGGGTGGGGGGGCTGGAATGGAATTTGGGGGGGTCCAGGGGGATTTGGGGGGGTCTGGCATGTTTGTGGGGACATGGGAGGGGGTTGGGGATGTGGGGGGGGTTTGGGGGGGTCCGGGAGGGATTTGGGGGGGCTGGGGGCAGATGTGGGGGGGTCATGGGTTGTTTTTGGGGGGGCTGGGGGGGTGGGGTTGGGTGCCCATGGCCCACGGGTGCCCCCTTCCCCCCCCAGGTACCTGGGCAGGTGCTGGGGGTCCTGCGGGGGGGGCTGGGGGACCCCGAACCCTCTGTGCGGGGGGCGGCCGCCTTCGCCCTGCGCAGCCTGGCCGAGAGCCTGCAGGTACTGGGAGCACTGGATGGACTGGGGGGGCTCGGGGGGGGCACGGGGCCGTGCTGGGAGGGGCCCTGGGTTGTACTGGGAGCACTGGGATGGACTGGAGGGGCTCAGGAGGGGGCTCGGGCCATGCTGGGAGGGGCCCTGGGTTGTACTGGGAGCACTGGATGGACTGGGGGGGCATGGGGGGGCACGGGGCCGTGCTGGGAGGGGCCCTGGGTTGTACTGGGAGCACTGGGATGGACTGGGGGGCTCGGGTGGGGCACAGGGCCATGCTGGGAGGGACCCTGGGTTGTACTGGAGCACTGGGATGGACTGGGGGGGCATGGGGGGGCACGGGGCCGTGCTGGGAGGGGCCCTGGGTTGTACTGGGAGCACTGGGATGGGCTGGGGGGGCTCGGGGGCACCTGGGCTGTGCTGGGAGGTGCTTAGGGCCTTCTGGGGGGGGTCACTGGGAGCCCCCTGCAGTGGCCCGTTCCCTTAGTGGCCTGTACTGGTTCATATTGGCCAGTCGGGGCTCATACTGATTCATACTGGTCCATATTGGTTTTTGTTTGCTTTTACTGGTTTGTATTCGTCCATATTGGCTTTTACTGGCCCGTGCTGTTCCATACTGGCCTGTACTGGTCCTTACCAGTACGTGCTGGTCTGTATTGGCCCCTATTGGCCCACAGTGGTCTATACTGGTCTGTTTTGGTCTGTACCAGTATATAGTGGCCCATATTGGTTCATAGTAGCCTAAACTGGTCCATAGTGGTTTATACTGGCACATATTTTCCTGTACTGGTCCATCTTGGTCTGTACTGGTATTTATTGGCCTGTATTGGTCCATATTGGTCTGTACTAGCACGTATTAACTCATACTGGTTCATACTGACCTATACTGGTCTATACTGGTTTCTATTGGTATATATGAACTTGTAGTGGCCTGTACTGATCCGTACTGGTACATGTTGGCTCGTACTGGTCTGTGGAGATTTGTACTGATCTATACTGGCCCGTACTGGTCCATAGCGGCCCTTACTGGCCCTTACTGATCCGTCCTGGCCCTTACTGGCCTGTATTGGCTTGTACTGGTCCGTACTGGCCCATCCTGGCCCTTACTGGCCTGTATTGGCCTGTACTGGTCCGTACTGGTCCGTACTGGCCCGTCCTGGCCCTTATTGGCCTGTATTGGCCTGTACTGGTCCGTCCTGGCCCGTCCTGACCCTTACTGGCCCGTATTGGCCTGTATTGGCCTGTACTGGTCCGTCCTGGCCCGTCCTGACCCTTACTGGCCCGTACTGGTCCGTACTGGTCCGTCCTGGCCCTTACTGACCTGTATTGGCCCGTACTGGTCCGTACTGGTCCGTCCTGGCCCTTACTGGCCCGTATTGGCCCTTACTGGTCCGTACTGGTCCGTCCTGGCCCTTACTGGCCCGTATTGGCCTGTACTGGTCTGTCCTGGCCCTTACTGGCCTGTATTGGCCTGTATTGGTCCGTACTGGTCTGTCCTGGCCCTTACTGGCCTGTATTGGCCTGTATTGGTCCGTACTGGTCTGTCCTGGCCCTTACTGGCCCGCATTGGCCTGTATTGGCCTGTACTGGTCCGTCCTGGCCCTTACTGGCCTGTATTGGCCTGTACTGGTCCGTACTGGTCTGTCTTGGCCCTTACTGGCCCGTATTGGCCTGTATTGGCCTGTACTGGTCCGTCCTGGTCTGTCCTGGCCCTTACTGACCTGTATTGGCCCGTACTGGTCCGTACTGGTCCGTCCTGGCCCTTTACTGGCCCGTATTGGCCCTTACTGGTCCGTACTGGTCCGTCCTGGCCCTTACTGGCCCGTATTGGCCTGTACTGGTCCGTCCTGGCCCTTACTGGCCTGTATTGGCCTGTATTGGTCCGTACTGGTCCGTCCTGGCCCTTACTGGCCCGCATTGGCCTGTATTGGCCTGTACTGGTCCGTCCTGGCCCTTACTGGCGTGTATTGGCCTGTACTGGTCCGTACTGGTCTGTCTTGGCCCTTACTGGCCCGTATTGGCCTGTATTGGCCTGTACTGGTCCGTCCTGGCCCATCCTGACCCTTACTGGCCTGTATTGGCCTGTACTGGTCCGTCCTGGCCCTTACTGACCTGTATTGGCCCGTATTGGCCCGTACTGGTCCGTCCTGGCCCTTACTGGCCTATATTGGCCTGTACTGGTCCGTACTGGTCTGTCTTGGCCCTTACTGGCCCGTATTGGCCTGTACTGGTCCGTACTGGTCTGTCCTGGCCCTTACTGGCCCGTATTGGCCCGTACTGGTCCGTCCTGGCCCTTACTGGTGTGTCCTGGCGCAGCCGGAGGCGGGGGCGCTGGCGGCGGAGGCGTTACCGGGGGCGCTGGCGGCTCTGCGGGGTCCCGGGGGGGGGGTCCCCGGGGCGCTGGGCCCCCCCGGCCAAGGCCTGGTACATCCTGGAGAGTCTCCTCGAGTGCCTCGGTACGGGGGGGGGGCGGGGGGCACCCCGCGTGGGTGGGTGGGGGTCCCGCACACACCCCCCCCCCCCCGGCGGGGGGGTCACCGTGGCGTGTCCCCCCAGGGGAGGGGGGGGGCCCCTGGCTGCCGGCGGTGCTGGAGGCCGTGCTGGGGGGGCTGGACCCCGCGGGGCCCCCCCGGAACCTGGAGCTGGGGCTCAGCGCCCTCCACTCCCTGGGTGAGACCCCCGACCCCCCCGGGACCCCCCAGCCCACCCCAACCCCTCCCGTAACCCCCCCCGGGACCCCCTAAACCCCCACTGGGACCCCCAAACCCCCCCCCGGGACCCCCAACCCACCCTTGGGACCCCCTAAACCTCCCTTGATACCCCCTAACCCCCCCCCGGGACCCTGCAAACACCCCCACGGGACCCCCAGCCCACCCCAACCCCCCTGGGACCCCCTAACCCCCCACTGGGACACCCTAAACCCCCCCCGGGACCCCCAACCCACCCTTGGGACCCCGTAACCCCCCTGGGACCCCGTAACCCCCCCGGGACCCCCTAAACCCCCACTGGGACCCCCTAAACCCCTCCCCCCCGGACCCTGCAAACACCCCCCCGGGACCCCCAACCCACCCCGACCCCCCCTGATTCCCTGGGAACCCCTAAACACCCCTTGGGACCCCCTAAACCTCCCTTGATAACCCCTGGGACCCCCTAAACCCCCCACTGGGACCCCCTAAACACCCCCTGGGACCCCCCGACCCACCCTGGGACCCCCAACTCCCCCCCCATGATGCCCCAATTAACCTTTGAGACCCCCCAAACCGTCCCCCCACCCCCTAAATTATCCCCTGACCCCCCCCAGACCATCCCTGGGATCCCCAGAGCCCCCCAAACCCCCCCGGGACCCCCCCCCCAATCCCTCAGGACCCCCCCCAATCCCCAAGACACCCCCCCCCTTCCCAGGGGTCCCCAATTTCCCCCTGTGACCCCCAAATCCCCCCCCCCTCACCTCCCCCCGATCCCTCCCTTGTGACCCTGCCGTGACGCCCCCCCCCCCGGGGGTCCCCGCCGCCCCCCCCCCCGGGTTTGGGGACCCCCCCACAGCCTGCGCGGCGGGGGAGCAGCTCCAGCCCCACGCGGGGCCCATCCTGGGGGCGCTGACCCCCCTCCTGCAGCCCGGCCCCCCCGAGGCCCGGCCCCGGCGCCTGCAGGCCCTGGGTGAGTGGGGAGGGGGTTGGGGGCTGGGGGCGCGGGGGGGGGGCAGCGTGGAACCCCTGTGTGTGCCCCCCCCAGGGGTGCTGGGGGCGCTGGGCCGGCCGGTGGCGGGGGAGGGGCTGGTGCCGGCGCTGGAGATGGGGCTGGCGCTGGCCCAGGAGCACGACGAGCCCGAGGGGCGGCGCGTGGCGTGAGTGACCCCCCCCGGACCCCCAGCACCGGGACCCCCCGGGAACCCCCTGATACCCCTGGGACCCCCCTGGGACCCCCCCGGGAAGTCCCTGATACCCCCGGGACCCCCCCCGGATCCCCCCCCCAACATTGGGAACCCCCCCGGGACCCCCCTGATACCCCTGGGACCCCCCTGGGACCCCCCCCCAACATTGGGACCCCCCCTGGGACCCCCGTGATACCTCTGGGACCCCCTTGGGACCCCCCCAGGAACCCCCTGATACCCCGGGGACCCCCCCCAGGACCCCCCAACACCGGGACCCCCCGGGAACCCCCTGATACCCCTGGGACCCCCCCGGGACCCCCCCCCCAACACCGGGACCCCCTGGGAACCCCCTGATACCCCTGGGACCCCCCCACGACCCCCCCAGGAACCCCCTGATTCCTCTGGGACCCCCCCCCGGACCCCTCTGGGACCCCCCTGATACCCCTGTGACCCCCACCAGGACACCCCCCTGGGACCCCTTGATACCCCCTGGGACCCTGACGCCCCCCCAGACCCCCCCCGGCCCCCCCTAACCCCCCGCCCCCCAGGTTCGTGCTGGCGGGGGCCGTGGCCGAGGCGCTGGGGGAGGGGGTGGGGCCGCTCCTGCCCCGCGTCGTCCCCGTCCTGCTGGGGGCGCTGCAGCGCCCGCCCCCCCCGGTGAGTGACCCCCGGCCCCCCCGCTGACCCCCGCTGACCCCCCCGTGGCCTCGCCCCCCCCTTGGCTGCCCCAAACCCCGGGGAGGGGCGGCGGGAGGGGGCGTGGCCTGTGACCCCGCCCCCCGCCCCGCCCAGCCACCCTCGGAGGCTCCTGATTCGTTCCTGCTCTTCGACGATGACGACGAGGAGGAGGAGGAGCCAATGGAGGATGACGTCAGCGATGAGGAGGAGCTTGTCGAGTGAGGGGCGGGGCTTAGCTGATGGAGGGAGGGGCTGGGGTGGAGACACGCCCCTCATACCCTTGGCCACGCCCCCAGGGTGGAAGTGGGCGGGGCCTACGCCGAGGAGCTGGAGGAGGCCTGCGAGGCCCTGGGGGAGGTGGCGGAGCACGGCCGGTAACGGGGGGTCTGGGGGGGTCAGGGGGGTCTGGGGGGAGTCAGGGGGATGGGGGTTCTGGGGGGGGCTCTGAGGGGGGCTCAGGGGGTCTGGGGAGCCCAGGGGTGGGTCTGGGGGGTCTGAGGGGGGGTCTGGGTGGCCCCAGAGGTGGGTCAGGGCGGGATGGGGGGGGTCTGGGGTGTCGGGGGGGGTCAGGGAGGGATGGGGGGGGTCTGGGGTGTCGGGGGGGGTCAGGGCGGGATGGGGGGGGTCTGGGGTGTCCCGGGGTGGGGTGTCTGGGGGAGCTGTGGGGGGGTCAGCGGTGTCTGGGGGGGTCTGGGTGGTCCCAGGGGTTGGTCAGGGAGGGATGGGGGGGTCAGGGGGGTCCGGGCTCTCCGGGGGGGGTCGGCAGGAGCCATGGAGGAGTCAGGTGGGTCTGGGGGGGGGTGTGGGAGTTAGGGGGGGCCGGTGGGGGCAGGGGGGGCCGGGGGGGGGGCAGGGAGGGATGGGGGCAGGTCCGGGGGGGTCACTGTCCCCCCGCTGCCCCCCCAGCGCCGCCTTCCTGCCCTACGTGGAGCCCAGCCTGGAGGCCGTCCTGCCCCTGCTGCAGGTGGGTGGGACCCCCCGCCTGGGGACCCCCCCCCCGGGACCCCCCCAGACCCATGGACACCCCCCGCCCCCCCCTTTTAACCCCCCCCCCCCCCCCCCCCCCAGTTCCCGCAGCCGGGGCTGCGCCGAGCCGCCTACGAGACCCTGGGGAGCCTCTGCCTGGTGATGGGGGGGGCCCCCGACTCCTCCCCCCCCGACGGTGAGACCCCCCCAGCCCCCTGGGGAGCCCCCCCAGGGCTGTTCTGGGGTTAAGGGTCGGTGGGGGGGGGACACAGACACCTCTGGGGGGCTGCCCTGGGAAGGGGGGGGCAGTTTAGGGATTGGGGGGTCCTGGGGGGGGAGCTTAGTTGGTTTGGGGGGGCCTGGGAGGGGTTTTAGGGTTGGGGGGGCTATTTGGGAGGGTTTCGGGGTCCCTGGAGGTGTTGGGGGGGGCGCTGGGGTTGGGGGGGGCTACTTGGGGGGTTTCGGGGTCCCTGGAGGTGTTGGGGGGGCATTGGAGGGGGGCTGGGGGGGGCTGGGGGACTATTTGGGGGGAGTTGAGGTCCCTGGGGGTGTTGGGGGGGGGCTGGGGGGGGCATTGGGGGGGATGTTGGGGTTGGGGGGGGCCATTTGGGGGGTGTTGAGGTCCCGGGGGGCATTGGGGGGGGCTATTTAGGGGCTGGGGGGGGCTATTTGGGGTGGTTTGGGGGTCATTGGGGGGGGTCCGGGGGGGCTGTTGGGGTGTTTGGGGGTCCCGGGGGGCGCTGGGGGGGCCGTGGTGGCTCAGTGCCCCCCCTCGCCCCCCCAGGGCTGCAGCGGGCGCTGGGGGCGCTGCTGGGGGGGGGCGCGGGAGGAGCCGCGGGCGGGGGGGGGCGGCGGGGGGCGCTGGGGGCGCTGGGGCGGGGTGCTGGAAGGGCCCGGCCCCGCCCCCCCCCCGGCCCTGCTGCCTCCCATTGGCCGCCTGCTGGCTGACGTCATCAAGGGGAAGGTAGGGCGGGGCCGGGGGGGGCTGGGGTGGGGGGCGTGGGGGGGGCGCTGGGGGTCTCCGCTCTCCCCCCCCTCCCCCCCCAGGTCGCCTGCTTGGAGGGCGGAGCCAGCGCCGAGGACGACGATGACGAGCAGGTGGGGGCGGGGCTTCCCCGGGGGGTGGGGGTGGGGGGGGAGCACCCCCCTGACCCCCCCCAAATCCTCTGTCCCCCCCAGGCGGAGGCGGAGGCGGAGCTGCGGGAGCTGGCGGGGGAGGGGCTGGTGGCGCTGGGCGGGGGCCGTGGGCGGGGCCATGGCCCCCCTCTTCGGGGAGGTGCTGCCCGTCCTATTGGCCGCCCTGGTGAGGAGGCGGGGGGGGGGGGGGCGGGGGGGGAGGGGGCGGGGGGGGCAGACCCGCCCCCCGCCCCCCCGGTGACCCCCCCCACCCCCCCAGGGCCGGCAGCGCAGCGTGGGGCAGCGCTCCGTGGGCGGCGGCGGCCGTGGTGGCGGGGGGTGGGCGGGGCCTTGGGCGGGGCCGTCACGCCCTTCCTGCCCCGCCTCGGGCCCCGCCCTGGGTGGGGGCGGCCACCCGCGACCCCCACCCCGAGGTGCGAGCCAACGCCCTCTTCGCCATTGGACGCCTGGCCGAGGCTGCCGGACCCGCCCTCGGACCGTATCCGCCAATCGGGGGGCTCAGCCCCCGCCCGTGCGAAGCTCCTCCCCCTCTCGCCCTGCTTGGCCACACCCCCCGCCACAAGCCACGCCCCCATCCTTTAAGCCCAGCCCCACTGTGAAACACCATTGCTCGTCCAGCCACGCCCACCCCTCTAAGCCACGCCCCGTCATGAACCCGCCCCCTTGTTCTGCAGCCCCGCCCTGTGCCCTCTAGCCCCTCCCCAGAGATTGCAGCCCCCGCCCCTCACCCCTAAGCCCCGCCCCTCACCCCTAAGCCCCGCCCCGTGGTCACCACCCCACCCCATAGCTCTGTAGCCCCGCCCCTGCGCTCCTAAGTCCCGCCCCCCGCGCAAGAGGCCCCACCCCTAGATCTGTAGCCCCGCCCCGTTCTGCAGCCCCACCCTGTAGCATGTAGCCCCGCCCCGTGCTAAGCCCCGCCTTCTCATCCCAAGCCCCGCCCCTGCATCGGTAGCCCCGCCCCCGCGCTCCCAAGCCCCGCCCATCACGCCAGGCCCCTCCCCGTGTCCCGCAGCCCCGCCCCCTCGCCCCCTTGGCCCCGCCCCGTTTTCCTTGACGCCGCAGGGCGTGGCCGGGCGGGGCCGTGCTGGCGCAGGCGCTGGCGGGGGAGGGGCCGGGCCGCGTGCGGGACAACGCCTGCGGAGCCCTGGCCCGGCACGGGGGGGCGCTGCCCCCCGACATGGTACGGGGGCGGGGGGCGGGGGGCGGGCCCTGCTGGGCCACACTGCGCTGTACTGGGCCGTACTGGGCCGTACTGGGCCATACTGGGCTGTACTGGGCCGTACTGGGCTGTACTGGGCTACACTGGGCTGTACTGGGCCATACTGGGCTACACTGGGCTGTACTGGGCTACACTGGGCTGTACTGGGCCACACTGCGCTGTACTGGGCCGTACTGGGCTACACTGGGCTGTACTGGGCCATACTGGGCTGTACTGGGCCGTACTGGGCTGTACTGGGCTACACTGGGCTGTACTGGGCCACACTGCGCTGTACTGGGCCGTACTGGGCCACACTGGGCCGTACTGGGCTACACTGGGCTCTACTGGGCCTTACTGGGCCACACTGCACTGTACTGGGCCATACTGTGCTGTACTGGGCCACACTGGGCTGTACTGGGCTTTACTGGGCCACACTGGGTTGTACTGGGCTTTGCTGGGCTGTACTGGGCCCTACTGAGCTGTACTTAGATCTGTTGGGCCATACTGGTCTGTACTGGGCCCTACTGGTCTGTGCTGGACCCTACTGGGCCATACTGGACCCTACTGCTCTGTATTGGGCTATACTGGTCTGTGCTGGGCCCTACTGGTCTGTATTAGGCCCTACTGGGCCGTACAGGGCCCTACTGGTCTGTATTGGGCCGTACTGGTCCGTACTGGTCCGTACTGGTCCGTACTGGTCCATACTGGTCCCGTACTGGGCAGGTGGTGCCGCTGGTGCTGGGGGCGCTGCCGCTGGGGCAGGACCTGGAGGAGGAGCCGCCCGTGTTCCGGTACCTGGTGGGGCTGCACCAGAGCCACCCCCCCCCGGTGGGCACTGGGGGCACTGGGCGGGGCCTGGGGGGCACATGTGGGGCTGGGGGGGGCCTGGGGGGAGTCTGGGGGGCACTGGAAGGTCTCTATGGGGCACATGTGGGGCTGCAGGGGGGGGTTCTATGGGGCACTGAGAGAGGTCCCTATGGGGGCACGTGGGGGCTGGGGGGGTTCTGGGGGGCACTTGGGGGTCCCTATGGGGCACATGTGGGGCTGGGGGGGTTCTATGGGGCACTGAAAGGTCCCCGTGGGGCACATGTGGGGGCTGGGGGGTTTCTGTGGAGCACTGAGAGGCTCCTATGGGGCACATGTGGGGCTGGGAGGGCCCTTGGGGGTCCCTATTGGGGGTGTTTGGGATCCCTTGGGGGCACCTGGGGGTCTCCATGGGGCATTTTGGGGTCCCTGGGAGGCACTTGGGGGTCCCACGGGGGGGCTCCCAGGGAATGTGTGGGGCAGGGGGGGTCACTTGTGGGTCTGCCCCCCAAGCTGAGGCAACACGCGGCCGAGCTGCCCCGGGCCTGCAGCAGCGTCGTGGGCAGCGGGCGCCTGCCCCCCGGTATGGCACTTGGGGGGCTGGGGGGGGATGTGGGGCTGGGGGGGCACCGGGGGGGGGCAGTTGGGGGGGCTGGGGGGGATGTGGAGCTGGGGGGGGGCACCGGGGGGGCAGTGGGGGGGATGTGGGGCTGGGGGGTGGTAGTTGTGGGGCTCAGGGTGTTCTTGGGGATCCCCGGGGATGGGATGTGGGGCTAAAGGGGGGCACTTGGGGGTCACTGTGGGGCGGGGGGGGGGGTGTCCCTGACACACGTCTGCCCCCCCCCAGAGCTGGAGGCGGGGGTTGTGGGGCTGCTGCGGGATGTGTGGGGCAGCTGCCCCACGGCCTTCGAGAGGGGCCTGGCCCAGCTGCCCCCCCAGCGACGCCGCCCGCCTGCGCCAGGCCCTGGTGAGCCCCCCCAGACCCCCAACTGCCCTGCCCCACAACTACAGCCCTGCCCCACACATACACCCCCCTGCCCCACAGATACAGCCCTGGACCCATACATACACCCCCCTGCCCCACAACTACAGCCTCTGCCCCACAGCTACAGCCCTGGACCCCCACATACACCCCCCTGCCCCACAACTACAGCCCTGCCCCACAGATACAGCCCTGGACCCACACATACACCCCCAACTGCCCCACAACTACACCTCCCCGCCCCACAGATACAGCCCTGGACCCATACATACACCCCCCTGCCCCACAACTACAGCCTCTGCCCCACAACTACAGCCCTGGACCCACACATACACCCCCCTGCCCCACAGCTACAGCCCTGCCCCACACATACACCCCCCAAGCCCAGCCCATCACCCCCCAAGTCCCGCTGGCGCCCCTCCCCCCTCCCCGTGATGTCATCGCTGCAGCACCCAATGACCTCATGGCCTGTCCCCACCCCCCAGGGCCTGGCCAACGCCCCGGGAGCCTGCCGGCGACGTCAGCGTGACGTCATCACACGTGTGACGTCATCATGTGTGTGATGTCATCGCGCGGTGTGACATCACCCGCGGTTGTGATGACGTCATCGCGGCAGACACGTTGGTGTGATGTCACCAATAAAAGCCGTGGGGCAGAGGCCGTGGGGCGCGTGGGGCTGCCCCCCAGCGGGTTTAATGGAGGGGGGAGGTGGGGGTCCCCACCTGCCCCACGGCGGGGGAGGGACGGGGGGGGACCGCGGGGGGCCCGGCCCCACGGCGATGGGGCCGTAGGGCCGGGTCTGCTCCAGCCGCAGCCAACCGGCACCGCACAGCTCTAGGAGGGGGGGAGGAGGGGGTCAGCCCCACACTTGGGGGGCAGCCCCACGGCAGGAGGAACCCACCCTGCCTGGATGAGGGAAAGGGGAGAGCAACGCAGGGTGACCCACACGTGGGGCAGGCCAGGAGCCACATGCAGGGCGTGAATGTGGGGCGCCCCACACTTGGGGGGCTGCCCCACACTTGGGGGGCAGCCCCACACTTGGGGGGCAGCCCCACCTGGATGAGGGAAAGGGGAGAGCAATGCAGGGTGACCCACACGGGGTGGGGGGCCGAGAGTGGGAGCCACACATAGCGCATGAATGTGGTGCACCCCACACTTGGGGGGCAGCCCCACACTTGGGGGGCAGCCCCACACTTGGGGGGCAGCCCCACGGCAGGAGAAACCCACGCCCACCCAGGTGAGGGAAAGGGGAGCGCAACGCAGGGTGACCCACGTGTGAGGCAGGTCAGGAGTGGGAGCCGCAGGTAGGGCGCGAACGCGGGGCTGCCCCCCAAGTGTGGGGCTGCCCCCCAACTCACCCAGGCAGAGGTAGAAGAGCCGCCCCACCAGGCTGCGGGAGGCGCCGGGGGGCACCATCGCCCCCAGCTCCGTCCCCCCCGGCCGCCGCGACTCCCTGGCCACCAGCCTGGGGGGGGGGTGCATGGGTCGGGGGGCGGGTTGGGGGGCGGGTTGGGGGGCGGGGGCCGCCCCACAGCTTGGGGGGAGCCCCCCCAGGGCTCGGGGGTGTCTGACCTGCGCAGGGCGGCCACGCTGAGGACGGCGCCGGGGGGCGGCGGCAGTTCGGGGAGCTCGGGCAGCGCCGGGGGGGCTGGGGGGGCCGGGGGGCTGCGGGGGGCAGAGGGCAGAGGTCAGGGGCTGCCCCCCAAGTTGCCCCCCCACCCCCACCCCCCCCCGCACCGTCGCTCCTCGGGGGGCACCAGCCAGGGCCGGGGCTCCTCCTCCACCGCCTCCATGGTGATCTCTGGGGCGGGGGGACACACAGTGACCCACAGCGACCCACTGCTGCCCCACAGCCACCCCATAGCCACCCACAGTGACCCACTGCTGCCCCACAGCGACCCCATAACCCCCCACAGCGACCCACTGCTGCCCCATAGCCACCCCATAGCCAGCCAGTGACCCACTGCTACCCCACAGTGACCCACTGCAACCCTCAGCTGCCCCATAACCACCCATAGTGACCCACTCCTGCCCCACAGTGACCCACTGCAGCCCTCAGCCACCCCATAACTATCCATAGTGACCCACTGCTGCCCCACAGTGACCCCCAGCTGCCCCACAGTGACGCACTGCAACCCTCAGCTGCCCCATAAACACCCATAGTGACCCACTCCTGCCCCACAGTGACCCACTGCAACCCTCAGCTGCCCCATAACCACCCAGTGACCCACTGCTGCCCCACAGCGACCCACTGCTGCCCTCAGCTGCCCCATAACCACCCATAGTGACCCACTGCTGCCCCACAGCGACCCACTGCTGCCCTCAGCTGCCCCATAACCACCCATAGTGACCCACTGCTGCCCCACAGCGACCCACTGCTGCCCCACAGCGACCCCATAGCCACCCAGTGACCCCATAGCCACCCCATAGCCACCCAGTGACCCACTGCTGCCCCACAGTGACCCACAGCCGCCCCATAGTGACCCACTGCAACCCTCAGCTGCCCCATAACCACCCATAGTGACCCACTCCTGCCCCACAGTGACCCCCAGCTGCCCCATAGCCACCCACAGTGACCCACTGCCGCCCCCCAGCCGCCGTGGGTCGCTCACCCGAGGAGGGCAGGGCGGGCAGGCTGGGCTCCAGCGTCTCCCGCAGCACCTGTGGGGCCCAGACCCCTAAGTACCGCCCGGGGTGGGGGGCCCAAGCTGTGGGTCTGGGGGGGCCGCCGTGGGTCCTGGGGGCCTCACCTCCAACTCGCTGGGCAGTTCCGGGGGGGCCGGGGGCAGGAGCGGGGGCTCCAGGCGGGCGCAGCGGCCCCACAGGCCCCACAGCTCAGGGGGCAGCCAGCCTGTGGGGCAGGAGGCGGTTGGGGGGCGGGGGGCGGGGGCGCCCCGCGGGGGCGGGGGGCGGGCTCACCGCAGGCGGGGGTCCGCCACAGCTCGCTGGGGGTCCAGCGGCGCGTGGGGGGGGGCTCCAGCAGCACCTGGGGGGGGGGGCGCACACGTGGGTCCCAGCGCCGTGGGGCTGCCCCCCAAGCCCGTCCCCCCCGTACCAGGTCCCGGCAGTGGCTGCGGGGCAGGCGGAGCTGCGCCTGGAAAAGCTCCTGGGAGATCTGGGTCTGGGGGTCGACGTGGGGCAGGCGGGGGGGGCGGCGGCGCCGAGGGGGGGGCCACCTGGGGCAGCGCCTCGGTCGGAGCTGCCCCACGGCGAGCCCCACGGGGCTGCCCCACGGCGCGCCCCGCACCTACCTCGGGGGGCAGCGAGGGCAGGGTGGGCTGCTCGGGGGGTCTCGCTGTTGGGGGGCCAAGAAATGGGGGGGGGGTGGGGGGTGTCGGGGGGCTGCCCCACAGCTACCTCCCCGACCCCTTCGCCCCACAAGTGCCCCCCAAGTACTCACCAGGGGGCAGGGGGGGCGCCAGCAGCTCTGCGACCTCCTCCACTGTGGGGCGGGGAGGAGCAACGCCGTGGGGCTGGGACCCCCGGGGCACCCCCCTCCCCCGAGCCCCACAAGTGGCCCCTCCATCCCCCCCAAGTGCCCTGTGCTCCCCACAAGTGTCCCCCTCAGCCCCACCAGTGCCACCCCTGTGCCCTCCTCAGCCCCACAAGTGCCCCCCCTAACCCCCCAGCCCCACAAGCGCCCCCCCCAGCCCCCCAAGTGCCCCCCAAGTGCCCGCACCGGGGGGCGGCAGCTCGCCCTCCGCCTCCATCAGCAGCTGCAGCTCCCGCGCCGTCACCTCCGGCAGCTCCTCCTGCGCCCCACATCGCTGTGGGGCAGCCCCACAAGTGCCCCCTCCCCACCGTGGGGCAAAGCTCTGCCTCCCCCCCCCTTCCCCAGACCCTCCTGCTATGGGGCAGCCCCCCCCTCCCCACATAGGACACCCTCTGCCAAAGGGGCAGCCCCCTTTCACCACCCCCCGCTATGGGGCAGCCCCCCAAGTCCCTCCCCCGCTATGGGGCAGCCCCCCACAATCCCTCTGGCTGAGCCCCCTTGCCATGGGTCAGGCCCCCAGTACAGGGCAGCCTCCCCCAAAACCAACAGCTATGGGGCAGCCCCCCACGCTATGGGGCAGCCCCACCTCGAGGGCTGGCAGGATGACGGGCTCAGGCTCCCACAGGGTGATGCTTTCGGGGGTCACGGTCAGGGGGGGCCCTGGGCAAGGAGAGGGGGGGGTCAGGGGGGGCCCCTGTGGTCCATTTCCCGCCCCTCCCCCCCCTCCCCCCAGCCCCACACTTGTGGGGCAGCGCTCACCTGGGGGCAACGGGATCTCCTCCAGCAGCGGCTGCACCTGGGGGGAGGCGGGGAGGGAGAGAGGGGGGTGCCGGGGGGCAGTGGGGGGTGTGGGGGGGCTGTGGGGGGTGTGGGGCAGGTGTGGGGCGGGTGTGGGGCGGGTGTGGGGCGGTACCTCCGGCAGCTCAGTGGGGCTGGGCAGCCCCGGGCCCATCACCCCGAAGAAGGGGTCGGGGGCCAGCTCCAGCGTCGCCATCAGCGCCTGGGCATCCGCCACCAGCAGCAGCCTGGGGGGGGGGACGCGTGGGGCAGCTTGGGGGGGGCTGGGGGGGGACTATGGGGCAGCTATGGGGCACTCTGGGGCATTATGGGGCGCTGTGTGGTACCTCTAGGGCGCTATGGGGCAATGAGAGACCACTATGGGTCAGGATGAGGGGATCTATGGGGCGTTATGGGGCAGCGAGGGGTACCTATGGGGCACTATGGGTCCCTGGGGGGCCGCTGTGGGTCGCGGGGGGTCACTCACCGCCGGGGGGGGCTGAGGTCGATGTTCGGGGGGGGCCGCGCCCGGTGCAGCCGCCCCAGGATCTGCGCTGCCTCCTCTGGGGGGGGACACACACACCCTAGAGACCCCCCAGCGCCCCCCAACCCCCACAAAGCACCCCCCTGAGCCCCATAACCTCCCCCTCAGGCCCCCCACAAGCCTCCCCCCGTGCCCCACACCCCTCAGCACCCCACAAGCGCCACCCCGGGCCCCCCAACCCCCCTCAGTCCCCCCAGCGCCCCACAACCCCCCCTCAGCCCCCCCAAGCCCTCCCCTCATGCCCCCCAACCCCCCCTCAGGCCCCCTCAAGCCTCCCCCCGGGCCCCCCAACCCCCCCCCCATGCCCCCCAACCCCCCCTCAGGCCCCCTCAAGCCTCTCCCCGGGCCCCCCAACCCCACCCCCCAGGCCCCCCAACCCCCCCTCAGCCCCCCCCGGCCCCCCCAAACCCTCCCCCCGGCCCCACAACCCCCCCTCAGGCCCCCTCAAGCCTCCCCCCGGGCCCCCCAACCCCACCCCCTATGCCCCACAACCCCCCCTCAGGCCCCCCAACCCCACCCCCCAGGCCCCCCAACCCCCCTCAGCCCCCCCCGGCCCCCCCGCCCCCCACCCAGCAGGCAGCCGCATTGCCGCTCGTAGACCCGCGCCAGCCCCAGCTGCAGCAGCGCCGCCAGGTACAGGGAGCAGCGGGGGGGCGGAGCCCCGGGCGGAGGGGGCGGGTCCTCCCAGCCGCCGCGGCCAATCACGAACGCCATCACCGCCTCGCTAGGGGAGAGCGAGAAGCAAGTGGGCGTGCCCATCGTCCAAAGCCCCGCCCCCTCCCGTTAGCCCCGCCCCTACCACGTGCGCGGCACGTCCACTCCCAGGTACTCCCTGCGCAGGAGCCGCGAGCTGCACGTGGCCGCCAGCCTGCGGGGGGGACACAGCCCCAAAATCACCCCGATTCACCCCAAAACAACCCTCCCCCCCCCCGGCCCCCCCCGTACCAGATGGTGCCGAAGCAGCCGCGGTGCCGCTGCAGCACCTCGGGGTAGTAGAACATGGCGGTGGCCCAAAAACCCCCGGATTTACCCCAAAACTGGGGGGGGGGGAGAGGGTGAAGGGGCCGGAGCCCTCCGGCCGGGGGTGAGAGCGGCGAGGGGGGAGCGTACCCCGAACCCACAGAACCGGGCCCAACACGGGGCGGAGGGTGCGAAGGGAAACCGCCAGGCCAGGCCCAAAGGGAGAGTGATTTGCATAAATTTAAATTAATCGAACGGATTTGCACGTATTTAAATACCCCTCGCTCAAATCAACCGCCTCACCGGTATTATCTCGTAATTTTACCCAAGTTTAACCAAATTCACTCAGTTTCCCCAACGTGCCTGAATTTAAATAACGGGAAGGGGATCTACGGACCCGCTTTTTGCCCCAACCCCCCCCCGAAAGTCCCCAACCTGCCCCCAAACCCAGCAAACAGAGTAAATGACACCAATAACCGACGGCGAACAAGGCGACTCCGGCCCCCAAATCCCGGGAAACGGCCCCAAACCCGGCCCCGCCGGCTCAGCGGGGGCTTCCGCCGCCTCCGCTCAATAAATAAACCTTAAAAACCTCCTGTTCCGGTCACAAATCGGCCCCAAATTCCCGGAACCTTCAACCCCTTCATTTAAATAAGTTAAAAGGTTTGTAAAAAGCCGGAGCACAAACACCCAAAATCCTGGGAATCGGCCCCAACGCCACAGCCCGTGACTAAGCCCGAGGCATTCAGCGCCG
This sequence comes from Rhynochetos jubatus, assembly GCA_027574665.1. Classification (NCBI taxonomy): domain Eukaryota; kingdom Metazoa; phylum Chordata; class Aves; order Eurypygiformes; family Rhynochetidae; genus Rhynochetos; species Rhynochetos jubatus. The sequence goes on from CM050654.1 coordinate 2,150,508, forward strand.
CCGCCTGCCCCCGAGGCCCCCAGCACCCCCCGGGGAACGCCGCTCAACACCCCCCGCGCCCCCTCCTCCTCGTTAATCAATTGGAACCGCCGCTTCTCTCCGCCCGCTCTCGGCTGAGGCTTTTCCCGGGGACGATCAGGCGGCGAACGAGGCGCGATCAGCGAGCGCCGGCGCTGAGGGGAGGCGCGGAGCAGCCAGCTCCCTCCCGCCGCCTTCGCCGCCGCCACCCGGCTGCGCCCAGCGCGCTTGGCGCCCCCCCTGTTTTATAACCTCGCTCCGTCCCGCCCACCCGCCGCCATCCGGCCAATAAACGAGCCGCTCGCCTCGGCGCTCTTAACCAATCAGCGTCACGCTGCCATCGGCCAATTGACGGAGCCGCGGCGGGAAAACGGCGACTAATCGGCGTCTCCTCGAGACCGTCGCGCGGGGTTGAGCCAATGGGAAGCTTTCCCGCCTCTTTGCCGCCGGCCAATCAGCGGGCGCCGCCGCTTTCCCGCTCTTTCGCCTCAGCGTGAGGCAGCGGTTGAGGGGGCCGGGGGGGCCCGCAGCGCCCCGGGAGGAGCCCGACGGGGGAAGACGGCGGCTGCCCACGCGCTGAGAGGGGCTGGGAGGAGTCTTTATTGTGCCCGGACCCGCGGCCTCGGGTGAGTCCTGTGGGGCCGGGGGGCGTGGCTCAGGCTCGCGTAGGGGACACGCAGAGGGGGCCCGCGGCGGCGGGGGCGCTGTCGAGGAGCTGCTGGGCGAAGGCTTGCTCGAGCTGAGGGCGGGGAGGGCGGGCAGTGAGGGGCTGCCCCACGTCCGTGCCCGCTGCCGCGTATACACACGCTGCGCCTCCCCCTCCCCACCTGCAGGACGAGGGTGCGGTTGTGGGGGCCGTCGCGGGGGCCCAGCTCCTGCCCCACGGCCAGCGTCACCCGGTGCTCAGGGCAGGGGGCCAGCCCGGCGCGGTGCTGAGTCACCTCTGGGGAGAGGAGGAGGGGTCAGGGCTGTGGGGCAGGTATAGGGCGACTATGGGGCAGCTGGCGTGGTTGTAGGGCAGTTACAGGGTGACTGAGGGCTCAGATAGGGCACTTAGGGGGCAGTTACAGGACTGCTGGGGGGGTGCCAGTGGAGTGGGTACAGGGCTGTTATGGGGCACTTATAGGGCAGTTCTGGGATACTTATGGGGCACTTAGGGGGCAGCTATGGGATGGCAGCAGGACTGCTATGGGGCAGGTATAGGGCACTTATGGGGCAGCTATGGGGCAGATACAGAGCAGCTATGGGATGGGTACAGGGTTGCTATGGGGCAGGTATAGGGCACTTATGGGGCAGGTACAGGGCAGCGTTGGGTGGGTGCAGGACTGCTATGGGGCAGGTACAGGGCAGCTATGGGATGGGTACAGGGTTGCTATGGGGCAGGTATAGGGCAGGTACAGGGTAGCTATGGGGTACCTATGGGGCAGTTAAGGGATACTGATGAGGTACTCAAGGGGCAGTTATGGGGTACCTCTGGGGCACAGCCCCCCCAGCACTCACCTTCCCGGAAGCGCTGGGCGTCGAAGGCCTGCACCAGCTCCCCCTCCCGCAGGGGCTGCATCCCCTCGCCGGCGTGGGGGGCTCGGCAGTGCAGCCCCAGCCCCCCGGGCGCTCCCCCCCCGGAGCGGCGCCGCAGGAAGAGCCCCCGGTTGGCGCTGGCCACCAGCAGCCCCGGGCGCAGCCCCGCCAGCAGCCGCCCCACGGCCGGGGGGGCGGCTCCAGGCAGCCCCTCGGGGGGGGGCAGCAGCAGCAGGCGGGGCAGCAGCCCCGGGCGGGCCGGGGCCCCGGGGGGCGCGGGGGGGCCCAGCAGGTATTCGCCGGGGGGCAGCCAGCCCTGCCAGGCCAGCGCCCCCCCCAGCCACAGCCGCAGCCCCAAGCTGGCCCCGCCTGCCAGGGAGGGAGGGGTCGGGACACGCCCACCCCCGGGGGGACACGCCCACCCCCGGGGGGACACGCCCACCCCCGGGGGGACACGCCCACCCCCGGGGGGACACGCCCCTGGTGGTGGTTGGGAGAGTGGGGCCAAGTGAAGGGGCGGGGCTAATGGAGTTGGGGGTGGAGCCAGGTGTGGGGATGGGTCATGTGAGGGGTGTGGCCAGGTCAGGGGCGGAGCTAATGTGGAGGGGTGGGCATGAGGGGCAGGACTGGGGGGGTGGGGTCAGCTGTCAGGACCCGGCTGGTGATTGGGCAGGGGGCGTGGTGTAGGGCCGAAGGGCGTGGCTTACCCTGTGCAGGTGGGAGGGGCTCAGGGCTGTCCACCACGATGGTCAGCTTCAGTGGGGCCAGGGGCGGGGCCTCAGCTGGGAGATGGGCGTGGTCAACAGCGCTGGCCCCGCCCCCAGCTCATCTCCCACCGCCCCCCAAGTGCCCCATCTCTCACAGGGGTCTCCGTCCTCCCGGGGGGTCTCCTCCGCCGACGCCTCCTCAGGGCTGGGGGGTGACACCTGGGGGCGGGTGCAGCGGTTTGGGGGCTGCTCCACGCCCCCTCCCCGCCCCCCCACCTCCCCCCCCCCCCACTTACCACGGCACCGTCGCTCTGGGGGTTTCCATCGCCCCCCCCCGCCGTCTCGGGGCTCACTCCCGCCTCCTTCTGGGGCCGCGCGCCCCCGCGCTTGTGGGGCTGCCCGCCTGGGGGGGGACACCGGACGCCTGGGTCCCCTCCCCCCGCGTGTGGGTCTGTCCCCACACCCGTGTCCCCCGGACGTGCCCCCCCCCGGCTGATGGCCCCCCCCCGCCCCGGTTATCGCGGCACGGGCGGTGTCCCACCTCGCGGCGGGGGCGGCGGCAGCAGCCGGTACACCTTGTAGGGCCGCGGCCCGTCGAGGCGGGAGCGCTCGGGCAGCTCCTGGAACTCGGGGCTCTTGTTGAGGGCGCAGCGCAGCCGCGTCTTCCACCCCGCCGGGTCGGGCGGGGCGCCGGGCCGCAGCCGCCCCTTGTACTCCGCCCACGCCTGCGCGGAGCCACCGGTCACGGCGGGCCCCGGCGCGGAAACGGGGACCGGAGGGCCCGGGGGGGGTCCCGCGCCGCCGCTCACCTGGCAGAGGGCCGTGCCCGCCCCGCCCCTGGCCCCGCCCTTCCCGGCGTGCTGCCAGGGGATGCGCAGCGCCGAGCGCGCCGCGTCGTCCCACACCAGCCCCGGGAACCGGCCGCTCTCCGTCTGCGCCACCAGCCACGGCCGCAGCTTCCGCCCGCCGCCGCCCGCCATGCCGGCCCGGGGGGTCGCGGGGGACGCCCGCACCGGGGGCCGCCGCCGCCGCGCTCGCCGCCGCTTCCGGGAAATCACGTGCCCGCGCTCGCCCCGCCTCCTCGGCCCAGCCCCACCCACCACACGCCCACACAGAGGGAGGAGCCGCCTCGTTTATTGCGCCCGCCCCCTCCACGCGCCCGCGAGGAGGCGTGGTCACCGTCGCGGGGGGCGTGTCCCCAGCGGCGCTTCCCGCTCCAGCAGGCGGCGCAGGCGCAGATCGTACTCTTCCTCTTTTTCTTCGGAGGCCCGCGGTGGCCTCCCGCCCGGCAGGTGGCGCTCGGCGGCGGCGTGCAGCTCGGCCGGCGTGTAGAGCGGCGCCGGGTCCAGGCGGTGCTCGTTGATCAGGCGCACCAAGTACTCGGTGTAGTGCCCCCTGCCGGCCGGGAGGTCAGCGCGGCCGCCAGCCGCGCCCCTCGGGGCTTCCCCGCAGCCTCCCCTCACTCACCGGCAGAGTCCCGCGTGCCCCGCGGGGGTCTCCCTGCCGCAGGGCTCGTCCCGCAGCCCCGCCGCCGTCTCCTTCTGCTCCGGCACCCCGCAGCCCCCTGCGCCCACCGTCTCAGCGCCCGCCCCACAGCTGGGGGGGCTGCCCCACACTTGGGGGGCAGGGTGGGCAGAGGGGTGACAGGGCGGGGGGAACCCTACCTCCGGGCACAGGTTGGGCTTCGGCCGGCGGCTCCGTGTCGAAGGGCACTCCCGCTTCCTGGGGGGCAGGGCGGGGGTTAGAGTCACCCCCGGTGACGCACAGCGCCCCCCAAGTGCCCCTGTTGCAGCAAAGTGCCACTCCCAGCTGCCCCCCAGTGACACTCAGCTGCCCCCCAGCGCCCCATCGTGGCAAACTGCCCCGCAGGGACCAGCATCTGCCCCACAGAACCCCCCGAGCGCCCCCAAACCACCCCTAAGACCCCCCTCCGCCGCCCCCCAGCGCGGGCGCACCTGGAGCAGGCGCTGCAGCCGAGGGGGCTCCCAGTCGCGCAGGTAGAAGAGGCAGTCGCGGGGGTGGTGGCCGTGCAGGGACCCCCGCAGGGGACAGTCCCGCTCCGGGCAGCGCTGAGGCACAGTCAGCCCCACGGCGGCCCCAGGGGTGCCCCTACCCCATAGGGACCCCCCTGTACCCCACAGGGACCCCCCAAGACCACCCCCACCTCCCCCATAGAGACAGCCCTACAGACACGCCCTTGCCCCAGAGGGACCCTGCACCCCATAGAAACACCCCTAGTGACACCCCCTTGCCCCATAGGGATCCCTCAGTCCCATAACTTCCCCCAGAGATGCCCCAAAGGCTGCCCCAAAGAGCCCAACCCACCCTACGGCCCCCCCCGAGATCCCACCACCCCCCACAGGACCCACCCCACACCCTGTAACACCCCACAGAGCCCCCCACACACTCCCCAGGACCCCCCCCAGCCCCATAGGGAACACACCCCATGACCTTCACCGGGATCTCTCCTGCCCCATAACGCCCCACAGCAGCCCCGTTACACCCCCAGCCCCACAGGGCCACCCCATGGATCCCCCCCAGCCCCACTCACGTCCTTGGCATGGAAGGGGCCATAGCAGCCGCTGCAGAAGTGGTGGCGGCACTGGGAGCACTGGAAGTGCATGCAGCCCCCCCGGGCCAGCGCGTACCACACCCCGCACTGCGGGCACGCTATGGGGCAGCCGTGGGGCAGGGTGAGGCCTCCGAGCCACCCCATGGGGCACGGCCCTCCCCCCCCCACCCCTACGCCCCCCCGACCCCAGCGCCATGGGGCACCCACCGATGCCGTGCTCCTGCAGGAAGGCCGCCAGCCCCACGGGCGGCGCTTGGGGGTCGCGGGCGCTCAGCCAGGCCCCGAACTCGGCGCAGGAGAGGGTCCCGTGCTGGGGGTCCCACTGCCGGGGGGAGGGGGCATGGTGTCACCGTGGCCGCCCCATGGGGACGTCTGGCCGCCCCACAGCCTTCCCGTGGGCCTCGCACCCCATGGCAAACCCATACTGCCCCATTGACACCCCACAGGGCCTTCTATCACCCCATGGGGACCCACAGCCACCCCATAACCCCCTCCCCCCCCCCTGAGAAATCCCCATACTGCCCCATAGGACCCCCATCACCCCCTACTGCCCCACCTCCTCCTCCCCAGCGCCCCACAGCTGCCCCTCCTTCAGCCCCAAGCTGCACCCAGTCCCACATCACCCCCCGGCCCAGCCCCACACCGGGCGCTGGCAGCGGGGGCAGAAGCTCTGCTGGCACTGGGGACACTGCGCCGGGCCTTGCTCCGCCTCGAAGATGAACCCAAACGAGCACTGGAAGGGGATGTGGGGCAGGTGTGGGTCAGCCCCACACCTGCCCCACATCCCCTCCCTTCCCCCCTCCAGCCCCACAGACCCTCCCCACCCCCTCCCCAGCACTCTGAGCCCCAGTGACCTGTTCAAGCCAGGCCCCTCACACCCCCCCAGCCCCACAGCCGCCCCACAGCTGCCCCACACCTGGATGCACCAGATGAACTTGGGGTCGCGCATCAGCTCCAGCTCCGTCAGCTTCTGGGTGAAGAGCTGATAGGTGTCGGGCTCCAGGCACTGCCGCAGCTGCGGGGGCAGATGTGGGGTGAGGTAGGGCGCGGCGGGGCGGGGCAGGGTGTGGCGGGGCAGGGCATACCTGGATGTCGAGGGTGGAGAAGTAGGAGAGGCGCTGGGCATCGTCGGCCAGGTCGGGGCGGGCGCAGGCGGGACACACCAGGTCGCCCACCCCCCGCTCCTTCACGGCGATGGTGAAGTGGAGCCGGAAGCACTCGGGGCACAGCGGGCACTCGCAGGAGGTCAGCCACTGCATCTGCCTCGGCCACGCCCCCGTGTCAGCCCACGGCCACACCCCCCCAGCGGGACACGGCCGGGAGCAGGACCTGCTGGCACTTGGGGACCCGCCCTCATTCACACCAGGCCCTGCCCACAGCCTCAGACCACGCCCAGGTTTGCCTGGACCTGCCCTCATTCACACGAGGCCCCACCCACAGCCTCAGGCCACACCCAGGCTTGCTTGGCCCGCCCTCATTCACACCAGGCCCCGCCCACAGCCTCAGGCCATGCCCAGGCCCTGCTTGCACCCGCTCTCATTCACACCAAGCCCCGCCCACAGCTTCAGGCCACGCCCAGGCTTGCTTGGACCCGCCCTCATTCACACCAGGCTCCGCCCCCAGCCTCAGGCCATGCCCAGGTTTGCTTGGACCCGCCCTCATTCACACCAGGCCCCGCCCACAGCCTCAGGCCACGCCTAGGCCCTGCATGGACTTGCTGCCATTCACAACCAGGCCCCGCCCCCCACCCCCCCCAGCCACCCCCAGGCCCCTCTTGGACCTGCAGTCATTCACCCCCTGGCCCCGCCCACCATTCCCCCCAGGCCCTACCTGGTGGCGGGGCAGCCCCCAGCCGCAGACGGCGCACTCGCAGCGCAGGCGGCGCCGCAGGGCCTGGCGGTCGGGGCAGCGCCCCACGGCCTCCACCAGCTCCCCCAGCCCCAACGGGGGAGGGGTGCGGCCCGGCACAGGGTTGGGGGGGGCACGGCCCAGCCCCAGCTCCCGCCCCAGCGTGGCCACCAGCTGCGCCCGGCCCCAGCTCGCCAGCCCCAGCTCCGCCAGCGCCCGCCGCACCAGAGCCTGCGGGGGAGGGGGGCACCAGTGACCCGCTGACCCTCCCCAGAGTCCCCCTAGTCACCACAGCCCCCTCCCAGCCACCCCTGACCCCCCCCAGTCACCATAACCCTCTCCCAGTAACCTCCCAGTACCATCAGCCCCCGTCCCACTGACACCCCAGTGACCCCAGAGCCCCTCCCACTGACCTCAAACCCCCGCCCAGTGACCCCAGAGCCCCCCCAGGGACCCTGAACCCCCACCCAGTGACCCCAGAGCCCCCCAGTAACTCCACCTCCCTCCCAGTAAGCCCTCCCAGTCACCCAAAAAACCATCCCAGCCCCTCCCAAGCCCCTCCCACTACTCCCAGTAACCCCCAGCCCCCTCCCAGTCCCCACCAGTGCCCCCCAGTCTCCTCCCAGTAACCCCGTAGCCCCCCCCAGCACACCTGCTGGTCGGGGCAGTCGAAGTCGAGGGGGGGCTGCTGGGGGTCCCAGAGGCGGCGCTGGAAGGGCTCCAGGCGCCGGCGCTGCAGGTCGCCCAGCGCCCCCCACACGTCCCCCCCGTTCTGGTAGAGGGCGGCGGCCGCCACCCCCCGCTCCGCGAAGCCCAGCGCCGCCAGCGCCCGCAGCTGCAGACCCCCCCGCCCCAGTCAGCACCAGTACAAACCAGTAACGGACATCCTCCCCAACCCAGTCCCACCCTGAGCCCCCTGCAGCCCAGCACCCACCCGTAAGGGACAGTCCCCTGCCCCCAGTACACACCAGTATGGCCCAGTGCCACCTGCGTGCCTCGGGGGGAGTCCCGCGCACCCCCCAGTAGCTCCCAGTAAGCCCAGTGTGCCCCAGTGCCCCCCATCGGGCTCCCAGCCCCTGCCCTGGGAGAGCCTGGCTGCCACGCCCCCAGCCCCAAACCACGCCCCCAGCCCCAAACCACGCCCCCAGCCCCACCACTGACTTATCAGCAATAGGGGAAGGGAGCCCCGCCCACACACAAAGCACCTGTCCCCTGGAAAGCCACGCCCCCAGCAAACTGCAGGGCCACGCCTCCACATTAAACTCCACCCCATCGTCTAAGCCACTCCCCCTAAATAAATGACTGTAGGTGGAGCCCCGCCCTCATACAGCCAAACTGCCCTTTCAGGTCATTTGCAGCCACTGCCCCAGCCACGCCCCCACCCATCTATGAAGCCCCACCCCACCTGCTAAGCCACGCCCCCAGCCCTGTGGCCATGCCCCACACCAAATGACTTCAATTAAAGCTCCTCCCCACCAAGCCACACCCATACCAACACACCCCTGCCACACGGCCACGCCCCCAGCCATATAACGCCACCTATCCACAAAGCTCCACCCCATCAAGCCACGCCCCCTTCACCAACCACAAGCTTCCTTGCCCATCCTACAGGGACATGCCCCCTGTCCTGTAGCTCCGCCCCTACGGTGGAAGCTCCGCCCCATAATCTATGCCATGCCTCCCAGCCAGCCCCGCCCCCTCCCCACCAAGCCCCGCCTACCTGCCGCCGGCGGGCGCCCAGCAGGGCCTGGAGGGCACGCGGGGGGTGGGCGTGGGCGCGGGCCCAGGCGCGGGCGGCCTCGCGCAGCGACAGGGCCCCCAGCGGCCCCCCCGGCTCGGCCGCCCCCTGCCGCCCCGCCTCCGCCACCAGCGCCCCCAGCGCCGCCCCGAGACCCGCCCGCGCCCGCCCCACCGCAGCCCCCGCGGGGCCCCCCAGCGCCGCCGCCTCCGCCACCACTGCCTCCGCCGGCACGCCCTGCGCCTCCGCCGCCTGGGGGGGACACGGCGCTCAGGGGGCGGCTCTGGGGACCCCCACCCTCCTGGGGACACCCTTGGGGACCCCAGGACCCTGCCACCACCTTGAGGACGCCCCCAGGGACCCCCCAGACCCCTTGGGGACACCCTTGAGGACACCAAGACACCCACCACTCCCTTAGGGACCCCCCCAGGGACCCCTGCACCCTGGGGACACCAGGACCCCCCTTACCACCTTGAGGACACCCCCCAGGGACCCTCCGACCCTTGGGGACCCCGACCACCACCCCAAGGACCTCCCCCCCCAACCCCTTAGGGACACCCTTGAGGCCACCAGGACCCCCCCATTGCCTTGTGGGCCCCCTCCCCCCCAGTGAGTGCCCCCACCCCCCCAGTGAGTGCCCCCACCCCGTGGGGACCCCCCCAGGGTCGCAGCTCACCCTGACGAGGGCGACGACGCGCAGCCCGTCCTCCCGCAGCCGCTGCTGCCGCCGCCGCTCAGCCTCTTGGGAGGGGGAGAGGGCGGCGGGGGGGGGGCGCGGGAGACCCCCCCACACTTCCCGGTGCCACCACCGCGGGGCTGGGGGGGCCGGGGGGGCCCAGCGTGTCCCCCCCGCTGCGGTGGCAGACGCCGCAGACATGCCCTGAGCCCTGGTTCCAGTAGGTGCAGTGGGGGCACTGCCAGCCCTGGGGGGGGGGGGGGGGGGGTCAGCGCTGCCCCTGGGGCCTCCCCCACACCCCCCCCAAACGTGGGGACCCCCAGCACTGACCTGTGGGGCGGGGGGGGGCCGGCGGGCGAGGCGGGGGCGCTCGCAGACCCCGCACAGGACGCTGGGGCCGGGGTTCAGGAAGGTGCAGGAGGCGCAGGCCCAGCCCCCCCCGTCGGTGCTGCTGGGGGGCTGCCCCATAGCGCCGGGGGGCTGGCCGGGGCCATAGGGCTGCGGGGGGGGCGAGGAGCTGCGGGAGCAGAGAGTGAGACCCTGGAGGTGCTGGTGACCCCCCCGGCAGCGCTATGGGGGCCGTGGGGCAGGCGGGGGGGGGCTGTACGTTACCTGAGGTCCCCCTGGGGGGTGCAGGAGGGACGGGGCTGGCGGGGGGCTGTGCCACCTGGGGGGGCAGGGGCAGGACCCTTAGCACCAACAGGGGCCCCTATAGACCCCCACACCTCCCCTGGCCCTACGGCAGGGCCTACAGACCCCCCCAACCCCCCCCAGCCCTACAGACCCCCACACCTCCCCTGGCCCTATGGCAGGGCTTACAGACCCCCCCAACCCCCCCAGCCCTACAGACCCCCACACCTCCCCTGGCCCTATGGCAGGGCTTACAGACCCCCCCAACCCCCCCAGCCCTACAGACCCCCACACCTCCCCTGGCCCTACGGCAGGGCTTACAGACCCCCCCAACCCCCCCCAGCCCTACAGACCCCCACACCTCCCCTGGCCCTATGGCAGGGCTTACAGACCCCCCCAACCCCCCCAGCCCTATAGACCCCCACACCTCCCCTGGCCCTACGGCAGGGCTTACAGACCCCCCCAACCCCCCCCAGCCCTACAGACCCCCACACCTCCCCTGGCCCTACGGCAGGGCTTACAGACCCCCCCAGCCCTACAGAACCACCACCCCCCCCCCAGCCCCCCCCAGCCCTTATAGAACCCACCCCCCAGCCCCTACAGACCCATCCAACAGCCTGTAGAGCCCCCCTTTAGCCCCCCCCAGCAACTGATCCCCTACAGCCCCCCCACAGCTCCCCTGTGCCCCCCCGTACCTGCAGGTCCGTCCCCATCAGTCAACGGCAGCGCGTCAGGCACCAGCGGCCCCTGGGGGGAGCCCCGCGCAGTTCACACCAGTACAAACCAGTATGGACCAGTACAGCCCAGTGCGCTGCCCTGCTCCCCCAGCCCCCCCCAACGGTACCTCCCAGTCCCGCCATACACTGTCCCCAGTCCCTCCCAGTCCCCCCCAGTACGCCCAGTCCCGCCATACACCCCCCCCAGTCCCGCCATACACCGTCCCCACTCACCACGCCCCCCCCTGCCAGGATGTTGGTGAAGAACTGGGGGTTCGGGTGCTGGTTCTAGGGGGGAGAGGAGAGTCAGAGCCCGCCCAGTGCCCCCAGTACGTCCCAGTGCCCCTACACACCTTCCCAGTGCCCCTCCCCATGCCGCCAGTCCCTCCCAATGACACCCAGTTTATCCCCATCCCATGCCTGTCCCCCCCAGTGATCCCCCAGTGCCCCCCCAGCTCATCCCCATCCATCCCAATGACCCCCTGTGCCCCCCAGTTTATCCCTGTCCCCCCCAGTGACCCCCCAGTGGACCCCCCAGTTTACCCCATCCCTCCCAATGACCCCCCGTGCCCCCCAGTTTACCCCATCCCCCCAGTGGACCCCCCAGTTTATCCCCGTCCCCCCCAGTGAGCCCCCCAGTGGACCCCCCCGTTCACCCCATCCCCCCCAATGACCCCCCAGTGGACCCCCCAGTTCACCCCATCCCCCCCAATGACCCCCCATGCCCCCCAGTTTACCCCATCCCCCCGAGTTTATCCCCATCCCCCCCAATGACCCCCTGTGCCCCCCAGTTTACCCCATCCCCCCCAGTTTATCCCCAGTGGACCCCCCAGTTTACCCCGTCCCCCCCAACGACCCCCGTGCCCCCCCAGCTCGTCCCCGCTCACGGCCAGCAGCAGGTCCAGCTCGGCGCGCAGCAGCAGGACGTCGGCGGTGACGGCGGCCACGCGGGGGCCGTGGGGAGCCCCCTCCCCCGGGGGGAAGCTCAGCCCCTCGCCCGTCTCCTCCGTGTAACCCAGCAGCCGCAGCACCCCCCGGCCCCCCTGCGGGGGTCAGCGTCACCGGGGGGGACTGAGGGGAGCGGGGACCTGCAGGGGGGCCTGGGGACCTATAGGGCCCCTACACAGGGGTACTGGGGGGCCACAGGGGGTACTGGGGAGGGATACTGGGGAGCCATAGGGGGTACTGGGGACCTATAGGGCCCCTAGACAGGGGTACTGGGGGGCCATAGGGGGTACTGGGGGGGTACTGGGGGGCCATAGGGATCCTAGACAGGGATACTGGGGGGCCACAGGGGGTACTGGGGAGCCATAGGGATCCTAGACAGGAAGGAATACTGGGGGGCCATAGGGGGTACTGGGGGGGGTACTGGGGAGCCATAGGGATCCTAGACAGGAAGGAATACTGGGGGGCCATAGGGGGTACTGGGGGGGGTACTGGGGAGCCATAGGGATCCTAGCCAGGGATACTGGGGAGCCATAGGGGGTACTGGGGGGGGTACTGGGGAGCCATAGGGATCCTAGCCAGGGATACTGGGGGGCCATAGGGGGTACTGGGGGGGGGGGTACTGGGGAGCCATAGGGATCCTAGCCAGGGATACTGGGGAGCCATAGGGGGTACTGGGGGGGGTACTGGGGAGCCATAGGGATCCTAGACAGGGATACTGGGGGGCCATAGGGGGTACTGGGGGGGGTACTGGGGAGCCATAGGGATCCTAGCCAGGGATACTGGGGAGACATAGGGAGTACTGGGGGGGGTACTGGGGAGCCATAGGGATCCTAGACAGGGATACTGGGGGGCCATAGGGGGTACTGGGGGGGGGTACTGGGGAGCCATAGGGATCCTAGCCAGGGATACTGGGGAGCCATAGGGGGTACTGGGGAGCCATAGGGATCCTAGACAGGGATACTGGGGGGCCATAGGGGATACTGGGGGGGGTACTGGGGAGCCATAGGGATCCTAGCCAGGGATACTGGGGAGCCATAGGGGGTACTGGGGGGGGTACTGGGGAGCCATAGGGATCCTAGACAGGGATACTGGGGGGCCATAGGGGATACTGGGGGGGGTACTGGGGAGCCATAGGGATCCTAGACAGGGATACTGGGGGGCCATAGGGGATACTGGGGAGCCATAGGGATCCCAGACAGGGATAGTGGGGAGCCATAGGGGATACTGGGGAGCCATAGGGCCCCTAGACAGGGATACTGGGGAGCCATAGGGGATACTGGGGAGCTATAGGGCCCCTAGACAGGGATACTGGGGTGCCATAGGAGGACCCTAGACAGGGATACTGGGGTGCCATAGTGAGTACTGGGGACCTATAGGGCCCCTAGACAGGGATACTGGGGTGCCATAGGGACCCCAGACAGGGATACTGGGGAGCCATAGGGACCCCAGACAGGGATACTGGGGAGCCATAGTGGATACTGGGGACCTATAGGAACCCCAGACAAAGGTATCAAGGATCTATAGGAAACACTAGAGCTCTATAGGAACACATAGAGATTCTGGGCAGGGGTACTGGAAACCTATGGGGGATACTGGAGGCCTACAGGGATCCTAGCCGAGGACTTGGAACTGTGGGGGGTACTGCAGCCCTGCAGGAGGGCCCTGGGCCCCCAGACAGGGACACCGGCACCTGTAGAGGGGTGTCGGGGTCCCGCAGAGCCCCCGGACAGGGACACCGGCACCTGTAGAGGGGTGTCGGGGTCCCGTAGAGCCCCCGGACAGGGACACCGGCACCTGTAGAGGGGTGTCGGGGTCCCGCAGAGCCCCCAGACAGGGACACCGGCACCTGTAGAGGGGTGTCGGGGTCCCGTAGAGCCCCCGGACAGGGACACCGGCACCTATAGAGGGGTGTCGGGGTCCCGCAGAGCCCCCGGACAGGGACACCGGCACCTATAGAGGGGTGTCGGGGTCCCGCAGAGCCCCTGGACAGGGACACCGGAACCTATAGAGGGGTGTCGGGGTCCTACAGGGTGGCACTGGCCCCCCAGACACGGACATTGGGGGACCTACGGGGGTGCCCTGGAGCGTAATGGGAGTCGTAACCAGGGGCGCTGGGGGTCTGCAGGGGAAGGCTGGGGACACGCCGGGAGTCTGTGGCCCTATAGGGTGGAACGGGGGTCCTGTGGGGGGTGCAGGGGTTCCCCATCAGGTAACGGGGTGCTACAGCAGAACGCACGGGGGTCCCAGGGGGCGAGGGGTCCGGCGGGGGGACAGCGGAGACCTACAGGGTGGGGCTGGGGTCCTGCAGGGACCTACCGGGGTGCTGCCGCGATCGGGGGGCGCTCGGGGGTACCTGCACGGCGCCGACGGTGCTGCGGAAGACGGGGTTGCCGAAGCGGACGGCGCGCCAGTGCCGGGGGGGCCGGGGCTGCAGCAGGTTCCGCCCGTACTTCTCCAGGATGCTCAGCGCCGTCCGCAGCTCGCCCAGCCCCCGCGGCGGCGCCCCCGCCTCCTGGGGGGGGGTGGGGGGGGTGGGTCAGCGCCCCGAGCGCACCCTGCCCCCCCCGCCCCACCCCATCCCCCCCCGGTACCAGGCGGAGGTTGTCCCGCAGCAGCCGGGGCCCCGTCCAGGTGCCGGCACTTGGCGGGGGGGGGCACGGGGACCCCCACAAGCGGGCCCAGCTCGCTCGGCGTCGCCTCCCCGGGGTCCCGGGGATCAGAGCGGCCTCCAGCGCCGCCCGCAGCGCCGCGAGGGTGCGGGGGGGGGGACCCCCCCGTCGATCGGTACCGGGGGGCGCGGGTCGGCCTCGTCCGCCATCGCCTGCGGGGGAGGAGGGGGGTCACGGGGGTACCGCCACGGGGGGGCGGCCCTCAGCGGGGGTCCCCAGGGGGCCCGTGTCCCACCCACCCCCCACAATAACCCGGGGGGGGCTGCAGGGGGTCCCGGGCCCCCCGCGCCCCGGTGCCCCTTCCCGGGGCTTGGCCCTGTCAGGAAGCGATCCCGGGCCCCCCCGGCGTGTCCCCGTGTGAGGGCGGCCCGGGGCGGGTCTGTGAGGCTCCGGGGGGGTGGGGGCAGCACACCGGGGAGCCCCGGCCTACCTCGGGGCCCGGGGGCGGGGAGAGGCGGCGGCGACACCGACCGCCCAGGCCGGCGGCGCCGTGAAAATGGCGGCGGCGGCGGCGCCTTGAGGGCAGCGAAGCGGCTTCCCGCCCGGCTGACGTCACGCGGCCACGCCCCCGAACGGGCCGCCCTCACCCGCCATGGCGCCGCCGCGCCGCGCATGCGCCGCCGGCGCCCTTCGGGCCTGGCCGACCGCCGGGCGGCCCGCACCCGGCATGGCGGGGGCGCGGCGTCGATGGCTCCGCCCCTTCCGCGCCGGCGCGGCCCCGGCCCCGCCCCTTCCCCCCGTCTCTCCTCGGGCCACCATGATGGCGGCGGCGGCGGCCCCCGCGGCTCCGGCCGCTCCTGCGGGCCCTGCGGGCGCAGGTGAGCCGGGGGCGGGGGGGGGCCTGGGCGGTGACGTCGCGACGCGCCCGTGATGTCACGCCGCCCCTCTCCGCGTCTCTTCCCTCCTCGCGTCTCTGCCCTCGTCCCGAGACTCTTTCCCGCACTTTTGAATGAATGACGTCACGGACGGCCGTGACGTCACGCCCCCCCGCACTTACCGGGGAGGGGTGGAGGCGTGTTGCCCTCCGTTGTGACGTCATGGAGGTGACGACCTTGCTGGAGTGAGGTCACGCAGGGCTTTTCCCCTGGGCGGCTGGGGGCGAGCGCTGATGATGTCATGGCGTGGGCTGTGACGTCACGTGGTCCGCTTCCCCTCCCCCTCCAGATCCCGCGGGGGCCCCACTGGCCCCGGAGACCCCCCCTGGGGCTGGGCCCCGCCCCCCGGGCCCTCGCCACCCGCCAGTGCCCAGGTGAGGGGGGGCTCTGGGGGCGATTGAGGCCCTGGGGGGCTGTGGGGCGGGGGGGGGCACAACCTGATCCCTCGGGGGGCAGGGGGGGGCACAACTTGATCCCTGGGGGCCGTGGGGCAGGGGGGGCACAACCTGATCCCTCGGGGGGGCAGGGGGGGCACAACCTGATCCCTCGGGGGGCGGGGGGGGCACAACTTGATCCCTGGGGGGGCCGTGGGGCAGGGGGGGGCAGGGGGGGCACAACCTGATCCCTGGGGGGGCTGGGGGGGGGGGGGCACAACCTAATCCCTGAGGGGCCGTGGGGCGGGGGGGCTGGGGGGGCACAACCTGATCCCATGGGGGGGCCGGGGGGCAGGGGGGGGCAGGGGGGGGCACAACTTGATCCCTGGGGGGGCCGTGGGGCAGGGGGGGCAACAACCTGATCCCTCGGGGGGCAGGGGGGGCACAACTTGATCCCTGGGGGGGCCGTGGGGCAGGCTGGGGGGGGGGCACAACCTGATCCCTGGGGGGCCGTGGGGCAGGGGGGGGCAGGGGGGGCACAACCTGATCCCTGGGGGGCTGTGGGGCAGGCTGGGGGGGGGGCACAGCCTGATCCTGGGGGGGCCGTGGGGCAGGGTGGGGGCTGTGGGGGGCGACAGGGCAGGTTTGGGGGGCTGTGGGGCAGACCTCCCCCCTAACATCCCCCGCTCTCCCCCTCCCCAGGCAGCCACCCCATCCCCCACAGCCCCCGTGGGGCAGGAGCCCCCCGCCGTGGGGCATACAGAGCCCGCCGGGGGGCCGAGCCCCCCCGCCGTGGGCCAGGACCCCCCCGCCGCGACTCTAGACACCCCCGCCGTGGGGCTGGAGGGGGAGGTGCGGCTGGAGGAGCTGGGGCTGGGGGCCTTCACCCCCGTGGGGCTGGTGCAGAACTTCCTCCAGTTCCTGCACCTGGACGTGGGGCTGCCGTGGTGGGGGGCCATCGCCGTGGGTGAGTGGGGCCGGGGGGGGGGCTCTGTGGGGCCGGGGGAGGGGTCCGTGCGCCCCCCCTGACCCCCCCGTGCCCCCCCAGGGACGCTGGGGGCCCGCCTGGCGCTGCTGCCGCTGCTGGTGCGGGGGCAGAGGGAGGCCGCCCGCCTGGCCACCCACGTCCCGCAGCTCCAGCTCCTGTCCCAGCGCCTGGCCGAGGCCCGGCGGGGCACCGACCAGTTCCAGGGTAGGCGGGGCGGGGGCGGGGCTGGGGGAGGGGGCGGGGCCTGGGGGTGTTTGCTGCAGGCTAAAGGGGCTCGGGGAGGGGGCGGGGCTTCTGAGGGGGGAGTGTCATGGGCGTGGCCATCGGGAAGTGGGCGGGGGCTCTAAGGGGGCAGGTGGTGCTTTCTGGTGGCCTCTGGTGGAGGGGGTGGGGCCTAGGAGCTGTGGGCGTGGTCATCTGGGAAGGGGGAGTGGCCTCAAGGCATGGGTGGAGGAGCTTGGAGCAGGGCTCTGGGAAGTGGGTGGGGCTTCTAGAGAGGGGCGGGGTCGGCAAAGGGGCGTGGCTTCCAGGGAAGGGCAGGGCAATATGGCTTGTGTCAAGCAGCGGGTGGGGACTCTGAAAGGGGGCGGGGCCTCTGGGGTGGGACTGTGCTCCAGGGTGGAGATGGGCCTTATGGTGTAGGGGCGGGGCCTCAGCGCTGGGGGGCGGGGTCTTGCCAGTGGGGGCGTGTCTGGCTGAGAGGGGGCAGGGCCTCATGGCTGGGGGTGGAGCCTGAGGGTGTTTTGTTTCGGGCTGGGCTGGTGGTGGGGGCGGAGCCAGTTGTGGGTGGAGCTTAGAGTGTGGAGGCGATGTGGGCGTGGCTTGCCTTGGGGCGGGGCTTATATTAAAGCGTCGGTCACCCCTTTGCTACGGGTGGGGGGAAGGCGGATTTTGGGAAAGGGTGGGTCCGTGGGCAAGGGGGCGGGGCTTGCGCGCCCTGAAGCCCCGCCCCCGCAGTGGCCCGCGCCTACTCGGAGCTGGCGGCCTACCAGAAGCGCCACGACGTCAACCCCCTGCGCGGCTTCCTGGTGCCCCTGGTGCAGGTGAGGGGGGCGCGGGGGGGGGGCGGCCCCTACGCTCCCGGCCCCGCCCCCTCGCTGACGGCCCCGGGGGGTGTCGCGCAGACCCCCCTCTTCGTCTCCTTCTTCCTGGCGCTGCAGAAGATGGCGGCGGCGCCGGTGCCGGGGCTGCACCGGGGGGGCCTGGCCTGGTTCCCCGACCTGGCGGCCCCCGACCCCTACTACGTCCTGCCCCTCCTGGTCACCGCCTCCACCCTGGCTCGTCCTCGAGGTGCTGGGGGCTGGGGCAGGCCCTACGTAAACGCTGGGGGGGCTGGGTTTGTGTAGGGCCTGTGGAAACACGGAGGGGGCAGGGGGGTTGTGTAGGCCCTACGTAAACAATTGTGGAGGGCGAGGGGTTTGTGTAGGCCCTGTGTAAACCTTGGGGGGGTGGGGAGTGGGTGTAGGCCCTACGTAAACACCTGGGGGATAGAGAGTTTGTGTAGGCCCTATGTAAACACTCGGGGGTGGGTGTTTTGTGTAGGCCCTACGTAAACCCTTGGGGGGCGAAGAGGAGTGTGTAGGCCCTACCTAAACACCTGGGAGGTGGAGGGTTTGTGTAGGACCTACATAAATTCCTGAGGAAGTGGGGGTTTGTGTAGGCCCTACATAAACGCTCGGGGGGGTCCGTGTAGGCCCTAGGCAAACGGGGCGGGGCTCCGCAGCCCCCCTGAGCGTGTCCCGCCCGCAGGTGGGGGCGGAGACGGGCGTGGCCAGCCCGGGGGCGGGGGCGGTGCGGCAGCTCCTGCGCCTCCTGCCCCTCTGCTTCCTGCCCTTCATCCTGCACTTCCCCCACGGTGAGGGGGCGGGGCGGGGCCGGCTGGGCTGAGGCTCGGCTGGGGGCGGGGCCGGCTGGGCTGAGGCTCGGCTGGGGGGCGGGGGCCGGCTGGGCTGAGGCTCGGCTGGGGGCGGGGCCGGCTGGGCTGAGGCTCGGCTGGGGGCGGGGCCGGCTGGGCTGAGGCTCGGCTGGGGGCGGGGCCGGCTGGGCTGAGGCTCGGCTGGGGCGGGGCCGGCTGGGCTGAGGCTCGGCTGGGGGCGGGGCCGCTGGGCTGAGGCTCGGCTGGGGCGGGGCCGGCTGGGCTGAGGCTCGGAAGGGGGCGGGGCTGGCTGGGCTAAGGCTCGGAAGGGGGCGGGGCGGCTGGGCTGAGGCTCGGCTGGGGGCGGGGCCGGCTGGGCTGAGGCTCGGAAGGGGGCGGGGCCGGCTGGGCTAAGGTTCTGCAGGGCAGGGGGCGGGGCCTCTGATGGGGTGGGGCGTTTGGCTGGGGGAGGGGCTTTCTGGGCTGCTGGGCGGAGCTTGTGAGCAGTGGGAGGAGTCTGCATGCTGGGGGTGGGGCTTTTGGGAGCTGCCTGCATTGCGTGAGTCCTCCTTGGGGGCGTGGTCTCGCCCGTGTGGGCGTGGCCTCCCGGGGGCGTGGCCCTGGGGCTATCTGCCTCCCATACACACGCGGTGGGGGGGCACACGCACCCCCATGCCCCGCCCTCGTGGGCGTGTCCAGCCGCTGAGTGGGCGTGTCCCGCGGGCAGGCGGTGTTCACCTATTGGCTGACGTCCAACGCCTTCAGCCTGGCGCAGACGGGGCTGCTGCGGGTCCCCGCCCTCCGCGCCCGCCTGGGTGTGCCCCCCCCCGGGCCCGCCCCCCCCAGCACCCCCAGATCCCCCCGGGGCATCCTGGGGCGCCTGCGGCAGGGTGAGTGCGGGGGGGCTGTGAGGGGTCATTGGAGATTTGGGGGGGCTGTAGGGTTCTGGGGGGTGGGGGGCATAGAGGAGTTGGGGGGCTGTAGGTGGAATTGGGGAGAGTGCAGAGGAGCTGGGGGGGTCACGGGGGATTTGGGGGGGCTGGAGGGAGGCTGGGGGGCTATAGGGGGCTGCGGGGGGATCTGGGGGAGGCTGTAGGGGGGCTGTTGGAGGGCTGGAGGGATCACAGTCTGGGGGGGGTGGGGGGGCTATAGGGGGGCTGAGGGGGCATGCAGGATTTGGGGGGCCATAGGGGTGATGCAGTGGGTGCAGAGGGGCTGGGGGGTCGTGGGGGATTTGGGGGGGCTGGAGGGGGGTGGGGGTGTTATGGGGGGTCACAGGGTGCTCTGGGGGTGGGTTATGGTGGGTTGGGGGGACTCAGCGTCCGGGGGGGGGGGGGGCTGGAGGGGGGTCTTTGGGGTTATAGGGGGGCTGGGAGGGATCACGGGGGGGCTGGAGGGGGTTGAAGTGGTTATGGGGGGGATCTTTGGGGTTTAGGGGGAGCTGGGGGGGGTTCGGGGGGGGGGTTGAAGGCGTTACGGTGGTTTGGGGGGCTACAGAGTCAGTGGGGGGGCCTTGAGGTATTAGGGGGGGCTGAGGGAGGCCCGTGGGGGCTCTTTGGGGTTCAGGGGGGGCTGTTGGGGATCACAGCCTGCTGGGGGGTGTTATGGGGGGGCCGTGGGGTGGCCATAGGGGGTCACAGGGGGCTGGAGGGGGGTTATGGTGGTTTGGGGTGGACTCAGCGCCCTTGGGGGTCTCGGGGGTGCCGGGGGGGCGCGCTCTGACCGGGGGGGCCCCGCAGAGTGGCGGGAGGCGCAGGCGACGCAGCGCAGCGAGGAGCGACAGTGGCGCGTGCGGCACCACCTGGACGTGGCGGCCAAGGGTGAGCGGGGCACCGGGGGGGTGGGGGAGTGGGCTCACCGCGGGGGGGTCCCTGGCCCCGTGGGGAGGGGTCACACCCGGCCGACCCCCCCCCCCCCCCCCGACTCTCCCCTCTCTCCCCAGGGCCGTTGAGGCAGACCTTCGCCCACAACCCGCTGGCTCCGCCCCCTCCCGCCCCCCCGGCCCCCCCCAAGCGCCCATGGAAGGAGACCCTAGGCTGAGGGGGGGGGGGGGCACCCCAATAAACACCCTCCCACCCGGGATCACGCCTCTGTCTCGGTTCTGGGGGGGGGTCTCAGCCCCGGGGATGGGGGTCCCGCTGTGGTTTGGCGCCGCGCGGCTTCCGTACGGCGGCGCGTGGTGGCTGTGCCGTACAACATGGCGGCGCTCGCGGGCGGAAGAGACTCGCCGCCCGCACGTGACCGCGGCCGCGGTCACGTGCGGGCGGCGCGTCACTTCCGCCCGCGGCCATGGCGGCGAGCAGGATCATGCGGATCGGTACGGATCGGCGGGGGGGGGGGGGGGGGAGGGGGGCGGCGGGGGGGCTGCGCGGAACGGGACCGGCGGGGGGCGGGGCTGGGAGGAGGGGGCGTGGCCTGGGGCGGGTTTGGGGCTGGCGGTGGCGCAGGTAAAGCGCTGTGGGCGGGGCTAATGGGAGTTGGGGGCGTGGCCTGCGGGCGAGGGGCGGGGTATGGCGTGTGTGGCGCGCTGTGGGCGGGGCTAGTGGGATTGGGGGCGGGGCCCCGGCTGTAGCGTGCGGTTTGGGGCGTGGCTAAGACTTGGGGGCGTGGCTTCGTCGTGAGACGGTCTTAATGCGTGGGGGCGTGGTGGGCGGAGCTATGGGGGGAAGTGGGCGTGGTTAACCGCGGTGGGCGTGGCTTGCTCCCCCCCCCCCCCCAGCTGAACGCCAGGCCCGTTCCCTGCGACCCACGCCCCGCCCCGCCCAGCGCATCGGCCAATGGCGAGTGGCGTAAGTTTGGGGGGGGGTCCCTGGGGTTGGGGGTGTGCCGGGGGGGGTCCCAGACACCCCCCCACACCCTTCCCCTCCCCCCAGGCAGGGATTCGCCCCCAGCACGGCCGGGTACGGCCCCCTGCGCGACCTCCCGGATTGGTCCTTCGTGGGGTGAGACGGGGGAGGGGGCGGCAAAACTGGGGTGGGGGCACCCCCAAGGCTGTGGGACTCCCCGAAGCACCGGGGGGGGGGACACACACAGCCCTAAAGGGGGGGGTGGGGCGCACCCGGGTCCCTGACCCCCCCCGTTGCCCCCCCCAGACGGCCGCCCGGCCCCGCTGTGGAAGGGGCAGCTGCGCCGGCTGCAGGAGAACGAGGCTTTAGCGGTGAGTGGGGGGTCCCAGGCCCCCCCAGGCCCCCCCCAGCCCCCCCCCCCCCTTCCCCAGACCCCCCTCCTCAGCCACCCCCCCCCTCCCCAGCCCCCCCCCACTCACGGTGTCCCCCCCCAGCGCCGGGCGGTGAAGCTGAGCCAGATACTGGACGCGGCCGCCCGCCCCCAGACCCCCGGGGGTCCCCCTGCCCCCCCCCGCCTGCGCCCCAAGGCCTCCCAGCGCCCCCCAGTACCGACCAGTCCGGACCAGTGAGAGGGGGCCCGGATGCCGGAAGCAGGGTAGGGGGCCGGGGGGGTGTAGCACGAGGGGCCCCCCACCGCCTCCCCACGGTGACTGTGAATAAACTCCAGCGGTTCGGACCCCCCGCCCCACCCCCGGCCTGTCACGCGCCGCCCCTCCCCCGCGCCAGATGTGCAGCCGGTGACGTCATGGCCCGGGCGCCCGGCCCAGGCACGGGACTGGGGGGGCTGCCAGGGCCCCCCGCCCCCTCCCAGTGCTCCCAGCCCGCTCCCAGTAACCCCGGGCACCCCCCAGTGCCCCAGTAACCCCCAATCCCCTCCCAGTGACCCCCCAGTAACCCCCAGCACCCCCCAGTGCCCTCAGTAACCCCTAGCCCCTTCCCAGTAACCCCCCCAGTGCTCCCAGTAACTCCCAATCTCTCCCAGTAACCCCCGGCACCCCACAGTGCCCCCAGTAACCCCCCCAGTGCCCCCAGTAACCCCCAATCCCTCCCAGTAACCCCCCCAGTGCCCCCAGTAACCCCCCCAGTGTCCCCAGTAACCCCCAATCCCTCCCAGTAACCCCCCCAGTGCCCCCAGTAACCCCCAATCCCTCCCAGTAATGCCCAGCACCCCCCAGTGCCCCCAGTAACCCCCAGTCCCTCCCAGTAACCCCTCCAGTGCTCCCAGTAACCTCCAATCCCTCCCAGTAACCCCCCCAGTAACTTCCAGCACCCCCAGTGCTCCTAGTAATCCCCAGCCCCTTCCAAGTAACCCCCCCAGTGCTCCCAGTATCCTCCAATCCCTCCCAGTAAGCCCCCAGTAACCCCCAGCACCCCCCAGTGCCCCCAGTAACCCATAGCCCCTTCCCAGTAACCCCCCCCAGTGCTCCCAGTAACTCCCCATCTCTCCCTGTAACCCCAGCACCTCCCAGTGCCCCCAGTAACCCCCTAGCCCCTTCCCAGTAACCCCCCAGTGCTCTCAATAAGACCAAATCCCCTCCCAGTAACCCCCCACCCCTTCCCAGTAACCCCAATCCCCTCCAGCACCCTTCCAGTGCCCCATCAATCCCCCAGTCCCCTCCCAGTAACCACCAGTGTGTTCTTAGTAGCCATCAGCTGCATCCCAGTGCTCCCAGTAACCCCCAGTCCCCTCCCAGCAGACTCCGTCCTCTCCCAGTTCCCCCAGTAGCCTCCATTTTCTCCCAGCCCCACCCCAGTAGCCCCAAAACCCTCCCAGTAGCCCCCAGTCCTTTGCCAGTGCTCCCAGTAACCCCCAGCACACTCCCAGTCCCTCCCAGTAGCCCCAAATCCTCTCCCATTAGCCCCCAGTTGCCCTGCCACCCCCTCTCAGTGCTCCCAGTAACCACCAGTCCATCCCCAGTCCCTCCCAGTAACCCCCCATCCCTCCCAGTAACCCCCCAGTGCGCTCAATAATCACCAGTGCATTCCCAGTAGCCCCCAGCCATGTCCCAGTGCTCCCAGTAACCCCCCACCCCCCCTCCCAGTGCTCCCAGTAACCACCAGTGCATTCCCAATAGCCCCCAGTCCCCTCCCAGTAGCCACCAGTAGCCCCTAGTCCCTCCTCGTCCCTCCCAGTGCCCCCAGTAACCCCCAATCCCCTCCCAGTAACCCCCCACCCCCCTCCCAGTGCTCCCAGTAACCACCGGTGCATTCCCAGTAGCCCCTAGTCCCTCCCAGTGCCCCTCCCACCAGCTCCCAGTACAAACCAGCAGGCGCCGGGGCCCCGCCCCCTCTCCTCCGGCGTTCCGTTTATTAATTATAATTAATTAATTATTAATTATTACCCCTCCCCCACCCCCCTGGGGGACCCGGGTGTCCGGGCGCCCCTCCCCCCCGTCCCGCCGGCCCGCAGGAGGGGAGGGGTCAAACCCCCCCGGGCCCCCCCCAACCCCCCCGAAACGGTACAAAAGAGAGACCACCCCCCGTTTATGTACACCGGGCCCCGCCCCCTCATCTGCATAGCCCCGCCCCGCCTGCCTAGCCCCGCCTCCCTTTGCATAGGCGTCAGGTTTGCGTTCAAGCGGTCCGGCCCCACCCCCCCGCCCCCCCCCCGTCAGCCAATCAGGGGATTTCACTCCTGCCCGGCCCCAGTTGCAGGGATTGGCTGCCCCCAGGCCCTGCCCCCCCGGCCCTGCGGTAGGGGAGGGGTCACAGGAGGGGGCGGAGCCAGCCGCTGACCTTACCCAGCCAGGTCAAGGGGGCGTGGCCCCACCCCACACACACCCCCGGGGAGGGGGTGGGGCTGAGTGGTGGCCCCACCCAGAGCACCATGAGGAGGAGGGGGGAAGGGGCGTGGCCACACCATGCCCCGCCCACGCTGAGGAAGGGGCGGGGCAAGCAGGAGCGAATGGGAGGAGCCCCCCCGGGGAGGCTGCAAAAGGGGAGGGGCGGGGCTTCCAGCGAGGGGGCGGGGCTTTGGGTCGGTGCAGCCTCCTTGTGGGAGGGGCAGCCAGGGAGGCACCGCCCCCCAGAGGGCGTGGCTCCGGCCTCCCAGGCAGCCCCATAGGGTTTGTCTCCCCGCCCGGTGGGCGTGGCTTGTCGGGGCATGTCCGGGGGGGGCGTGTCCTTGCCTGGGCGCGGCCTCCCCTCCGCCCCCATCCCCCTGAGTGCTGGGGGGGGCGGGGCGTGTCCCGGGCGGGGCGGGGCGTGTCCCGGGGGCGTGGCTAGACGCGGGGCAGCAGGGAGCGCTGGCAGCGCAGGAGGCGCTTGGGGGGGCCGCGGCGGCGGCAGAGCAGGGCCAGGGCCACCAGCCCCCCCGCGGCCCCCAGCAGCGCCAGGGGGGCGGCCACCGCGCCCGCCCCCGCCCCCACCTCGATGACGATGACCTCGGTGTCGCCGCCGTCGCCGGGGGGCAGCGGGGGGAGGGGCGGGGGCGTGGCCCCGTCGGCGCCCCCCCCGCCGCAGCCCAGCCAATCCCGTAGCACGGATTTGGGGTACCCGGGGGCCACCCGCAGCTGCCGGTTGTCGAACTGCCAGTACCGGTTCCCCTTGTAGAAGTAGGTGTAGGCTGGGGGGGGGGGGAGGGGTCAGCGAGGACCCCCCCAGCGGCCCCCTGCCCCCCCCCCCGGCCCCCTCCTCACCGTCGTCGGGGCCCATGAAGGCGCCGCGGGGGGACTCGGGGATCCCCCCCACACCTCGATGCCTTTGGGGTAGTCGGGGTCCACCGCCCGCGTGTCCTCGTTGAAGCGGTAGTACCTGGGGGGACACGTGTCACCGGGGGCTTGGGGACATCATCGTGGCGTGGGGAGGTCATCGGGGGGGACACAGTGGTGGCCATGGGGATGGGGACATTGTGGTGGCCATGGCAACATTGTGGTGGCCATGGGGACATTGTGGTGGCCATAGGGATGGGGACATCATGGTGGCCATGGGGACATCATGGTGGCCACGGGCATGGGGATGTCATGGTGGCCATGGGGACATCGTGGTGGCCATGGACGTGGGGATGTCATGGTGGCCATGGGGACATCGTGGTGACCGTGGGCGTGGGGACACCATCATGGCTATGGGGGCTTGGCCATCGCCATGAGGGACACCGTTGGGGGGTGGGGACATCGTGGTCACCATGGGGATGGGGACGTCATGGTGGCCATGGGGACATGACCATGACCATGGGGACGCTGTCAGAGGGGTGGGGACATTGTGGTGGCCATCAGGACATCATGGTGGCCATGGTCATGGGGCCACCGTCGTGGGGATGGGGACATCGTGGTGGCCATGGGGATGTCAGCGGGGGATGGGGCCATCACGGTGGCCAAGGGGACGTGACCATGGCCATGGGGACATCACCATGGCAACAGGGGATGGAGATAAGGAGAGGGAGAGGGCCTGGGGGGGACACAGGGAGGTGACAGAAGGTCCCGGCAGGTGACAGAAGAGACAGAAGGTCCTGGCAGGTGACAGAGGAGACAGAAGGTCCCGGCAGGCGACAGGGAGGTGAGGAGAAAGCTCCGAGGTCCCCGAAGGTCCCAGGAGGTGGCAGAGGTGCCAGGAATGTCCCCAAAGATCCCAGGAGGTCCCCAAAGGTCCCAGGAAGTGCCAGATGATCCCAAAAGGTCCCTGAAGGTCTCGAGAGGCCCCAGAAGGTCCCAGAATGTCCCAGAAGATCCCAAGAAGCCCCAAAGGTCCTGGAAGCCCGAAAATCCCGAAAGGCCCCAGAAGTCCAGGAAGGCCCCAAAGGTCCTGGAAGGCCCCAAAGGTCCCGGAAGGCCCCAGAAGCCCGAAAGTCCCAGAAGGCCCCAGAAGTCCAGGAAGGCCCCGGAAGGTCCCGGAAGGTCCCGGACCCACTTGTTTCCCCGGAAGAAGTAGGTCTTGCCGCTGGGCAGCCAGAGCAGGGCGGCGTCCAGGCGGTCGGTGGGGACCCCCCGGCCCAGGTCGCGCAGCGCCCGGGGGTACCCCGGCTCCAGCACCGCCTCGTCGAACACCCAGTGCTTGTCCCCTGCGCGGGCAGCGGGGACGGCGTCACCCCCGCGGCCCCGCCACCCGCCCCACGGCCCCGCCACCGCGGGTGGCCTTGTCCCCCTGTCCACCTCCGTGTCCCCAACCCCGTGTCCCCATCCCCCGTCCTTGTCCCCATGTCCATCCCTGTATCCTTCTCCGTGTCCCCATCCCCGTGTCCCTGTCCCCATCCCTGCATCCTGGTCCCCATGTCCCCACCCCCGTGTCCCCTAGTCCCATCCCCACGTCCCCCATTGCCACCCCCAATCCCACATCCTTGTCCCCATGTCCACCTCTATGTCCCCAACTCCATGTCCCCAGCTCCATCCCCATGTCCTCGTCACCATCCCCATGTCCCCCGTTTCCATCCCCACGTCCCCATCCCTGTGTCCTTGACCCCATGTCCCCACCCCCACGTCCCCTCGTCCCATCCCCGCGTCCCCCATTTCCATCCCAAATCCCACATCCTTGTCCCCATCCCTGTGTCCTTGTCCCCATCCCCACGTCCCCAACTCCATCCCTGTGTCCTCATCTCCATGTCCTCATCCCCACATCCCCGTGTCCTGGTCCCCGTGTCCCCTGTTTCCATCCCCACGTCCCCCATCTCCATCCCCATGTCCCCAACCCTCTGTCCTTGTCCCCATCCCCCTGTCCCCAGGTCCGTCACCACATCCCCAGGTTTCCTGTCCCATCCCTGTATCCTGGTCCCCATGTCCCCATTCCCATGTCCCCCTGTCCATCCCTGTGTCCCCATCCCCCTGTCATCATCCCTATGTCCTTGTCCCCATGTCCTCATCTCCATGTTCCAGTCCCCACGTCCCCCATCTCCATCCCCACGTCCCCATCCCTGTGTCCTTGTCCCTGTGTCCTTGTCCCCATCTCCTCCGTGTCCCCACTGCCATCCCCACGTCCCCCATTTCCATCCCCAATCTCACATCTTTGTCCCCATGTCCTTGTCCCCATGTCCATCCCTGTGTCCCCATCCCCGTGTCCTTGTCCCCATGTCCTTGTCCCCATGTCCATCCCTGCATCCCCATCCCCGTGTCCTTGTCCCCATGTCCTTGTCCCCATGTCCATCCCTGTGTCCCCATCCCCGTGTCCTTGTCCCCATGTCCTTGTCCCCATGTCCATCCCTGTGTCCCCATCCCCGTGTCCTCCGTGTCCCCACTGCCATCCCCATGTCCCCCATTTCCATCCCCAATCCCACATCCTTGTCCCCATGTCCTTGTCCCCATCCCCATGTCCCCATGTCCATCCCTGTGTCCCCATCCCTGCATCCTCATCCCTGTGTCCCCGTCCCCAAGTCCCTGTCCCCAGTGTCCCCCATCACCCCCTCCATCCCCCCGTCCCCCTCCCTGTATCCTGGTCCCCATGTCCCTGTCCCCATGTCCCTGTCCCCAGTGTCCCCCCGTCCCCCTCTCCATCCCCCCGTCCCCATCCCTGTATCCTGGTCCCCATGTCCCTGTCCCCATGTCCCTGTCCCCAGTGTCCCCCCATCCCCCTCTCCGTCCCCCGTCCCCATCCCTGTATCCTGGTCCCCATGTCCCCATCCCCATGTCCCCATGTCCATCCCTGTGTCCCCATCCCCATGTCCCCGTCCCCAGTGTCCCCCCATCACCCCCTCCATCCCCCCGTCCCCATGTCCCCATCTCCATGTCCCCATCTCCATGTCCCCATCCCTCTGTCCCCATCCCTGTCTCCTTGTTCCCACCCCCTTGTCCCATCTCCCGTCCCCACGTCCCCCGTCCCCAGTGTCCCCCCGTCCCCCTCTCCATCCCCCTGTCCCCATCCCTCTATCCTGGTCCCCATGTCCCCATCCCCATGTCCCCATCCCCCTGTCCCCATCCCTGTCTCCTTGTCCCCACGTCCCCTCCCCAGTGTCCCCCCCCACCTTTGAAGAAGACGAACTTCCCGTCCTTCCTCTCGTAGGCCGTGCTGATGCTGGGGGGCAGCCCCACCCAGAACTGCCCGATGGGCAGCGGGTACCCGTCCATCACCCGCCGGTCCCGCACGCGCCAGAACCACCGCTCCTGCGCCGGGGACAGCCGCGTCACCCCCCGTCACCCCCCGCCGCCCCCCGCCGCCCCCCGCCCCGCGGGACCCACCTTGAAGACGAACATCTCCCCGCGCAGCATGGCGATGGTGTCGAAGTTCCCGTCGCAGATCCGGGGGCCGTAGGGGGGGCCGGGGGGCCGGTCGGGGCTGCGGGGCCGCGGGGTGGTGCGGGGCACAGCGGGCGGCCAGCTGGGACCCGTCGCCGTCCCTGCGGGGGCACCGGCGTCGGGGGCGGGACCCACGCCCGTCCCTGCGGGGGCGCCGCGGTCCCCCGACGCCGGCGGGGGGGGTGGGGGGCGGGGGGCGGGGTCGAACCGTAGAGCTGCTGGATGCCGCGGCGGTCGTCGTCGGGGAGGACGAAGGCTTCGGTGTCCATCCATTGGTAGAAGGGCGCCATGATGGCCGACGGGTCGCTGGAGTGCTCCAGGCCCAGCGCGTGGCCCAGCTCGTGCACCGCCACCAGGAACAGGTCGTTCCCTGGGGGGAGGGGGGGTCAGTGGGGCGGGTCCGGGGGGAGGGTGGGCTGGGGGGCAAAGGAGGAAGGACCCGGCATCCCGCTGTTGGGCCAAGGGGGGGCCTAGGTTGGGTCAGGGACCCCCCACGGCCATGATTGGGTCAAAGGGGGGCCCTAAATTGGGTCAGGGACCCCCCACAGCCGTGATTGGGTCAAGGGGGGGCCCCAAATTGGGTCAGGGACTCCCCCCACAGCCGTGATTGGGTCAAGGGGGGCCCCAAATTGGGTTGAGGACCCCCCCCACAGCTGTGATTGGGTCAAGGGGTGCCCCAAATTGGGTCAGGGACTCCCCCCACAGCCATGATTGGGTCAAGGGGGGGCCCCAAATTGGGTTGAGGACCCCCCCCACAGCTGTGATTGGGTCAAGGGGGGCCCCAAATTGGGTCAGGGACTCCCCCCACAGCCATGATTGGGTCAAGGGGGGCCCCAAATTGGGTTGAGGACCCCCCCCACAGCTGTGATTGGGTCAAGGGGGGCCCCAAATTGGGTTGAGGACCCCCCCCACGGCCATGATTGGGTCAAGGGGGGCCCCAAATTGGCTTGAGGACCCCCCCACGGCCATGATTGGGTCAAGGGGACCCCAAATTGGGTCAGGGACTCCCCCCACTGCCATGACTGGGTCAAGGGGGGCCCCAAATTGGGTTGAGGACCCCCCCACGGCCATGAATGGGTGATGGGGGACCTCAAATTAGGTTGATCAACCCCCCCCCCATGGCCATGGAAGACCCTACGTTGGGGTGAGCCCATCTCCTTGGCCAAGGGGGACCCCAAATTGGGTCAGGAACACCCCCCACGGCCATAATTGGGTCAAGGTGGGCCCTAAATCGGGTTGAGGACCCCCCCACGGCCATGATTGGGTGATGGGAGATCCCAAATTGGGTTGAGGTGATGGGGGACCCCAAATTAGGTCGACCAAACCCCCTCCCATGGCCATGGAAGACCCTACGTTGGGGTGAGCCCATCTCCTTGGCCAACGGGGACCCCAAATTGGGTCAAGGGGACCCCCCATGGCCATGACTGGGTGCAGGGGGGGCCCTAAATTGGGTCAGCAACCCCCGCCACGGCCATGATTGGGTCATGGAAGACCCCAAATTGGGTTGAGGTGATGGGGGGGCCTCAAATTAGGTCGACCAACCCCCCCCATGGCCATGGAAGATCCTATATTGGGGTGAGCCCATCTCCTTGGCCAAGGGGGACCCCAAACTGGGTCAGGGACACCCCCCTTGGACCCCCCCCCCGGCTCAAGAAGGCCCTTAAATTGTGCCCCACGGCCCCCGCCTCACCGCTGAGGTCATCGTTGCGGGCGGTCCAGGGCTCGGCGCCGTCGAAGTGGGTGTCGCCGCCGATGTGGGGGCCGGGGAAGTAGGCGTGGGCCAGGAACCCCCCCCTCGCCGTCGAAGGGGGTGCTGTCGCCGTGGAAACCCTCGGCGAAGAAGATCATGATGTCCGCCTGAGGCGCCCGACCCCGCCGGACCTCCGCGTACGACACCTCCCGGAACCGCAACGGGGCGGCCGCCGCCCAGACGCCGAAGGCCCGACGGATGGCGCCGAACGTCCCCGCCTCCCCCACCTTGGGGGTGTAGTTCTGGATGCTGGAGGAGGACGGCAACGCGTCCGTCATGGGCCGCCGGGACCGGAGGGCGGTTTCGGGGTGCCCCGAGCCCCGCGGCCTCACCAGAAGGTGATCTCCCGGTGCTCCCACTTCATGCCCTGCAGGGCGTAGCGCCGGCGCCGCACGTTGGCCTTGATCTCGGCCCCGAACTTGTCCGGGACGCCGCAGCGGGGGCGGCGCATGGCCCTGCGGGGGCGGGGGAGGGGAGGCGGGGTCTCCGTGGAGGAGAACCAACGGGCTTGGCCAAGACCGTCCACCCAACCGCCCGTGGGGAAGACCGACCGGCCAATCGGCGACGACCGAGAGCGCCCACCCGACCCCGGTTGGCTGAGAGCGCCCACCCGACCCTTGATGAAGACCCAATCACTGTTGGCCAAGGCCAACCACCCAATCGCCATTGAGGGGTGACCAAGCGCCCAATCAAGGTGGATGAAGACCGCCCACCGCCCGCGAAGACCACCCGCCCAACCACCTTTGATGGAGACCACCCACCCCCCACCAAGGACCAAGACCCCCCACCCAACCACTGTTGACCAAGACCCCCCACCCAATCACGGTTGAAGAAGACCCCCCACCCAATCACCTGCTGTTGACCAAGACCACCCACCCAATCACCACTGAGTAAGACCCCCCCACCCCCCCACCAATGACCAAGAGCCCACGCCCACCCACCCAATGATGATCAAGGCCCCCCCACTCAACCATAGTTGACCAAGACCCCCCACCCAATCACGGTTGAGGAAGACCCCCCACCCAATCACCCGCTGTTGACCAAGACCCCCCACCCACCCAACGATGACCAAAGACCCTCCACCCAATCACGGTTGAGGAAGACCCCCCACCCAATCACCCACTGTTGACCAAGACCCCCCCCACCTTGGATGAAGACCACCCCCCAATCCCCTCTGAGGAAGCCCCCCCACCCCCCCGTTGACCAAGACCCGCCCCCCGGTTGGCCGAGCCCAATCCCCTTTGACAAAACCGCCCCCCCCCTCCAATCCCCATTGCCCGAGCCCCCTCCCCCCGCCCCCCCCGCCCCCTCCCCCAGCCCCCACCGCAGGGTCTCGGCGTCGGCGGCGCCGGTGACGCGGAGCCCGTAGAAGCGTTGCATGGCCGCCAACGCCGCCGCCACCGACTGGGCCGAGCGCTGCCGGTGGGTCCGCAGGTCGCCGGGGGGCAGGTAGCCATACTGCTGCAGCCACGCCTTGGGGGGGGGGGACACGCACACGCCCCCCCGGGTCACCCCCCCGCCTTCTCCCCCGACACCCCCCCAACCACGCCCCGACGGCCACCCGGCAATTACCGGCCCCCGCCGCGTTATTCTGGGCCCTCCTGCGGTCAGCCCCCCGCCCCCGGCCCCCCAGCCCCCCCCCGCCCCACACCAGCCGTCCCGTGATTTGTGCCCCCCCCCTTCCCCGCAGGGGGGTGGGGGGAGGGGGCGGTTTGGCGAGGGAGGGATGGAAAATTGGGAAGGGGGAGGGGAGGGGGGAAAGGATGGGTTTATGGGGCTGGGGGGGGGCGGTTATGGGGCTGGGGGGGGGGGCGGTTGTGCGCCGGGGGGGGGGAGTTGTGGGGCGGCTCACGTGACCTGATGGAAAACTTGGGAATATGGGGGGAAAAAGGCGGAAAAAAGCCAATGGGGGAGGAAGAGGAAGGAGAAGGGGGGGGGCGGGGGGAGACGTGGCCGGGGGGGGGGGGGAGCGGGAACAAAGGAGCGGGAGAGCGGGGGGGTGGGGAGGGGGCGGGAAACGGGGCCGGCACCCCCCGGGGGGACCCCAGACCGGCGGGGTGTCCATGGGTGGGACCCCCCGCACCCCTGGGGACCCCTCCCCGGGATGCCCAGACCCCTGAGGACACCCTGGGGGGGGGCACACAGAGGTTTGGGGCCCCCCAGGACCCCCGGGTCCCCCTGGTGGGACCCCCCCAACACCCTTAAACCCTCATGGAGGGAGACCCCGCGCCCCCAGACCCACTTCGAGGGGATCCCCAGACGCGTGGGGGACCCCCAGCTCCCCCCGCCTTGCCTGAATCCCCCCCCTAGGACCCCCCCCCCTTCCCCCAGACCCCCCATCCCCGTGGCGGGGGGACTCCAGGGACCCCCCCAGCCCCCGCAGACCCCCGCAGGGGGTCCCCCCGCAGCCCTGTGCCCCCCCCGGTCTCACCTCGGGGCTGAAGCGGGGCTGGGGGGCGGCGGGGGGGGGCAGGACCCCCAGCAGCAGCCCCAGCAGCAGCGCCGGGGACATGGTCGGGGCGGCTCTGGGTCGGGGCGGGCGGCGGCGGGGGGAAGGCACCGGGGGGGGCGGGGCCGGGGGGGGGGGGAGGGGGGGCCCTAAATACCGGGGGAGGGGGGCGGGGCTGAGGGGGAGGGGCTAAAAACCGGGATGGGGGGGTGTTTGTGTCGCCTATGGCCGCCAGGGGGCGCTGCGGCGCGCGGGGGGGGGGAGGGGGGGGTCACGCGTTGGTTGGGGGGGGGGTGCAGACGGGTGGGGGAGGGGCAGGATGTGGGCGCCCCCCCCCCCCCCACTTCTCCTACTCAGCATCTTCCCCGCTGACTCAGCGTCCGGGATGCTCTGACGTCATCAGCGGGGGGGCACACGGGACACCCCCCCCCCAGAATAAACACTCACATCCCGCCCCCCCCGCACAGTGTCCTCACGGGACCCCGGCGTGCGGGGGGGGCCCTGCCCCACGGTGCAGCTGGGGGCCCTATGGGGCACCTGGGGGGCATTTGGGTGTCGGGGGGGGTATGTGGGGTCCCTGGGGGGTATTTGGGGCCTCTATGGGGCATTTGGGGGTCTCAGGGGGGTATTTGAGGTCCCTGGGGGTGTTTTGGGGTCTCAGGGGGTATTTGGGGACCCTATGGGGGGCATTTGGGGGTCCCTGAGGGGTATTTGGGGTCCCTGTGGGGCATTTGGAGTCCAGCTGGGGCACCTGGGGGTCCCTATGGGGGGGATTTGGGGGTCCCAGAGGGGTATTTGGGGTCCCTATGGGGCATTTGGGGGTCCCGGGGGTATGTGGGGCCCCCCCGGACCATCTCTGGGCCCCTCTGAGCTCTTCACCCCACTCCGCCCCCTTAGGGGCGGGGCCTGTTGTGCCCCCGCCCCTTCCCAACAAACCACGCCCACATCCGGCCAAGCCCCGCCCCTCGCGCATCCCTTGGTTGTTTAAAGGGGAAACGCCCCCAGCCCCCCACCCGGCCCCCGGCGTTGCCCCTTTAAGAGAGACCGGGGGGAGGCGGGCTCTGCGGTGGCTCCGCCCCGTCTCGTGGGAGGGGGGGGCGGGTGTGACGCGTGGGAGGGGGCGGGGCCAGGGGCGGGGCTTGGCCGCGGGGAGCCGGGCGGCAGCGGGCAGCGCCGGATCCGTCCCGCAGGTGGCGCTGGGGGGGGGGGGGGGGGCACTGGGATGGACTGGGGGGGACTGGGATGGACTGGGGGGGCACTGGGATGGACTGGGATGGACTGGGGGGGACTGGGATGGACTGGGGGCGCACTGGGTTGGACTGGGATGGACTGGGGGGGACTGGGATGGACTGGGGGGCACTAGGGTGGGACTGGGGGGGACTGGGATGGACTGGGATGGACTGGGGGGCACTGGGATGGACTGGGGGGGACTGGGATACACTGGGGGGACTGGGATGGATTGGGATGGACTGGGATAGACTGGGGCGGTATTAGGGGGGGACTGGGGGGGCCACTGGGATGGACTGGGGAGACTGGGGTGGACTGGGGGGCACTCACTAAGTGAGGACTGAGGTCACTGGGATGGTCTGGGCGGGGACTGGGGCGCACTGGGATGGACTGGGACATACTGGGGGGCACTGAGGGGGCACTGGGATGGACTGGGATGGACTGGGCCATACTGGGGGGCACTGAGGGGGCACTGGGATGGACTGGGGGGGGGGCTGGGGTATGTTGGGGGGGCACTGGGATGGACTGGGGGGGCAGGGGGTCATACTGGGCTGTACTGGACCGGGGGGGGGAGGTGCCTCCATCACTCCCAGCCCCCCCCCCCGCAGCCCCTCCCCCCTCCCACCCATGGATCCGGCCGCCCCCTCCCCCCGCCGGGCCCCGCCGCCCCCCTCGCTGTCCCCGCCCCCGGCGGAGGGTCCCGCCCCCCCGGGGTCCCCCCCCCTCCGCATCGTCCTGCTGGGCCCCCCCGGGGTGGGCAAGAGCAGCCTGGCCCGAGCCTTCGCCTGGCCCGACCCCCCCGGGACCCCCCCCCCCGCACCACGAGGGGCCCGGTGAGTCTGGGGGGGGGTTGGGGGGGTCCCCTCGGGGGGTCCCAGATGATGGGGGGGTCTCAGGGGTGGTTTGGGGAGCCCCGTATGTTGGGGGGGTCCCGGTGTGGTTGGGGGGGGTCCTGGCACATGGGGGGGTCCCGGGTGTTGGGGGGTCCCTGAGCTTGGGGGGGTCCTGGGGTGGTTGGGGGGGGTCCTGGCACGTTGGGGGGTCCCAGATGTTGGGGGGGTCCCGGGTGTGGGGGGCTCCCGGGTGTGGGGGGGTCCGGGGGGGACGGGGGTCCCAGCTCCCCCCCCCAGAGCCCCCCCGGGAGCGGCGGCTGCGCGTGGACGGGGCCGAGACCACCCTGGTCCTGTACGACGGAGACGAGCAGGTGGGGGCGTGGCCTATGCTAATGCATGCAAATGGCGGGGGCGGGCGGCGGGGGCGGCGGCAGCGGGAAGGATGCAAATGAGGCGGGGGGCGGGGCGCGGGGCAGGCCGGGAGCGCGGGGCCACATATGCAAATGTATGCTAATCAAGGCACGCTCTTTATGCAAATGAGGGTGGAGCCGCGTAGCCAATGGGGGCTGACATGCAGATCAGAGCTACGGGACATGCAAATGAGACGTGCCCGTGATGGCTGGGGGCGTGGCTTGGTATGCAGATGAGCATCAGGGCGGGGATGGGATATGCAAATTAGGCCACGCACGTGCTTATTATGCAAATGCAGGAGGAGCTTTACAGCCAATCGGGGCGTCCGTGCAAATCAATGCTGCGGCGGGACGGCGGAGGGGCGGGGCTTGGTATGCAAATGAGGCGCCTCTGTAGCCCTGGACGGTGATGCTGCCCGTTGGCTTCCGCATGCAAATGAGGGGGCGGGGCTTCGCACGGGAATGGACTGAGCGCTGTATGCAAATGAGGGGCGGGCGGGGCTAAAGGAGGCCCCGAGTTGCAGGCTGGGACTGGGCTCGGTACGCAAATAGGGATGGGGAGGGGCCCGTATGCAAATTGAGGGGGGCGTGGCGAATAAAGCGGCGTATCCGGGGCACACAGGAGCCGGCGGGCGGGCGGGCGTGTCCATGCAAACGAGGGGGCGTGCCCGCAGGCGGTGGGCGGGGCCGACGCGGTGCTGCTGGTGTTCGCCCTGAGCGACCGCGGCTCGTTCCGGCGGGTGGGGCCCACGGCGGGGGGGCTGCGCGCGGGGGCCGGGGGCGGCGCCGGGACCCCCCCTCCTCCTCGTCGGCAACAAGAGCGACCTGGCCCGCGCGCGCCAGGTGTCCCCCCGCGGTGAGACCCCCGGGGGCGGCGGGGCCGGGGGCGGGGCCGGGCTGCGGCAGCGGGGGGCGCTGGGCGGGGGGCGCCGGGAGGGTCTGGGGGGCGAACAAGGGAGGCTGGGGGGTATCGGGGGGCACTGGGATGGACTGGAGAGGTCTGGGGGCTACTGGGGGAGACTGGGAGGCACTGGGGGGGGCACTGGGAGCATCTAGGATGGGACTGGGGGTCTTGGGAAGGCACTGGGATGGACTGGGGGAACGGGGCAGACTGGGGGGGCACTGGGGGAACGGGGCAGACTGGGGGGGGCACTGGGAAGGACTGGGGGAACAGGGCAGACTGGTGGGGGCACTGGGGGAACGGGGCAGACTGGGGGGGGCACTGGGGGCAATTGGGCAGACTGGGGGGGGCACTGGGATGGACTGGGGGAATGGGGCAGACTGGGGGGGGCACTGGGGGAACGGGGCAGACTGGGGGGGGCACTGGGGAACGGGGCAGACTGGGGGGGGCACTGGGATGGACTGGGGGCAATTGGGCAGACTGGGGGGGGCACCGGGAGGGACTGGGGGGGGGTCTGGGATGAGACTGCGATACCCTGGGATGTACTGGGACATACTGGGGAGACACTGGGAGGGATGGGGGGGGACTGTGGGCTCATACCAGGCTGCACTGCCCCGGGGCCCCCCCCCTCAGCCCCCCCGCCGTGTCCCCCCAGAGGTGCGGGGGCTGGCGGCGCTGCTGGGCTGCCCCCACCTGGAGACCTCGGCGGCGCTGGGGCACCGCACGCAGCACCTCCTGCAGGCGGCCGCGCGCCAGGCCCGGCTCCACCGCCGGGGGGCGGCCCCGGGGGGCGGGGGGCGGGGGGCGACCGGCGCGTCTTCCCCCCGGCCCCGCCGCGGCAGCCTCAGCGGCCGCGCCAAGCGCTTCCTGGCCGGGCTGGTGCCGCTGGCCCGGCAGCGCTCCCGCTCCTGCAGCGACCTCTCCGCCCCCTGAGCGCGCCGGCCCTTTAAGGGGGGCAGGGGGAGCCGCCCCCCGAGGGCACCGCCCCGTCACCGCAGCAACCCCGCCGCTGCCGCCGCCCCTTTAACAGGGACACGGCCCTCCCCGCCAGGCGCATCCTCTCGTTAGCCCCGCCCCCTCGTTAGCCCCGCCCCCGGCTCCTTAAAGGGCCAGCACCCGCATGTGGCCCCTCCCACCCCCGGCGGCCATCTTGGAAAGGGGCGTGGCCTCCAATAAAGGCTTGGCTTGCTGGCACAGCGTGTGCCGAGGGGTGTGGCGCGGGGGGTGTGGCGCGGGGGGCGTGGCCGCTGTCCCGGTGGGTTTTTTTAATACGGATTCTGAGAAAGAAACAAAAACCGACGGAAAAGGCCCCCCGGGCCGCGGGGGGAGGGGACAAGGGGCTGGGAGGGGGCGTGGCCGCCGCGGGCCCCGCCCCTCCGCCTCGCCGGGCCCCGCCCCAACGCCCCGCCAGGGGGCGGAGACGACGGGGGCGGGGAGGGGGCGGGGCCGGGAGGAGGGGGCGGGGCCGTGTTACCTGCGGGAGGGAGATGAATTAGGCCACGCCCATTGGACACGCCCACCCACCAGACCACGCCCCTCAGGTGATACGAGTGACGCAGGGTGTGCAGGCCACACCCCCCCCTGCAGCCCCGCCCCAGCGACAGGCCCCGCCCTCCTCTGAGCCACACCCCCAGCCCCAAAGCCACGCCCCCCGTGACCCAACCCACCCCCGGCAGCCGGTGACCCAGCCAGGCCCCGCCAGCACCAGGCCCCGCCCCCTGCTCAGGCCCCACCCCCCAGATCCCATCCCCCTCAGCCCCCACCCCCTCAGACTCCACCCCCTCAGCCCCCGCCCCCACTCCCCGGCCCCGCCCCCCGCCCAGGCCCCGCCCCCACCCCCCGCCCAGCCCCATCCCCTGCCCAGGCCCTGCCCCCCTGGCCCCACCCCCTCAGACTCCACCCCCTGCTCAGACCCCACTCCCCAGCCCCCGCACAAGGCCCCGCCCCCGCCGGCCCCACCCCTGCCGGCCCTGCCCCCCCACCGGCCCCGCCCAGGCCCCGCCCCCACCCCCCCCGCCCAGGCCCCGCCCCCCGCCGGCCCCGCCCCCCGCCGGCCCCGCCCCTCACATGGTCTGTGGGGAGAAGAGCCCCGAGAGCTGCAGGCACTGGGAGGCCAGCGTCTGGGAGGCCAGGTTCAGCGCCGGGCTCAGGGCTGGGGGCACGGGGGGCGCTTGGGGGGCTGCCCCACTGAGCGGGGCCCCCCGCCCCCCAACCGCCCCCCAAACCTCCCCCCAGAGACCCCCCCAACTCCCCAACCCTCCCACAGCCCCCCCACTGCTCCCCACCCCCCCAGCCCCCCCACTGCTCCCCACCCCCCCAGCCCCCCAAGTGCCCCCCCACTGCTCCCCACCCCCCCAGCCCCCCAAGTGCCCCCCCAGCCCCCTCAAGAACCCCCATATGCCGCCCCAGTGACCTCCCCACCAACTCTCAGCACCCCCCAGCCCCCCAGCCCCCCCCAGAACCCCCAGCCCCCTCCCACGCCCCGTACCGGTGAGGGCGGCGGGGTTGAGGGCCCCCAGGGGCAGGGCCCCGTTGAGCTGGAGGGCGGCCTGGGCCGTGCTGGGCAGCTGCAGCCCCGAACCTGGGGGGAGACACACACACGCCGTGGGGCAGGGCCGGCCGTGGGGCCGCCCCACACCTCCAGCCCCATAACTGCCCCCAGTACCCCTCCCAGCCCCATAACTACCCCCACGCCCCCCTCCCAGCCCCATAACCACCCCCCAACCCCCCCTTCCCAGCCCCCAAGTACCCCCCAACACCCCCTCCCAGCCCCATAACCACCCCCCAACCCCCCCTTCCAGCCCCATAACCACCCCTTCACCCCCCTCCCAGCCCCATAACCACCCCTTCACCCCCCTCCCAGTCCCATAACCACCCCCCAACCCCCCCTTCCCAGCCCCCAAGCACCTCCCAACGCCCCCTCCCAGCCCCATAACCACCCCTACACCCCCATCCCAGCCCCATAACCAACCCTACACCCCCATCCCAGCCCCATAACCACCCCCCAACCCCCCTTCCAGGCCCATAGCCACCCCTGCGCCCCCCTCCCAGCCCCCTAAGCACTCCTCAACCCCCTTCCCACGCCCATAGCCCCCCCCCCCCCCCAGCCCCCTAAGCGCCCCCCCACCTTCGGCCAGCTTGGCCATGAGCTGCAGGCGGCTGGTGGCCCCCCCCAGGTCGCCGCCGTCGTCGCTGCCCTCGGGGAAGGTGACGTCGGTGGTGCCGTCCAGGCGCTCGGTCACCTGCCCCACGCGCATGGGGCGGCCGGCCAGCTCGAAGCCGTTGAGCTGCTCCAGCGCCCGCCGGGCGCACTCGGCCTCCGCGAACTGGGGGGGGGTCACAGCGGGGGTCAGGGGGCGCGGGGCGGGGCTGGGGGGGTGTGGGGCGGGGCTGGGGGGCAGGGCTGTGGGGCGGGGGCTCACCGTGATGAAGCCGTAGCCCTTGGACTGGCCGGTGTCGGGGTCGTGCATCAGGACGATGCTGTCGGTCTGGGGGGGGAACCCGAAAGGTGGCCCCGGGGTCCTCGGGGGGGCGGGGGCCCCACGGGGTCGGCGGTGCCCCACAGCCCATCCCATGACCCAACCGTGTCCCCACGATCCTCCAAATCCCCCCCCATGACCCTGACCCCATCCCACCAGCCCCCCAACCCCATCCTGACCCACCCGTGTCCCCATGACCCCCCAAATCTGTCCCCATGATCCCAACACCATCCCCTGACCCACCCGTGACCCCATGACCCCCCAACCCCACCCTGACCCATCTATGTCCCCCCCATTCCATGACCCAACCGTGTCCCTCCAATCCACCCCCCAACCACATCCCCACAACCCCCCAAATCCATGCCCATGACCCCAACTCCCCCCCATGACCCCCCCTAAATCCATCCTCAGGCCCCCCCCACCCCCATCCCATGACCCAACTGTGTCCTCGTGACCCCCCAAATCCATCCCCAGGACCCCCCCGACCCCATCCCATGACCCAACTGTGTCCCCGTGACCCCCCAAATCCATCCCCAGGACCCCCCCACCCCCATCCCATGACCCAACTGTGTCCCCGTGACCCCCCAAATCCATTCCCATGACACCCCCAACCCCATCCCATGACCCAACTGCATCTCTGCGACCCCCCAAATCCATCCCCAGGACCGCCCCACCCCATCCCATAACCCAACCACATCCCTGTGACCCCCCAAATCCATCCCCAGGACCCCCCCACCCCATCCCATGACCCAACTGTGTCCCCGTGACCCCCCAAATCCATCCCCAGGACCCCCCCGACCCCATCCCATGACTGAACCATGTCCCTGTGACCCCCCAAATCCATCCCCAGGACCCCCCCACCCCTTCCCATGACCCAACTGTGTCCTCGTGACCCCCCAAATCCATCCCCAGGACCCCCCCGACCCCATCCCATGACCCAACTGTGTCCCCGTGACCCCCCAAATCCATTCCCATGACACCCCCAACCCCATCCCATGACCCAACTGCATCTCTGCGACCCCCCAAATCCATCCCCAGGACCGCCCCACCCCATCCCATAACCCAACCACATCCCTGTGACCCCCCAAATCCATCCCCAGGACCCCCCCAACCCCATCCCATGACCCAACTGTGTCCCTGTGACCCCCCAAATCCATCCCCAGGACCCCCCCACCCCTTCCCATGACCCAACTGTGTCCCCGTGACCCCCCAAATCCATCCCCAGGACCCCCCCACCCCCATCCCATGACTGAACCATGTCCCTGTGACCCCCCAAATCCATCTCCATGACACCCCCACCCCATCCCATGACCCAACCACATCCCTGTGACCCCCCAAATCCATCCCCAGGACCCCCCCACCCCATCCCATGACTGTGTCCCTGTGACCCCCCAGTCCATCTCCACGACACCCCCTCCCCCCCCGTTGCCGTGACCCCCCCACCTTGCCGAAGGGCTCGAAGATGCCGCGCAGCATCTCCTTGGTGATGTTGCAGTGCAGGGCGCCCACGTAGAGCCGCAGCGGCCCCCCGCTGCCCTTCTGCAGG
The DNA here is from genome assembly GCA_027574665.1 of Rhynochetos jubatus. NCBI lineage: Eukaryota > Metazoa > Chordata > Aves > Eurypygiformes > Rhynochetidae > Rhynochetos > Rhynochetos jubatus. The sequence continues at coordinate 2,191,238 of CM050654.1, forward strand.
TTGTTGGCCATGGCCGCCAGCCGGTTCTTCTCCGCCTGGGGGGGGCTGTCAGCGACCCCCAGCCACCCCCCGGCCGCCCTGCTCCGGGGGCAGCCCCACACCCCTGCCCCGTGCCCCCACCGCACCCCCAAACCCAGGGGACCCCCCCAAAGAACCCAGCAAAACCCCTAAGATCCCCCCAAACCCCTCAGCAAATCCCCAGCACCCAGCAAGAACCCCCCCAAAGGCCCCCCAGACCCCCCCAAACCCTCCCCAGGTACCCCACCCCCCCCAGACCCCCTGAACAACCTCCAAGACCCCCCCAAAACCCCTCAAGGCTCCCCAAAACTCCCGCCAGATGCCCTCAGACCCCCCCAACCCCCCCCAAAATCCCCCAGACCCCACCGAATGCCCCCCAAGAACCTGACAACCCCCCCCCAAAATCCTCCCAACACCCCAGATGCCACCCAACCCCCCCCAAACCCTCCCAAGCCCCACAGACCCCCACAAACTGCACCAACTCCCTCCCCCCACCCCCCCCAGACCCCCCAAAGTCCCCCAGACCCCACCGAATGCCCCCCAAGACCCCCCAAAACCCTCCAACTCCCCGACACCCCCCAAAATCCCCCCACAACCCTCCTAACCCCTCCAGATCCTACCCAACCCCCTCCCCAAAACCCCTCCAGGACCCCCCAGGAACCCCCCAAAACCCTCCCAATCCCCCCAGATCTTACCCAACCCCCCCCCAAACCCCCCAGGAACCCCCAAAAACCCTCCCAATCCCCCCAGACACCCCCAAACCGCACCAATGCCCCCCCCGACCCCTCCAACTCCCATGAAGTTCCCCAGACGCCACCGAACGCCCCCCAAGATCCCCCCAAAACCCTCCCAACCCCCCCCAAAACCCCTCTGGAACCCCCCAAAACTCTCCCAACCCCTCCAGACCCCCCAAACTGCACCAACACCCCCGCCCAGGCCCCCCCAGACCACTCCACCTCCCCCAAAGTCCCCCAGACGTCACCGAATGTCCCCCAAGGTCCCCCCAAAACCCTCCCAACCCCCCCCAAAGCCCCCTCAGAACCCCCCAAAACCCTCCCAACCCCCCCAGAACTGCACCAACCCTCCCCCCAGATCCCCTTGACCCCCCTAAAGCCCCCCAGACCCCACCAAACACCCCACATGAACCTCCCCAGCCCCCCTAAATCCCACCCAAACCCCCCCTAGAACGCCCTGACGCCCCCAGACCCCCCCCAGGCCCGCCCGCCCCGACCTGGGAGGCCTGGACGATGATGGGCACGCCGAGCAGGCGCTGCCCGGTGAGGCCGATGGCCAGCGGCACCGACTGGATCTCGCAGAATTCCACGTAAGCGATGCCCTTGGAGCGCCGGGAATTCCGGTCCGAGATGATACGCACGTCCCGCACCTTCCGGGGGGGGCACGGGGGGGGCACCAGCAGGGGCAGGGAGAGAGGAGACGCGACACCACGGAGATGAGGGCGGCAGAGAAAAGGTTTGGGTGGCCCCACGAAGACGGGGGGGGCGCCGGGGGGGGGTGTCACCGCTGGGGGGGTCCCGGGGGGGGTCACTCACCTTCCCGACGGCGGAGAAGAAGTCCTCGAGGTCGCGGGGGCGGATGCGGGCGGCCAGCTGCATGCAGAACACGGTGCGGGCGTCCCGCTCCTCGGGGCTCAGGCTGCCCAGGGGCTCGCTGCGGGGCGGGGGGGGGGGGGCAGGGGGGGTGTGAACGCCTCGCCGGGACCCCCCAGGGACCCCCCCGGCCGAGACCGCCACGCGCACTCACCGCACGGGGCTCTTCTCCCGGTACAGGGGGCTCTTGCTGTGGCCGAAACGGCGCCTGGAGGGAAAGGGGGGGGTCAGTGGGGAGGGAAACGAGGGATTTGGGGGGGATTTGGGGTGTTGGGGGGGGAGTTGAGGGGATTTAGGGGGGCTTTGGGGGATACTGAGGAGCTTTCGGGGAAGCTGGACAGATTTAAGGAACATTCGGAGACGCTGATAGCGAATTTGGGGGGTTGTTGGGGTGTTTGGGAGGGCTCAGGGGGGGTTGGGGGAATGTTGGGGTGTTTGGGGGGATTAAGGGGGATTTGGGGGGGGTTAAGGGATTTTGGAAAGGCTGGGGAGCATTTAGGAGAAATATTGGGGTGTTTAGGGGGGTTTAAGGGGGATTTGGGATGGGCTGGGGGGGCTGTCGGGGGGAATCTGGGGTGTTTGGGGGAGGCTTAGGGGGATTTGGGGGCGTTTGGGGGATTGTGGGGGGATCGAAAAGTAATTTGAGAGGGATGGGGGGGCTGTAATGGGGATTTTGGGGTCCTGTCGGGGGCAACGTGAGATGTTTCGGGGGGTTAAGGGGACTTAGGGAAACTCTGGGGGCATTTTGGGGGAGTTTAGGGGACTGGGGGGGATTTTGGGGTCATTTGGGGGCATTTGGGGGCACGTTGGGGGGACTGTGGGGGGTTTCCTGGTTTGGGGGGGCTGGGGGGCAGTACCGGGCTCGCTCTTCCCGCCGGCGTTCCCGGCTGCGGGAGCGGCTCCCCCGCCGGCGTTCCCTGCTCCGGCTGCGGTGCCGGCTGCGACGTTCCCGGCTCCGGCTGCGGCGGCGACGCTCCCTGTCCCGGTCCCGGCTGCGGCTGGGTGAGGGGGGGGGACACACACACTCAGGGTCACCCCAAAACCCCGCCCAGACCCCCCAGCATCCCCCCCCAGGCACCCCCCTACCTGTGTCTGTGGTCACGGCTCCGGCTCCGGCTCCGGCTCCTCTTCTTCCTGCTGCTGGTGGGGGGCGAGGGCACAGGTGAAGACCCCCCCAAACCCCTCCGTGGCACCCCCTAACCCCCCTCCCACCCCCTGGGTGCCCCAAACCCCCCTGTTGCCCCCCCAACACCCCAAACTACCCCCCTCACACCCCCTCCCTCTCACTTCACCTCCCCCCAGGCTTTAACCCCCCTCCCCCAAACCACACCCATCCCCCCCCCGGACCCCTCTGTGCCCCCCCATCCTCCCCCCGTGCCCCCCCAGACCCCTCTGTGCCCCCCTCCGAGCCCCCCGAGCCCCCCCAGACCTGCTCCCGCTGCTGCTCCCGCTCTCCTTCTTGGCCTCTTTGCTCGCCTCCTCTGCCGGCTGCTGGGGGGGGACACGCACACATACACGTGAGACCCCCCCAGCCCCCCCGAAGACCCCACCCCCCCCCCGCCCCGAGCACGCTCCCCCCAGCCTCACCTGCGCCGCTGGGGGCTCCGCCTGCACCTTGGAGGGGCCGGGCTGGGCCTGGAGGGGGAGGGGCCACATCAGGGACCCAAAACACACCCACCCCCCAACCAATCGAGGGGACCCCGACACCCCCAGGGTGATGTCAGACCCCCTCTGGGGGGACCCCCACCCCCTTTAGGTCACCCCAAACCCCTCCAGAAGGCCCCAACCCCACCCCCAGTGACCCCCAAAGATCCTCTTGATGACCCCAACCCCCTTTAAACCCCCCCCAAACCCCTTTAGAAGACCCCAACTCTCCCTAAAAGCTCCCCCTCCCCTTACATCACCCCAGAGCCCTCTATAGGCCCCCCACACCCCCTTCAGATCACCCCAAATCCCCTTCGGACCACCCCAACCCCCCATTAACGATCCCAACCCCTCTCAGGTGACCCCAAAACCCCTTTAGGTGACCCGAAGTCTCTTTCCCATAACCCCAAAACCCCTTTAAATCACCCCAAAAGCCATTCACAAGGACCTAAAACCACCTTAAGTGACCCCAAAACCCCTTTATATGACCCCCAACCCCCTTTATACGGCCCCCAATAGCTTGTAACTTATCCCAACAGTCTTTAAGCGTCCCCAAACCCCTGTAGATGACCCCAACCCCCTTTAGGGGACCCCAAAGCCCCTTTCCATGACCCCAAAAACCATTTAAAACACCCCCAGCCCCCTTTATAAGACCCCAAAATCCCTCCATAGCACCCCAAACTCCCCATAACTATCTCCAAATGTTCTTTAAGTGAACCCCAGACCTCTCTAGATCACCCCAAAACCCCTTTAGGTGACGTCAAAACTCCTTTAGGTGACCCCAAACGCCTTTTGGGCCACCCCCAACCCCCCAACCCCATTTAGGTGACCCCATGTCCCCTCTTGATGACCCCACCCCCCCCCAGATCACCCCCAACTCCCTTTCGGTGACCCTAAACCCCCCTCCAGACCACCCCCAACCTCCTCTATAATGTCCCATGCTCCCTTAAGTGACCCCAAAACCCCTTCAAAGCTACCCCAAAACCCCTTCAGAGCGACCCCAACCCCCTTTAAGTGACACCAAAACCCTTTTACATCACCCCAAACTCCCTTTAAGTGACCCCAAGCCCCCTTTTAATCACCCCAAAAGTCCTTTAGGTGAGTCCAGGCTCCCTTCCGATGACCCCAACCCCCTTTAGGTGATCCTAAGTCCCCTTCTGATGACCCCAAGTCCCCTTCAGCCCACCCCAACCCCCTGTAGCTGACCCCCAACCCCCTTTAGCTGACCCCAAGTCCCCTTCAGCCCACCCCAACCCCCTGTAGCTGACCCCCAACCCCCTGTAGCTGACACCAAGTCCCCTTCAGCCCACCCCAACCCCCTGTAGCTGACCCCAAGTCCCCTTCAGCCCACCCCAACCCCCTGTAGCTGATCCCCAACCCCCTTTAGCTGACCCCAAGTCCCCTTCAGACCACCCCAAACCCCCTTTAGATGACCCCAAGCCCTCTCCTGATGACCCCACCCCTCCTTCAGGCCACCCCCAACCCCTTACAGACCGCCCTACCCCCCTTTAGGTGACCCCACCCCCCTTCAGGCCACCCCTAACCCCTTAGAGACCACCCCCCCCAGATGACCCCCCCCTACCTCCTCCTTCTTGTAGGGCGCCTCCAGCATGGCCTCGATGACGATGTCGAAGTCGTCCGAGGTCATGGCGTCCGTCTGCGCCCCCGGGGTGACGTGTGACGCGGGGGGGGCACACACACACACACAGCGGACCCCAGCGCGTGTGTGTGTCCCCCCCGCGATGTCCCCCCGCGCCCCCCATTACCCACAACACCCCCGCGGGTGCGCCCCCTCCCCCCCCCTCGCCCCCCTCCCGGCTCACCGGGTCCTGCAGCGGGTTCGAGCCCCCCGCCTCCATCTCGGGACCCCCCCCCGGGTACTGGCGCGGGTCGGGGGCTCTTCCTGCCGCGGGGAGGTCACAGGGTGAGCGATGACGTCACGCGACCGACACCCCACCCACCCCCCCCCCCAAACCCCGTCGGATTCACCCCAAAAGCCGCGCCGCACCCCCGTTCCCCCTCGGCGTGCGCGTGGGGGGTGTGGGGTGGCAGGTTAAGCCACGCCCCCTCCCTTAAGCCACGCCTCCCCCAGAGCCGCCGCGAGACCCCCCACTCGCCGTTAGGCCACGCCCCCCGGGCCCAAGCCACACCCCCTCGCGGCGGGGCGGCAGCGCAGCCCCGCGCATGCGCGCAGCCCGCTTCCCCCCCCCAAGCTCCCTCAGCCGCCGCCGCTGCCGCTTCTCCCCCCACCCCCAACCCCGCTTCGCCGCTCGCCCCCCGCTTCCCGGTGATGACGCCATCGCCGTGTGACGTGTCGCTGCCCGCCCCCTCCTCCCGCGCTTACCGGCCCCCCTCGGGCTGGCGGCGGCGGCGGCCCGGACGCGGCGTTAAGATGGCGGCGGCCTCCAGAACCTTCCCCCCGCCCTCCCTCCTCACCCACGCGCAGGCGCGCACGGCGCCCCGCCCCCTCCTCCCGCCTCCGCACGCCCATTGGCTGCCGGGCACCCAGCCGCTTTCTCCCCGTCTATTGGCTGACGGAGCGCAGAGGGCTGGGCCATGAGGAAACGGCGTCCCTGATTGGCCCGAAGCTGAGGGGAAGGGAGACGGAGCGAGCCGATTGGTTGGGATCGAGCGCGGCGCTGAGCGCGTTTAACCCCCTCAGTGGCCCCGCCCCTTGCGCGGTCGCCGTGGAAACGCGCTGGCCCCACCCCTCCCCCTTGCGCGGTCGCCGTGGAAACGCGGCCTAGTCGGGGCGAGCTAAGCCTGCACCCGCGGTGTTGGGGGGGTCAAAATGGCCGCCTGCGCCCCCACCCCCTCAACCCAACAGGCCTCAGCGAGCCCCGGCGGCCCCACAGCAGTGGGGGGGATGGGAAACATCCAGCCTCACGCCCCCCCACGAGCTCCGTGGGGGAGAGCCGCGCTGCGGGGGGCGGGAAGGCGCCAAGATGGCCGCTGCCCGACACGGTCGCCGCGCCACCGCCTCCCCCCCACCCCAAGAGAGGCACCGGGAGGCCGAGGGGTGAAGTCGAGGCCTTTATTGGGGGGTCATCCCTCAGAGGCCGATGGTGTAAGAGCGGCCGGTGGGGTTGTGGAGGGCGGAGCAGGTGGGGGCGGTCACCGCCCACTCGTACCACACCTTCTTGGGGGTGGCGCAGCGCCAGAAGGCCACCGCCACCTCCTCGCCCGCCCGTACCGCCAGCGGTTGCTGCGGGGAAAACGGAAAGGGTGTGAGCAAGATGGCTGCCGGCAGCTAGGCAGGCAAGGTGGTCAGAGCCAAGAGGGCCCCCGCCCCAAGATGGCCAACCCAAGATGGTCACTCTCCTGCCAAGCCCAAGTTAGCCAACCCAAGATGGCCACCTGGCCACCAAGCTGAAGAGAGCCAGCCCACAATGACCAATCCAAGACGGCCAACCCAAGATGGCCGCCCTCCCGCCAACCCATAATGGCCAACCCACGATGGACACCCTCCCGCCAACCCATGATGGCCAACCCACGATGGACACCCTCCCGCCAACCCATGAGGGCCAACCCAAGATGTCTGCCCTCCCGCCAACCCATGATGGCCAACCCAAGATGGCCGCCCTCCCGCCAACCCATGATGGCCAACCCAAGATGTCTGCCCTCCCGCCAACCCATGATGGCCAGCCCAAGATGGCCGCCCTCCCGCCAACCCAAGACGACCAACCCAAGACGGCCGCCAGCCCACCCACCTTGATGGGGAAGAAGATGGGGAACCAGGAGAACATCCCCGGTGAGTGCGTCTCGGGGCGGATACCTGGGGGGGAGGAGTCACGCTGTGCCGCCCCCGCCCCCTCAAGCCACGCCCACTCCCCCCACCCCCCCGTCTGGAGCCCGCCCCAACCCCTCGTGAACCGCCGGCCCCGCCCCCCCTCCGGTTGCCCCCCGCCATTGGCCCGCTGCCCCCAGGCCCCGCCCCTACTGAGGGTGACGTCGGCGTAGAGGGTGGCCTCGAAGTAGCCGGCGAAGCCGTGCAGCACGGTGTCCACCCCCACGCGGAAGGACAGGCGGCGGTACCGGCTGTTGTCCTGGGCGGGGTCTGCGGGGGGGACAGCGTTGGACACCACCCCCACCTCAGAGACAACAGGTCAACCCCCGCGCAGCGATCCCGCCCTCCCGCACGGCAAGACTTCAGGCATGGCCACTGTGGAGGCTGCGCTGAGGTGGGCGTGGCCAACACTGGCCCCGCCCCCTCACCGGGATTGGGGTGCTGGAAGGTGAAGCAGGGCTGGAGCGAGACCAACATTGGACACACCCCCTGCACCACCACACCCCCACTCTGACATCAGAGACAACAGGTCAACCCCTGTGCCCCAAGCGGAGATCCCACCCTCCCCCGGGGTGATTCCTTCAGGCTTGACCAATGGGGAGGCTGCACTGGGGTGGGCGTGGCCGAGGAGGCCCCGCCCCCTCACTGGGATTGGGGTGCTGGAAGATGAAGCAGGGCTGGGGCAGGGCCAGCACTGGACATGCCCCCTGCACCACCACACCCCCACTCTGACCTCAGAGACAACAGGTCAACCCCGGCACACTGATCCTACCCTCCCCAGGGCAAGTCCTCCAGGCTTGGCTAATGGAGAGGCTGTGCTGAGGTGGGCGTGGCCAACACTGATACCACCCCCTCAGCACCACACCCTCCTTTGACCTCAGTGACAACAGGTCAACCCCCGCCGCAAGCAGTGATCTTGCCCTCCCTGGGGTGCTTCCTTCAAGCTTGGCCAATCAGGAGATTGCCCTGAGATGAGCGTGGCCAACGCTGGCCTCACCCCCTCACAGCACCACACACCCCTCTAACCTCAAAGACAACAAGTCAACCCACGCACAGTAATCCCGCCCTCCCCTGGGGCAAGTCCTTCAGGTTTGGCCAATGGGGAGGCTGCGCTGGGGTGGGCGTGGCCGAGGAGGCCCCGCCCCCTTACCGGGATTGGGGTGCTGGAAAGTGAAGCAGGGCTGGGGCGGGGCCAGCTGGTGGAAGTTGTGGAGCCGCACCACGTAGGGCATCTCGAACTGCGCCTGGGGGCGGGGCCTCAGCTCCGGGACCCATGGCTGCCCCACGGCTGCACCCCCAACCCGCCCCACGGCCAGCCCAGACCCCCAACCCGCCCCACAGACCCCCCCGGGCCCCCAACCCACCCCACAGAGCCCCCCGGGCCCCCAACCCGCCCTATAGACCTGCCCCACCTGCCCCAACCCGCCCCACAGACACCCCCAGACCCCCAACCCACCCCACAGACCCCCAACCTGACCCAGACCTCTCCAAGGTTCATCCCAAGCCCCCCAACCTGCTCCACGGCCAACCCATAGTCAACCCAACGTGCCCCATGGCCAACCCAAGACCCCCAACTTGCCCCACGGCCAGCCCATGGTCAACCCACCCCGCCCCACGGCCAGCCCATGAGCCATGAGCTGCTCCCCAGCCTGCCCCAAGGCGTCCCCCCAGCCCCAGCCCTGCCCCCCAAGCGCTCACCTCGGGGTCGCGGTCGCGCTCGCGGCAGGCCCGCACCTCGTTGTAGAGCTTGGAGGAGGAGATGGGCGCCAGGAAGGACGTGTAGGTGCAGGGGATGCTCACCCCGTCAGCTGTGGGGCACGGCCGTCAGCCCCACGGAGACCCCGACTCACAGACCACACATCCCAGCCACACAGCCCCCCAAACCCCAAATCCCCAGCCCCACAGTCCCCCAAATCCCCAGCCCCACAGCCCCATCACCCCAAATTCCTAGCCCCACAACACCTAATACCACCCTCACAATCCTAACCCCAAATCCTAACCCCACAGACCCCCAAAGCCCCAAACCCCAGCCCCCAAAGCCAGCCCCACAGACCCCAATCACCCCAAATCCCTGCCCCACAGACCCTAATCCCAGCCCCCGAGACCCCATCCCCCCAAATCTCAACCCCACATCACCCCAAATCTCAGCCTGAGACCCCCAAACCCCAGCCCCAGAGCCCCCATCCCCCCAAATCCCACCCCCACAGCCCCCAAACGTCCAGATCCCAACCCCATGACCCCCAAATCCCAGCCCCACAGCCCCTCATTCACCCCAAATCCCAGCCCCACAAACCCCAGACTCCACAGCCCCAAATCCCATCCCCACAGCCCCCAAACCTCCAGATCCCAACCCCATGGCCCCCCAAATCCCAGCCCCACAACCCCTCGCTCACCCCAAATCCCACCCCCACAGCCCCCAAACCTCCAGATCCCAACCCCATGGCCCCCCAAATGCCAGGCCCACGGCCCCCCACTCCCCCAGCGCCCCCCCCACGCCCCCCAGCCCCACCTTTAAGGCAAGGCTGGGCCCCGTCGAGGCACTCTGGCGAGAGCTCGTTGTCGGCGAAGGAGCCCAGCAGCTCCGAGACCACCAGGTCGGCCCCCTCGGGCGCCCGCCACTCACGCATGTCCCGCGGCACCACCGTCACCTGCGCCCCCCACTCCTCGTACTGCCAGCTCTCCAGCCTGGGGGCGGGGGGCAGGGCTCAGGGGGCTGGCCCAGGGGGGGTTGGGGGTGCTATGGGGCAGCCAGGGGTCCTGGCATTGCCGTTGGGCTGGGCATCGGGGAGCTGTAAGATCCTGGGGGGGGGCCAAGGCAGGAGGGGAGAGTGTATGGGGCGCTATAGGGCTACTACATCAAGGGGAGGGGTGGGGTTCAGGGAGTTGTGGGGCCCAGTGGGGGTGTTAAGGTGACGCATGGGGCTGGAGAGCATTAGGGGGGAGTGTGGAGGTTGCTCCATGGCACTGTGGGGCAGCTGTGGGGCCATCGGCACGAGATCAGGGGAGCTGTGGGGTGCTACGGGCAAGCTACGGGGCGCCACAGGGGATCAAGAGAGCTGTGGGGCACCGCAGGGGATCTATGGGGCACCACAGGGGATCAAGGGAGCTGTGGGGCACTGCAAGGTATCTATAAGGCAATTGACATGGCATTAAAGAATCTGTGGGGCGCTATGGAGCAGTGGCACCCTCACGGTGCTGAAATTTGGGGGGATATAGGACCTACAGGGAGCTAAAAAATAATTTAATGACTTACGGGGCGCAGCTATAGAGCAGTGAAAGAGTAATAGAGGAACAGACAAGATCAATGGGGCGCTGTGGGGCAACTGCGGCCACGACCGCCTGGAGCTCATCGATGGGGCAGGCGTGGGGCCCTGTAAAGGCCTGAACGGAGGGTTGTGGGGCCGGGGAGGTCAGTTATGGGGCCGAGGGGGCCAGCTGTGGGGCGACTCACGTAACCACGGCGTTGGGGTTCTTCTCCACGGCGTAGATGCGGACGCGCCGCGCCGCCTGCCGCGCCGCCCGCAGCGTGGCGTTCACCAGCGGGCCCCGCCCCGCCCCCAGCACCATCACCACCCTGGGGGGGGGCGGCGCGCCCGTCAGTGGGGCGCCCCATAACCTCGGGGCGGGGGTATGGGGGGGCACGTGCCGCCCCACGGCCCCGTGGGGGTGAGCAGGGGTGGGAAAAGAGGCCAACGCAGGAGGAACGGGGAGGGGTGTGGGGCGAGTGTAGGGCAGTGGGGCGCCCCACAGGGGTGTGGGGTGCCCTACAGGGCCGTGGGGCAGGTTGGGGGGCTACTCACTGGACATTGGTGTCCTTCTCCTCCTCGGGGACGCGGTCCAGCAGACACTTATAGATGGCCTGGGGAGAGAGAATATGGTAATGGGGAGGGTGGAGCAATGCATTGGCCACGCCCCTCAACCCCACCCACCTGCTGGTACTGGGAGTATTTGATTGGGTCCTTCTCGAACACCTCGTAGGTCTGCGACTCCAGGTTGTCCATCAGGGGCTGGCGAGGGGGCGTGGCCGGTGAGGGGCCCGCCCATTGCCACACCCCACCACCACACCCCCTCCCAATAACCCCCATTCCCCCCTCAAGGGCATCTGTGGTGGGGGGCTCCGCCTCCTCTGACTCCACCCCTCACCTTAGCCCCACCCTCGGGTGAAGCCCCACCCCCCGCGCAAAACCACACCCCTTTCTCCAAGAGCTGTCAGCCAATCCCTGCACACTCCCCCTCCCTCTAGCCCCACCTGCTCCCCATGACCACACCCACAGCCTTAACCCCACCCCCAGCACAGCCACGCCCCTGTACCCCCACCCACTTTTCCTCTGGCCACACCCCTGTGGTGAAGCCCCGCCCCCAGCAGCCCCCTCTCCTAGCCACACCCCCTCTGCCCTCCCATCCCTTGCCCCCTACCACCCCGCCCACCCCCTTTGCCCCGCCCCCGGGCAAGGCCCCGCCCACCTGCAGGGGGGACTGCAGGTAGTCCTCGTAGCCGCGGGCGAAGAGCTCGTAGGCCGAGGGGGGGGGCCGGTGCTGCCCCAGGTGCTCCAGGTACTGCAGGTAGACCCCCAGGGGCTTCCCCCCGTGCCGGGGGGCGCCCACCACCACCACCTGCACCTCCAGCTGGGGGGGGGGGGGTCAGGGACCCCAAAACACACCCCGCACCCCCCCGAACCCCTCCAAACCCCCCACCAGTCCCCCCAACCCCCCCCAGCCCCTCCAAAACCCCCGCCAGTCCCCCCTAACCCCCCCCAAGCCCCTCCCAGCACCCCCTGGACCCTCCCAGCCCCCCCCAGCCTCCAAACACCCCCTTAGCACCCGCCAACCTCCCCTCGGACCTCCCAGCCCCCCCATCCAGCACCCCCTAACCCCCCCAGCCCCTCCAACCTCCCCCTTAGCACCCCCCAAACCCCCCCCACACCCTACCAGCCCTTCCTACCCGCCCCCCAGCCCCTCCAAACCCCCCTAACCCCCCACCCAGCCCCTCCAAGCCCCCCCCCCAGCCCCCCAACCTTGAGGAGGCGGAACACGAGGCGCTGGTGGAGGCGGGAGAGGACGGGGAAGCCCTTCTTGTTGGTGAGGAAGACGGCGGTGGGGAGGATGGCCGCCTTCACCGGCTCCCCCAGCCACCGGTCGATGGCCGCCCCCGACGGCAGGTCAGCCCCCACCTCCAGGGCTGAGGGGGGTGGGGTTAACCGCGAGACACACCCACAAGGTGTTTGGGCACGCCTACAGGGGGCTGGACCCACCCCCCTCCTTCTATACACAGCTACGGGGTGTTGGGGTCTGCTGGCGCCCCCTGGCCCCACCCACAAGCCACAGCCCCACCCCCTTGTGGCATGGCCCCTCCCACATATGTGGCCCCATCTACCAGGTCAAAGCCCCACCCCCTGGCCCTCAAGCTCCTCCCACAACCGTAACAGCTGCCCCAAGGTCTAGGCCACACCCCCAGTGTCCAGCCCCACCCACATTACCAACCACACCCACACCCCCAAGCCCCACCCCCTTGGTATCCAGCCCCACCCACACCTGTGGCCACACCCACCCCCCAAGCCCCACCCCCTCGGTATCCAGCCCCTCCCACACCTGTGGCCACACCCACAACACCCAGGCCCCACCCCCCCAGGACCTACCCCATACACAATGCAACACTCAGAGCACCAAGCTCCGCCCCTTACAATATAAACCCTGCCCACACCTCTGACCACACCTTCATGCTTTGGCTCCACCCCCTCATAGCATGGCCCCTCCCACACCAACAGCCACACCCACATGGCCCTGGCCCCACCCCCCTGCACATCCCCACCCCCTTGTGTCAGGCCCCGCCCCCTCCCAGGCCCCGCCCCCACTCACCGACCCCCACCCTCTTGTTGTAGTCGCAGAGAGTGCGGAAGTTGTGCCACCTGGGGGGGGGGGGGAGGGGTCACCCAGCCCCCCCAGGACACCCCCGCCCCCCCAAATACCCCCCAGGACCCCCCCAGGCCTCAATCTGCCCCAAACACCCCCAAAAACACCCCCCGGGACCCCCCCAGGCCTCAATCTGCCCCCAAACAACCCCCAAAACACCCCCCGGGACCCCCCCCAAGCCTCAATCTGCCCCAAACACCCCCAAAAACACCCCCCAGGCCTCAATCTGCCCCCAAACACCCCCTAGACACCCCCCTCCTGGCCCCCAAATACCCCCCCGGCCCCAAATCCACCCGCCCGCCCCCTAAAATCCCCCCCGAGCCCCCCGGCCCCCCCTCACCACAGCCAGGTCTTCTCCTCGGCCGCCGCCTCGGGCCCCCCCTCGGGCACCGGCTCGTTCCCGATCAGGTCGTCCCGCGTGTCCTCGGGGGCCAGGAGGGGCACCCGCACCCAGAACTGCCCCCCCGGCACCAGTGACCCCAGTGACCCCCAGTGCCCCCTCCAACTGCCTCCCCAGCACCAGTGACCCCCACAACTGCCCCACAGAACTGCCCCCCCCCGGCACCAGTGACCCCAGTGACCCCCAGTGCCCCTTCCAACTGCCCCCCCCCACCCCCAGTGACCCCCAGAACTGCCCCCCCCCAACTGCCCTCCCCCGGCACCAGTGACCCCAGTGACCCCCAGTACTGCCCCCCCCAGCACCAGTGACCCCCACAACTGCCCCACAGAACTGCCCCCCCCGGCACCAATGACCCCAGTGACCCCCACAACTGCCCCCCACAACCAGTAACCCCCACAACTGCCCCGCTCTCTCCCAGTGACCAACACTGACTCCAATGACCCCTGAAACTGTCCTGCCCCCCCAATGACCCCCCCATCACCCCAGTGAATCCCCAGTTCCTCCCAGTGCCCCTCCCTGTGCCCCCAGCCCCCCCAGGGCCCTCTCAGGGCCATCACTCGCCCTCCCAGTGCCCCAGTCCCCTTCAATCCCCCACCCAGTATCCCCAGCCCACCCCCAGTGCCTCCAGCGCCCTTCCCAGTGTATCCCAGTGCCCGCCATGCCCCTCCAGTGACCCCAATCCCACTCCCAATGCCCCCCAGTGCTCTCAGTCTCCCTCCCAGTGCTTCCCAGCACCCCCCGTCACTCCCCCAGTGCCCCCAACACCCCTCCCAGTGCTCCCAATCCCCCCTCCCAGTGCCCCCAGCTCCCCTCCCAGTGCTCCCAAACCCCCTCCCAGTTCCCCCAGCTCCTCTCCCAGTGCCCCCCAGTGCCCCCAGTCCTCCTCTCAGTGGCCCCCAGTGCCCCCAGTGCCCCTCTCAGTGGCCCCCAGTGGCCCCAGCCCCACTCCCGGTGCCCCCCAGTGCCCCCAGCTCCCCTCCCAGTGCCCCCAGCGCCCCCAGCTCCCCTCCCAGTGCCCCCAGCGCCCCCAGCTCCCCTCCCAGTGTCCCCAGCTCCCCTCCCAGTGCCCCCAGCGCCCCTCCCAGTGCCCCCAGCGCCCCCAGCTCCCCTCCCAGTGCCCCCAGCTCCCCTCCCAGTGCCCTCAGTTTCCCTCATGGTGCTCCCCGGTGCCCCCCAGGGCCCCCAGCTCCCCTCCCAGTGCCCCCAGTGCCCCCAGCTCCCCTCCCGGTGCCCCCAGCCCCCCTCCCAGTGACCCCCAGTGCCCCCAGCTCCCCTCCCAGTGACCCCAGTCCCCCTCCCGGTGCCCCCAGTCCCCCTCCCGGTGCCCCCCAGTGCCCCCAGTCCCCCTCCCGGTGCCCCCAGCCCCCCTCCCGGTGCCCCCAGCGCCCCCCGCCCACCATGGCGCTGTGGTGCCCGCTGTGCAGGTGGGCGCAGAGCACCCGGGCCAGGTTGGGGTTCTGGGCCTGGCCGAGGGGCAGCAGGAAGGCGGGGAGCCCCAGGTACGCCCCGAAGTTCAGCTCCTGCAGCATGGCCTGGGGGCGGCGGGGGGGTCACGGAGGGGTCCTCAGCACCCCCCCACCCCCGGCACCCCAAACTCACGGCCTCCGAGTTGCGGCGCACGTGCTCCAGCGGGGAGTCGGGCCGGATCCAGGGCGAGAGCTTCCCCACGATGAGGGTGTTCCAGTCTGGGGGGGCACGGGGGTGTCACCTCCCGCGGGACGGGCTGGGGTGCCCCGGAGGCCTCGCGGTGCCCCGCAGGTCCGGGGGGGGTCCCGGGGGGGTCCGGTCCCACCCCCCACCCAGCCCCTCGCGGCGGGGGGGCGCTCACCGCGCCCGGAGAGCAGGAGGTCGGAGCGGGTCTGGGGGCCGGGCCGCCCCCGCGCCGGGTCCAGCGCGAACTCCCGCCGGTGCCGGGGGTGGAAGAGCGGGAGGCAGAGGAAATCGAACCTGGGGGGAGGCCGCGGAGGGCTCAGAACTCACCCCCCGGGCCCCCGGCCGCCCCCGCCCCCCCCCGGTCGCTCACCCCTGCCGGGCCACGGCCCCGAGCGCTCCCGCCACCTCCGGGACGCAGCTGAGGTCGCGGCCGCTGGAGACACGCGCAGCGCCCGCCGCCCCCGGCCCCGCCGCCATCGCTGCCCCGCGCGCGCCGCCCCCTCCGCCAATCGCCGCCCGCCCGCGTGACGGGCCCCGCCCGCCGGGCTGCGCGCGCCGCTCCGCCGCCAATCGACCCGCCGCCGCCACTGGCCCCGCCCCCACCGCCCCCCGGCCCTGCCTATCGCCGGGCCGCGCCGCCTGTCAATCACCGCCCTCCCCGGGCTCCGCCCCCGCCGCGCTGCCGGACCTATGGCGGCACCGCGCCTGCTGCCGCTGCCCCGCCACTACTGGCTCCGCCCCCGCCGCGGTTCTTCGCCTATCGGGGCGCCGCGCCGGCTGTCAATCACGGTGCCTGTGCCCGCCCCTATTGGCCCCGCCTCCATCGCTTTTCTTGGCCTATGGCGGCGCCGCGCCGGCTGTCAGTCACCCGCCCCTACTGGCCCCGCCCCTCCAGCTGTCAATCACGCCGCTTGGCTCCGTTGCTGCCCCAGGCTGTCAATCACCCTCGCGTCCCACCCACCGCTCCCCAACAGGGTAAACAGCAGGGGGCGTGGCCAGCGAGCCACGCCCCTTCCCGGACCTCCCCGGTCCCCTCCTCCCCCAGACACAGCCGGAGCCGGGGGGGCGGGGCAACGCCTTTATTGGGGTGGCTGCCAGGGCAACACGGTGGGGTCAGAGGTCATGGGGCTGGAAGTCATGGGGGTAGAGCTCACAGAGCCAAAGGGTCACAGGGTCAGAGGTCAGGGGATGGGAACTGACAGAGCCTAAGGTCATGGGTCAGAAATTGCAATCAGTAGTCATGGGGCAGCAGGGTCACGGGGTCATAAGTCACCTCAGAGGTCATGAGGTCAGAAGTCATCAGGCCTGAGGTCACTAGGTCAGAAGTCATGGGGTCAGAGGTCACAAGGTTGGAGGCTGCAGGGTCGAAGGTCGCAGGGTCCGAGGTCACGGTGTCCGAGGTGGCGGGGTCGGAGGTCACGGTGTCCGAGGTGGTGGGGTCGGAGGTCGCGGGGTCGGGGGCCGCGGGGCCGTGCTCCCGCAGCTGCCGCAGCAGCCATTGGCGCTGCCCCAGGGCCTCGCGCAGGCGCCGGTACCGCTCCGCCCGCTGCCGGAACTCGGGCCCCAGCGCCTCCAGCGCCGCCAGCCGCCCCCGCAGCTCCGCCTCCCGCGCCCCCGCCCGCCGCCGCTCCGCCTCCAGCCCCGCCCTGCGCCACGGGCCGGTCACCGCGGGGCGGGGCGCCGCGGGGCGGGGCCGGGGGCGGGGCGAGGGGGCGGGGCCTCACCTCAGGCGCCGATGCGCCTCCAGCGTGGCGGGGGGGTACGTGTCCTTCAGCAGCGCCACCTCCTCCAGCCTGCCGGGGGGGAGGGCAGGGGGGGCCGTGAGGGCGGAGGGGGCCACCCCGCGCCCCCCCCCCGGGGCGGGCGTCACCCACCGGCTCTTGAGCAGCAGCGCCACGCCCTTGGCCTCCAGGTAGCGCCCGCGGCCCCCGTCCAGCTCCGCCTGCCGCCCGGCGCCGCGCTCCCCCCCCAGCCGCTCCAGCGCCGCCCGGCACCGCGCCAGCACCTGCCGCGCCGGGGGGGGGGGGGCACCGCGGTCACCCCGGTGCGCCCCCCCCCGATCCCCGGCCCCCCCCAGCCCCCCGCGGCGCAGACCTGGGGGTAGTGGCGGCGCTGCCCCCGCAGGAGGCGGGCGAGGAGGAGGCGGCGGCGCCGCGCCCGGTTCAGCCGGTCCCGTTCCTCCGCCAAGAGCCCCGCGACGCGCCCCGGGGGGGTCGGGGGGGTCGCGCCGTGGTAAGCGGCCACCTCCCGCGCGGCGCGGGCCAGGCGGCTCTCCAGCGCCGGCAGCAGGCGGGCGCGCGGCCCCGAGGGGTCCTGCGGGGCAGGGGGAGGGGCGGTGGGCAGGTGGCCCCCGGGGGGTTGGGGGGGGGGGGCTCGGGGATGGGGGGGGGGGGGGCTCACCTGCGGGGGGGGCAGCAGCGAGGCGAAGGCGGGGGAGGTGCGGCGCAGCTGGGCCACGGCCAGGGAGCGCTCCAGCGCCTGCAGGACCTGGGGGGGGATCCCAGCGGGCTCTGGGGCCGGGGAGGGCTCCCAGCATGCTCTGGGGGTTGGGGGGGGGTCTGGGACTCACGGGGGGGTCCAGGTCCTGGGGGTCCCGCAGCAGGTCCTGCAGCTGCTCCCAGAGGATCTTCGGCTGCAGCCAGGCCTGGCGCTGCAGGCTCAGCCCCGCCTCCGCCTGCCGGGACCCCCCCCCAGCCTCAGCAGCCCCTACGGACCCCCCCGGAGCCCCCTCCCGGCTCCACATCCGCTCCCTGCACTCCCATCCCCTCCCCCACCCCACTGCGCCCCCAGCACCACCCCAGTGCCCCCCCCCAGCATGTCCCTGCCCCCCCAGTGCCCCCCCGGAATCCCCCTGCCCCCCCAGTGCCCCCTCAGCATATCACTGCCCCCTCCCAGCATCCCCCCAGCACCTCCCTGCCCCCCCCAGTGCCCCATCACCACCCCAATTCCCCCCACCCAGTGCCACCACAACCCCAGCGCTCCCCCAGCATCCCCCTGGCCCCCCGCCCAGTACCCCCCCCACGACCCCAGAACCACCCCAGCATCCCCCTGCCCCCCAGCCCCCACGCCCCACGCCCACCCGGCACCCCCTGGCCACGCCCCAGCATCCCCGACTCCCAGCCCCCCCAGCATCCCAGTGCCCCCCTGGCATCCCCCTGGCCCCCCCTCAGCATCCCAGTGCCCCCCCAGCATCACCCCACCCCCCCCAGTCCCCCATAAGCACCCCAGTGCCCCCCTGGCATCCCCCTGCCCCCCCCCAGCATCCCAGTGCCTCCCAGCATCGCCCCGCCCCCCCACCAGCATCCCAGTGCCCCCATCACCACCCCAATGCCTCCCCGGCATCCCAGTGCCCCCCAGCATCCCTGCCCCCCCGCCCCCCCACCTGCTGCAGCTCGTGCCGCCGGGGGGGCTCAGCCCGTCGGGCCCCAGGAGGTCGCTGAGCCCCCGCAGCAGCCGGGGCCAGGCTGGGCTGGGCCTGCAGGGCCGCGGGGGGCACCAGGCTCAGCAGCAGGGGGGGCTCCTCCTCTGGGGGGGGGCGTTAGCGCCGCGGGAACCTGCCTGCCCCCCCAGCCCCCCGTCACCCCCCTTACCCGCAGGAGGGCCGGTGCCCGGTAGCCCCTCGGCCAGCGCCATCGTGCCCCCCTGCGTGGGGGGGGGGACACACACACCAGTGACCCACAGCGACCCCCGTGCCCCCCCACCCCCACCTCTGCCCCCCAAGGCCTAGTGCCCCCCAGACTCCCCACCCTCCAGCCTCTCCCACGCTGACCCCCAACCCCGTATCCCCCCTCATGGGCCCCCCAGGCCCGTGACCCTCCTGTGGGACCCCCCCAGCCCCATGAACCCCGCCGTGGGCGCCCCCCGAGCCCGTGAGCCCCCTCACGGCCCCCCCCAGGCCCCCGGAACCCCTCCTGGAACCCCTCCCCCAGCCTCGTGAGCCCCCCATGGGGCCCCCCCATCCTGTGATCCCCCCTCACGCCCCCCTCCCAGGCCCGTGAACCCCTCATGGGACCCCCCCAGTGCCCGGGGTCCCCCCCTCAGGTCTGAGACCCTCCCGTGGGACCCCCCCAGGCCCATGAGCCCCTCACAGACTCCCCCAGACCCACGTCCCCCCGTGGGACCCCCCCCAAGCTCCCTCATGCCCCCTGTCCAGCCCCGTGGCCCCCCTCAGGGCCCCCCGGCCCGTGACCCCTACAAGAGACCCCCGAACCCGTGAGCCTCCTCACTGCGCCCCTCAGGCCCCCGAACCCCTCCTGAAACCCCTCCCCAAGGCCCGCGAGCCCCCCGTGGGAACCCCCCCAGCCCGTGTACCCCCTCTCCCCGCTCCCGCCGCGCCTGACCCGTCCAGCCGCGCGCGCCCGGCGCCGCCGCCCAATGGCAGAGCGGGAAGAGCCAGGAGGGGGCGGGAAGAAGCCTGACGCATGCGCACAGCGCTCCGCCGCGCCACAGCGCGGAAATCTCCCCGCCACCCGTCGCGCATGCGCAGACCCTCACCCGCCCTGCTGCGTCAGCCACCGCTCGCGCATGCGCAGCGCTGCCCCCGCCGTTCACCCTGGAGCCTACCGACGGCGCCGCGTTCCAAAAAAACGCCCTTTTTGCCCCCAACCGGGCGGGTTTCGGGGCCGCTTTATTTACTACCCGCGGCGGCGCGGCGCCGCCTAGGCCGGGCTCTCCTCGGCGCCGTAGCGCTCCTGCAGCTCGGCCACGTTGTCGGTGGAGACGTGGCGCCAGCCGGCGGGGCCCACGTGGTAGAACGGTGACGCGGCCGCCCGAGTAGGCGTCGCGGCGGGCGGCCTGGTAGATGGCGCGGCGGGCCAGCGCGCACGCCTCCTCCAGGCTCAGCTCGGGGCGCAGCCCCCGGTCCAGCACCCCGTAGGCGTAGGTGGAGCCCGAGCCCACGGCGAAGGCCCGGCCCGGCACCCGCGTGCCCTCGCTGTCCACGTAGTACAGCCCTGGGGGGGGGCGCTCAGCACCCCCCGACAGCGCCACCGGCACCCCCCCGCCCCACAGGGCCACCCCCCCCAGCGTGGCCACCGCCCCCCCAGCGTGGCCACCACCACCCTCACACCCACCCTATGGGACCCCCACCCGCCCCACGTGACCCCCACCCCCCCCATGACTCCCGTGACCCCCTCACCCACCCCACACGACCCCCACTGCCCCCATACATCCCCCACCCCCTCCACAGCCACCCCACCCCCCGTGTCCCCCCCAACCCCTATGACTCCCATGGCCCCCCCCACATCCCACATGGCCCCCCCCTGCTCCCCACATCCCCCCCCACCCCTAGATGACTCCCATGGCCCCCCCACCCCCCGCCGCCCCCCCAGGTCCCTTACTGCCCCTATATGACTCCCACTGCCCCCCCATCCCACATAGCCCCCCCAGGTCCCCCACAGCCCCGCCCCCACAACCCCCCCTGCCCCCAGATGACTCCCATGGCCCCCCCCCCCACGACCCCCCTGCCCATCCCACACGACTCTCCCCACCCCCCCATGTCTCCCACCGCCCCCACGTAAACCCCCCCTGCCCCTAGATGACTCCCACCACCCCCACGACGCCCCCCGCCCCCAGATGACACCCATGGCCCCCCCCATCCCACACGACCCCCCCGCCCTAGATGACTCCCATTACCCCCCCCAACCCTCACTGCCCCTACACGACTCCCCCCGTCCTCCCCACCACCCACTGGCCCCCCACCCATCCCACGTCTCCCCTGCCCCTAGACGGCTCCCCCCGGCCCCCCAATGACTCCCACCGCCCCCCACGACCCCCCTGCCCCTAGATGACACCCATGGCCCCCCACCCACCCCCCACGACCCCCCCTGCCCCAGATGACACCCATGGCCCCCCCCATCCCACATGGCCCCCACCCCCCGCCCCTGGATGACTCCCACTGTCCCCCCCACTGTCCCCCCACCCATCCCACATGGCTCCCCCTGACCCTAGATCACTCCCCCCGATCCTCCACGACTCCCCCTGCCCCCCCCCACCCCCCACCGTCCCCCCACCCATCCCACACGGCTCCCCCCGCCCTTAGATGACTCCCCCCGCCCCCCCCCCCCCCGCAGCCGCCGCCCCTCACCGGGCCCGCGCTTGTCCCAGCCGCAGATCATGGTGCCCATGCTGAGCCCCAGCCCGCGGTACCGGTAGAGCATGTTGGCCAGCAGCTTGGAGGCGGCGGCCACCGAGCTGGGCTCCTTGTTGCGCAGCTCGTACACGCGGCACTGCCGCGCCAGCAGCCGCTCCCAGAAGGCGCAGTCGGCCGCGCCGCCCGCCATGGTGCCCAGCAGCCGCGCGTTGATCTCGATCACCTTCCGCACCGTCTGCGACGCGATGTACGAGCCGGCCGTGGCCCGCGAGTCCACCGCCACCATCACGCCGTGCGCGAACTGCGGGCACACGCGCGGGGGGGGAGGGGGTCAGCGCCGCGCAACGCCCGCCCCGGGCCCGCCGCGCGGGGGGCGCACCTTGAAGGCCAGCGTGGTGGTGCCGTGCAGCAGGTGGAGGCCGGGCGGCGGCGGGACGCCCGGCGGCGGGGCGGCGAAGGCCGGGGGCGGCCCGGGGGCGCGGCGGGGGGCGGCGGGGCGCAGGACGCTGGCGAGCGCCATCTCGGAGCGCTGAGCGAGCGGCGAGGCCCAAATGGCGCCGGCGCATGCGCGGCGCGCGCGGCGGGCGGGGCAACGCCGCCGCGTCGCCAGGGAGACGCGGGCGCCATGTCGGAGAAGGGCGTGACGCGGCGCGCCGCCGGGGGACGCTTCCGCCCTTCCCGCCCGCGGCGTCGGCCGCGGGGCGGGGCCTCGGCGGGGAAGGTGGTCGCGTCACCCGGGCGGCGCGGGCGCCATGCCGGAGAAGGGCGTGACGCCGCCGGGCCGGGGCGCGCTTCCGCCCGTCCCCCCCCGCCCTCCGCGTCAGCGGCGGGGCGGGGCCTCCCCGGGCAGCGGCGGGGTGGCCCAGGGCAGCCACAGCGGCGTCCGCGCAGGCGCGGGGGCGGCGCTGAGGGGGGGAGGGGTGAGGGGGGGGGCAGCGAGGGACACGCCCCCATCGCAAGCCCCGCCCCCCGCGGCACTCACCTGTGGGCCAGCCCGTGGGCGGAGACAGGAGACGGGGCTGGGGGAGGGGGCGGGGTTACGGGGGAAGGGGCGTGGCCTGCGAGCGGTGGGCGGGCAGGGGGCGCGGTTGGGATGAGGGGCGTGGCTGGAGACTAAGGGGGCGCGGTTTGAGACTAAGGGGGCGTGGCTTGAGGCACAGACCCAGGAAAAGGCGGGGCTTGTGTGAAATGGGGCGTGGCACAGACCCAGTGAACAGGCGGGGCTTGCGTGAAATGGGGCGTGGCTGTCGAGGAGGGGGCGGGGTCTCGGGTTAAGGGAGCACAGCAGCCAGGCCGGGCAAGGGGCGGGGC